>VWZG01001518.1:495222-620063 GCA_013396735.1 Grallaria varia
AGGAAAGAAAAAATCCTAACAAAAAATCTGAAACTATAACAGGTATTTATATATATTTCCTTCCTCCATATGTAAACATATATAAATATCTCCTGTGTAATGCTGAGCAGTGTTTTCAGCTCTCTCTTAATGTTCTAGATCAATTGCATGAAAAATCCCCTTTGATTTTCTAGATTCTCAGGCAGGTATACTCTACTTCAGAATGGGACACTGGCACACTAAACCATTGAGGTGTTGGCATTTGAAGGGGAGTAAAATTATTTGAATGGTTTTGAAGTCTTTCATAGATGATTTGTCTAGCCCGACATGGGTCATAAATCTGGAATGTAGCTTATATTTTTGTATCGACATGTGTAAATAGGTATCCTCGTTATAGAGTCGTTATGGAGGTAGGTAGTAAAATGCCTCCTAGGAATTTACAATACCAGCCATTTTGTGAGCTCCTAAGGAGTAAATTCCTTTCTTCATCTGCTTATACCAGGTAAAAAATAATTTTTCCAGTGCAGAAATATTGTACCAAAACAATGAGGAATCGTAGTTACCTTACTCTCTCATACCACTTTTTTTTCACATTTTTAAATAAGAAGTTATTGAGCCTGAACTGTGCTCCTTGTTCTCCTGAACTTGTTCTAGCTTCTGAACTGGTTCTAGTTTTACGTCTGACCTGTAATTCATACCTTAAATCCACTCGGGAAAATGCCTGTTACTGTTGTATGTATGAGGGAGTGATTAATTACACTTAAGATGCTATTTATGTCTAGGAACTGGTCCCAGTGATTCAGACTGCATGTAATGTGAGGCTACTGGAACCTCCTTCCCTAGATTGTTAACACTCACAAGCAGACATGGCACTTACATTGGCATTTGTAGTAAACTGTCTGAATAGATCCTCGAATGCTTGGGTCTTTGCCTTTTAAAAATGTACAGCGGATAGTGTTCATTAACCTACGTAATTTTTACTTTGTCATTACTTTTAGTGATTAATCATCTCTTATTTTCATTAGAATGGAAACCCTCAAAATCCATACTGCCATGGAATTGATGGTGTAATGGAGGCATATTACAGGAGTCTGAAATCTGTACAGCTTTATGGACCAACAAACTTTGCTCCTGTAATTAATCATGTAGCCAGGTAAGCATCACAGCAAGTACTTTGCAGAAACTTCTTACTGTCAGTACAACTATCACATATAAAAGCCAGACAGTTACATGATGAAAACATTGAAGAAAGTATTTGCGGTTGTTTATTCAGTCTTAATGTGATTAACTTGTACCTTTGAGCAGGTTTGAAGACCATGTGCTAGTATTATGCAGAATTTCATTGCTACTTAAAAAGAAATAAGGTGATCCAGTTGATCCACCCTGTGTTAAAATCTTAGCAGAAATCATAATAAAAGAAAATTTTTGGGATCATTCCATTATGTTCCTTTTTTGTCTTCTAGAGCACAGAATTATTGCTTCACAGAAAATACATAAATCTATCCAAAAAATTTATAAAATCTCAAAGTGTCCAAAAACTCAACAAAATCTTTGAGGTCTCTGTGCCAACAGTTCCCAGCTGGTAGTGGTACTTGCAAGGTAATAGTACAGCAGTCACCACTGGGGAGCTACAGTGCTGTGTTATGCAACACTTCATCTAACTTCTCAAAGTGAAGTCCTTCCTGTGTTTGTAGAAGTTTCTTAAGAAGGACGATGTTGCCTTATTTCAGCAGACAAAATCTTGACTTTTAATCCTGGGATAAAGATCTTGAATGAATTGATACAGGAAAGTGATATGGCTTAGATGATGTGGCTGAGTAACTACCTGAACAGATTTAATTTTATTTATAGACACAGAGAAAGAACTAATGTTCATGAAATAGAAGCAGAGTTGTCTAAATAATTGTACTGGTAATGATTTATTTATGAGCTTACAAAATAGTTCATTGTTGTAGCAAGAAATATTTATTTACAATCTGGTTTTGCTGTTGTTAGTTCTACAGACCAGTGAAAAGTAATCTGTAAATTCTGCAGTGCAAAGAATTTTCTGTGCACCCTAGCATGGTTAGATAGCTGTTTTCGGTTATTTATCGTTAGGATTAGTTGTTTCATCTTCAGATCATACCATTAAAATTACCTACAGGCCTATTATGTTGCTTGTCATTAGCAAGTAGCTCCCTCCTTTAATCTTTCCTTTGACATGATCTCTCCAGTAGTTTACCACATATGTGGCATTCAGTGTCTGCATTAGCCACATTATCTGGAAACCTAACCCGCTGACTTTTCTGGCTCTTTCCTCTTCTTCAGAACGGGTCATATCAGCTGAGGTGTCTGGCTCAGAACTTGGCAATTAATCTCCAGCCTGCTGCTCATTGCAAAAACTGCAATTTTTGATCTAGTGTTATCAGAGCATTGGCATAAATTGAGTTCCTTTTCTCACTGGTTGTTTCTCAGGAATATTTATCAACTTCTGCAGAATTACAGAAGCCTGTCCAGCAGCAGTTGTAGTCCTTCCACTGAACTTTTGTCTAACTATGGAGTTGTTGCAAGCTTTGGGAACTCCTCCTGGTAGCAAATCACACTACGTGAGAGTGGGAAAGCTGAGTTATCTCCACAAGGGTTTCTACTGCCTGATCATCCTTAATGCATTCTATCTATCAGTCCAGTTCTCAGTAACATCATTTTCCTTCACAGTTCAATTTCTTGGCTATTCTGTTGACTCCCATAGACATAGTACAGCCCTGCAGTTAGTTTTTTGAACCTACCTTTAGTCTGAAAGAAATGTCGTCTTCCCACATCCCTCCCACTTACAAATGCGCCTCTGATGAAATCTCCGTAAACAATGTCAGATATTACTGTCCTGTTGTGATCTCAGAACTCTTCAGGAGCTCTTTAAGCAGATAATAAGTTTATTATCCTTCCCTCAGAGAATTACCTAAACTACACCAGATTCAAATTAGTGTCTTCTCTCATCTCTCTTCCACATATAAGATCTTTCTTGCGAAAGACTTCTGAATATTTTAATCCGTGAAAAATTTAAAATAACCAAATTTCTGTTCCATTTCTTCAGTGTAGTTATGTAGACGGTATTAAGTGCTCAGAAAGGGTAATGAATTTTAATTTTACTCTCTCATAATCCGTTGTCACTGCAATCATCATTGAAAAGATTATAATTGTTGTGGAAAAATGAGGTCAGAGCAGTCCCTGCATGGTAGTGAAAATGTATTCCACGCTAGGTCTTGCTAATCTTGATATTTAACTATCAGTCCCTACTGCCTGCATGCAAGTAGATGATATTCAGCAGATTCTCTGTCTGTATGGCTTCTCTACCCATCTGAATCTCGGTGAGGGAAAGGGAGGAAAGTGGTGGTTTTCTGTGAGTTGTAGCTTCCTCCAAACTCCTATAAATGCTGTGGTATTATTTTGTGGTGTGCAGACCACAGAGTTCAGTGTGGCTGCTGTGGCCTCACTCTCTTTTGGGACTTTCCAGATACTCAAAAGCTGCTCATTTTCAAAGAGCAGTTGCCTCTTGGGTCCTTTGGCTGAGGTGGGAATGGCACTGGATGTATTTTATCTTGCATTCATGTACAGCACAGGGAGAAGCCAGAGAATCTTGGGAGGTGGGTGATGCAAAGAGATGACTGTCTAAGCCAGGGTTGCTGGGTGCTGCTTCAGCCATTGTACAGCTGTGCACATACCTGTGAACTATAAATCTGCGGGCATGGTCAGCATTAAGTAACCTGGTTTTGCAAGGCAAAATAGAAAAAAAAAAAAAAAAGGCAATTTGCTGATTCTTGATAAATTTTATTTGTGCTATAAATCCAACCATTCAATATTAGTGTATGCCCTTCATACCAAGCTATGTTCCTCAGAGGTAATAACTATTAAACAACTTAGATTTTCTAAAGAGTCATGATTCTATAAAGGACATTCTGTCCATGCTCCTCTTGGTAGGTAATGATGCAGTTCCCATTTTCACTGATATAACACATGCAGAGTATCAATATAAATATTGTATTAGCTATGGTTTTTTCAGTGTTTTCATTTACAAGTAGAATGTCTGTCTTAATTGTGAATCTTTACTTTTGAGAGTCACTGCATTATGTTTATTAGTCCTTAATGGTCAAATTTTTAAAATAAAGCTTATTTTCATACTAATTCCTTCTATTAAGGGGTTTTTTTATGTTGGTTTTTCTTCCTTTAGATATGCTGCTTCAGTAAAAGATGGCTCCCAGTATTTTGTTCTTCTCATTATTACAGATGGAGTTATTTCTGATATGGCTCAGACAAAAGAATCCATAGTGAATGTAAGTTTTGCTGAAAGTGTTGAAATTTGAAAGAATTATGTTTCTAAGAATTCATATTTTAGGCAATAAAGTAAATCAATTAGTATTTCGGAGACTAGATTTGTTCCATAATTAACCATTTTTAACAGCATTAAACAGTGAAAGTTTATTATTCATAAAGATAGCAAAAGATAGTGAAAAGAAAGAAGAAGTTGACCCTTGGCCCAATTGGATAGTATTCAGTGGGAAATTATACTCTTCTCTCCAACACTGCACGTTCGTATGATCTTCCTCATCTCCTTCTTGCCTTGTCCTTCCCTATGCACATCCCACCAATGCAGTTTTACACAGTGAACTGTTCTTCAGCTTTCTCATAATTGCAAACAGCTTTGGTTCCCCCTAAGTTTCTGATCCCAAATGACAAACATACCAGTCATCTAATTTCCTTCTAAATAACACTGTAGAATTCTGAAAATTCTTAATTGTCTCTCAGTTTCTGCATTATTTTCAATATTTTTCTCTTCAAGCCTGCCATGTTTATTAGTAATAGTCTGTGCTATGAACAGGTTTGCCTTTGCCCTTGGAAAATTTCAGATGAAAACACACACACAAACACTTCTAGGCAGGGTGGGAAAAGATCTCTACCAATAGTTTTTTAACATACCACAGTGGATCTAGTTAATAGCAAAGTGGTGAGGGAAAAGCCTACATTAAAGTAATTAAGCATCATGCCAAAGTGAATAGTGTAGAATTAGGTGGCATATTTCTGCAGACCCACTTCCACTGCCTTCTGTAGAGATTTGATACCATTCCAGTTGGAAGGGGGCACGTGAAAATGCTGCCACAGTGTTCTGTCTGTCACTGGGGAGCAAGATGCCCTCAAGTTTTAGCAAGCAGCACATTGACAGAATCTGTATTAACAGGGACTCTGACAGCCCACCTGGTAAGATTTTACACCCAAAGCTATAACTGCGTTCAAAGGTACCAGTTTACTTCCTCTTGAAGTAGGATAAAGTGGCTCACTTTTATAGAGGATAAACAAGCTTTTAGCTTGGATATTCATTCTCTAGTCAATCCTAGAAGTTTGAAACAGTTTTCTTTTAGATGAGCTGCTTTTAGGTGACTAAAAGGCTCAGTGGAGTAAAAAGAGCGGCTCTTAATTGTAACTCACCGCTCCATTTGAAGTCCTTAAAAGACCAGAAAGTGCAGTTGCTGATACCTTGTATGATTAATTAATTTACCACTAAGACATACAGAAAAAACTTGTTTCCAGTAATAGTTTATTGCCAGGAGTAATAGCTGTTGGTCTACAACTGTCTGGAAATACAGCAGATGTGTTCTTAGTTTGGAATAAGTGGAAGTTTGGGAATATTTGCCATATTTTTATGAAGATGCAAACTTTTTCTGCAAACTTCTTGAAATGTGAGCATGGTATACCATGATAGAACTAATTAAATGCTACTCAATAGCAGTTTTTTTGTCTTAATATCCAGAATACTAAAAAGGGCAATCATATTCAATGCAACTTGATGTGTATAAAACTCAGAAAGAGTGTATTTCAATTTTTAACACTAATTGTGCTTTTAGGCATCTTTCTCATTACAGCATATATGTCAGACCCATTCTGTATTACCAAACTGCTTAAAGGTTATGCTGTCATTCAGGAAATGCCAACACTTAAGTTTATTTGCAAAAGTTTAACTCTTTGTCTTTATGCTGTCCTTGCCACTTACTGTTTCATAGTTCGTTGTATCACATAAATCTGTGTCTGTGTGAGTAGGAATCCCTTAAAAGGATATTTTCTTTACAATCAAGAAACAAAATTCTACATCTGAAAAACAGAAGTTGTTCTCTTCTAAGAGATCAGAAGCTGTACATCTGTGATTTTTTGGCCAGTGTATACACCTGTTTTATGTTTAAAATTACTGTAGGCATTTCAAGGTTCATCAGAATATCTCAATAGACAATAGTTGTCAACCTTGACATTTGGTGGATGGTTTCTATTTTTTCTGTTGTTACTGTCTTTGTCAGAGGCAAAGGTTATTTCTATGAACTGGTGCTACTGTCAGGGCAGGAGAGTCCAATATTTATGATACTGTCTTCGTAATTTTAAAGCTTTTATAGAGAGTTTATTTGGGGAAAGCCAGACACTGTCTTTGACTTTTTTCATTTCGTAAAAAAGATAAGTAAAATTGAAAATCTTACTGTAAGCTAGTTTAATATCTTGTTCGCTTTGTGGCAGGATGACTAACTTGAATAAAATTTCATTAATGGAATAAATATAAGGCACATATAGCTCAAATAGATTATTTTCTTTTTAAAACTGGTGTAAGATCAGTGAAAAAAAATGGTATCCCCAGTTCTAAGCAGCTATGTATAGCAAGAAACAGCAAGGTACATTTAAATGAATGTCAGGCTATGACTAGGTACATATTTACAATTATTGTCAGTTTATAAAAGTTTCTAGGAGGTTTGTCATATTAGTATTAAACCCTAACACAGTTTGTTGTGTTTAGTTGGCATCCCATGTGATTCAAAGACTTGGTAATGAAAAAATAAATCAAAATAATCATCTGTCTTTCTATCTTCATCCAAGATGTTTTGTACCACTTAACCAGAGAGTTTACACCACTCAACTTTTTAGGGGGGGAAATTTGTTCTTTAAAACATAACTTGCGTGTTTTTTATTCAGGTTGTTCTCAGATCTCATAGCATTGGCTGTGGTTATGTATTGCTTTAAACCTCTTTTTCTTCTTTTCAAGGCTTCCAAGCTTCCAATGTCCATAATTATAGTGGGGGTAGGACCAGCAGAGTTTGATGGTAAGTGTTCTAGTATTTTTTCTAGATTTTTTTTTCTTATATTTGCTTACATTTTAGTAATAGGTGGCTTTTCAAACAACTATTGCTCTCTTAAAGAGCATAACACGAAACAAGCAATGAGCACTGTTGACATTTCCAGCTGGATTGATTGATAACTCAGTATGATTACAAGCTAGCATGTGGTGCTCTGTAGTCCCTCAGGCTCTCTGTTCAAGTCACATAACCATATGGGAGCTCAGCATTTACAGAGCTCCAGAAGATCAGTGGGGAAAAAAAACAATGCAGTAAATTAAGTATACTCAAGTAATATTGAGTTTCTTCAACACAGACATTTAGATGCCTTGTGAAGTGTCAGTTGTCTGGAAATACTGATCTCACTGCAGTAATAAAATTTGGAGAAAAAATAAATACATTTGAGGTGATCTGGGTTAAACACGGTTGCACTTGGTAACAGGAATGAGTCTTACTGTGTCGCAGCATTGAGAAAATATTAAAGCAGGAGAGAAATTACCACATTATTTACATATTCTTTCATATGATATTTTGGAATACCACTCATTATTGCAGTAACTAAGCTGCTTCCATTATTTGTACAAAATTATTAAGTGCCATTTATTTATTTCATTACACTTACGAAGTGTAGATGTTCTCTGTGTGTCTGTTCCTCAAATTCCTCAATCCTTTCTTTTTAATTCTAGTACCTCTAGAAGGCAGTATGCCTTCTTTGTGCATTAAATATACTTAGTAGTACTACCACAGATGTTTAATGTTGACTAATGACTCTACGTGTTAATTCTCTTACAAATATTCTAAGGGTATGAAAAAAACAGGAAAAAATAAGGCAAAAATCTAATTTATTGGGAGTTGACTTTCTTAATGCATTTTGGCAGTGCTATATTAGTGATAATTTTAAGTATCTTATTCCTTAAAGAAATGGTCCAGGTGGACACTTACACTTCAGAAGATTGTATGCCACAATTAATGAGAAAAGATAGTTTATATTCATAAAAATGTATGATATAAATGTGTAAACTTAATTTTTACTCCTAGGAATTCCAACTTTAGTCCTGTGTTACTGACTTTTCTCTGACCCCTCCTTTGCCTTTTCCCCTGTTTCTCTAGTCCTTGGGTTTGCCCAGGCTCCCCTTAAGTCAGTCAGGACATGTTCTTGGGGTGTCGTCCCTACCACTTTCCTAAGGTCAGGATTCTGTTTGGGCTGCAGGATACAGTTTCCATCTCTGTACTCAAAATCCATGAGTGTGCTGCCTCAGGGAGACTCACCCGTTAGGTATATGCCAAGTCTATAGTCCCTTAGTGCCCAAGAGGGCAGAGAAATGACTTTTCCATCTGCAGAAATTCCTTCTGGAAAAAAAACCAGACTCTGTCTGATATGGGTGCTGAAGAAGTGTGTGTTCAGGCACACTGTCTTAAAATTCAAGTGTCACTGAAGCTTCAGTCCTGGCATAGAGAGACTAAGCTACTCCTCCTCAGATGTCACTGTTCCCTAGATCTCTCAGCCCCTGGGGACTACCAGAGGGGCTCAGGTAGATTTGGCAGAGCTTTACATAGGGATGTGAGGATAATTGTAATAAGTCACATCAGGGGGGTGTTCTGCCCAGTATTCTGTATCTGACATGGCGTTGAGTGGTTTCCTAGAGAGTGTTAAGAACAGACTAAGCAAATATGATACTTTCCTGGATATTGTTTTTAGGTTTGAATTGCCTGAGCAGGATGTGTTTGTCTGTTTTGGAAATTCTCAGTGAATCTCCTTTAAATACTTGCTCAGTCTCCTGGTTTGAGCACATGCACGTTTTTGTGACAGCATCGTTGGGCAACACCATCTACAGACCTACTAATTTTTTTCTTTGAACAAATACACTGTCATTTACCTTGAATTTTGCTCCTGATAGTGTCATTTATGCTTTGTAGTTCTTGCTTCAGAAGAGCTAGATTTTGAAATGCTGGTTTCAGTGAATTCAGCCCACTTTGTAACCCCCTGAGAAGCTCAGTGATGCAGGACTTTGATTTTCATAGCATACACTGAAAGAAGGTTTGTAGAATTGCAGGTGCAATAATCTGAGATCCCAAATCCATCCATTTCTACACTGACCAGGGAGCAGGTATGCCTTTCTACCTAGAATAGCTTCCAGGTGTCTGGAGAATTTTAGAGTTTTCCTGGATCCTGCTCAGAAGATACAAGAAGAGTTACCCAGTAAATCTAATACATTTTTCTGAGCACTCCTCATTCCTGTGCATTAGCAGATACTGCCTTTCCAGTATGAGTCTTGAGTTATTACCTCTTTGTACTGTATGCTGTGATAGCTTCTGTAACAGTAGCTGCTGAAGATGAATTCTTCTCCACCTATGAAAGTATAAATACAGCCTTACAAAAACAGATATCCTTGCTGGTTTGAGAACTGGAAGGATAAGGACTTTATCATGATCTGTTTTGTTCTGAAGATGACAATAAAGACAAAAATTATGTACTGTCACTATGAAAAAGTGCAGAATAGCTATAAGACATGGTGTATTTTATGGTGCAAATGACCTTACAGAGTTACCTAAATAACAGTTGTTGCTTTTGTTGCCCTAAAGTGTAAATTGTCTGAACTATTTCTCAGTAAGATTATTTCGTGCTGTACCTGAACTCAAAGATTCGGGTTTTTTTCTTTTTTAGCTATGGAAGAACTGGATGGGGATGTAGTGAGGATTTCTTCAAGAGGAAAGTTTGCAGAAAGAGACATTGTGCAGGTGGGAAAGAAAATATACATGAATAGATGGATTTTACTGTTCCTGTTTGTCTTGAATTCTTGCCTCTTGTCTCTGTATTCCTGCCTCTCATTTTACCTTAGCACAGCCATATTTTGTCTTGAGGTATTCATAACAAGCTCCAAAACTCTGTGATACCTCTAAGTCTTTGTATAACACCTAGTAGTGGATCTGCATTCATTAGGAAATGACCCCTGACTGGCAGGACACTGTTACAGAGTCTTAATGTTATACAGCCTTGGAGAAAAGTTAGTTACTGAAAACTTGGAGAAACTTGATGTCTGTAAAAAGAATGGTATCTGTCTAAAACTAAATCTTTTATGGAAGGTATGTTTTCTTGGAAGTGGCTGAATACAGTTATAAAATAGAATACTTCAGGTGTTCTATTCTACAACAGAAATCTAGTACAACTGGCTGGCCACTGCAGGGCTGACCAAAAGTTAAAACATGTTATTAAGGGCTTTGTCCAAATGCCTCTTAAACACTGACAGACATCCTGAAATTAAAATCTCACCTTAGGTCTGCCATTTCTTCTTCTTCCTTTATTCCTCCTATTTGTCAAACTTCAAACTGTTTGCTTATTTTTTTTCTTACTTATTTTCACTTATTTCTCTTCAACACAGGTTGGATTTTTATATTGTTTTTTAGTAGAATATGCATAGAAAGAGAATAACTGAGCTATGTGAATAGCTTGTATTACTTGATCAAGGTCAGATTGCAGCTGATGAACCTTGGAATATGTATATTTGTTTTCATTTTTATCTGCAGGAACTGAAACTTTTCAAAATGTTTAATGTTACAAATACTGATGTGAATATTTAAAGAATGAGTGATAACTGCTGGTGGATACAATATTTCAATCCAAGCAAGTGTTCAAAATGCATATGGCATCTGGTTTTGTAATTTGTTTTTATTAGAATACAAAATAAACAAACCTACATCAATATAGAGAAACTAAAATGATCAGGTTTTTTTCCAGTCTTAAAGGTTCTCAGTGCAATAAACACAACATTAAAATTTCCTCTCTTTCTTTCCTAAATGAGTATCAGGAATGAGAATAAGATAACAACAGTTAAATTATCCTCATACTATTTATGGATGTACATTAAAGAAAGTCATGGATTCCTGAATTCTAATAGTTGAAAATTATACTTTTTTCATTTTTGCAACATACAGAGATAACTAATGGGAAAACAGCATACAAAACTCTTAGAAGAGTAAAACATGCTGTCTACAAAAGGTAATTATAAAAGTTGGGGAGATGTAGGACAGCTGAACAGCTGAAACAAAATGGTTCTCATTTTGTCAAAGCCAGGAAGCAGAAAAGTTGCTGGAGTTTAGGAAGGAAAAACCTTTTGAAACAGGGCAGTGCTGGGCTGCCTTTTGAAAAACTGCTAGAGGTTTTTTATCAAATGAAGCAGTCATTCTAGTAAATGTCACAGTATTGAAGCTTCTCTGGTATTGAAGAGTTACTGAGTAAACACGGAAATAGTTTAGACAGCTAATTATGGAACTGCAGATACCTTACTTCCTGGCTTCAAACCCTAAGATTGGGTTCCTTTTTGCTTGCTCTCCTGCCCTTATGCCTGATATGCTCTTGGACACGGCCCAGAGAAGAGGTGAAGGATGCTTCTATCTGGAATACTGCTCTTAGGGTATTGCTGGCTGTGGCAGCCTGTGCTTGCTGGCTCTGCCTCAGCAGCAAGGTTGGACTAAAAAGATCTCTCCAAGGGCACTTCTATCTTCAACAATTCTGCAACTAAGTCATCATCTTCAGAGAAACTGCCGGTATAGTGCTTCCTGGGGACATGCCCTAATCAGGAGCTGTTTATACTTATTTGGTGACAGGTTTCAGTTCAGTTTATCACAGTTCAAATATGAAGTCTTGAAGCCTTTTTTTCTGGCAGCTTGAGGTCCTTTTCAGGAAAGTTATGTAAAGAATCATTTCTAACTTGAATTCTAAACACTTTCTAGTAGGAGATTGATGCCTAGATAGGTTCCCTAAGTCCACAGTGAGAAGTACTTTCTGAAGTTGTTGTAAAAGTTAAGTTCATGATTCCTAAATAGTCATCTTTGGTTTAGGATGATTTTAGGGTTGTTTGGGTGTTTCTGTTTTTGTTCCCCCCGCCCCCCCAAAGCGGTTGTTGGTGGTTTTTTGATTCGTTTAATGTAGTTACCAGATTTCTTTTGTTTAGTTCTGTCTTTTCTGAAAAACTCTCAGGATCTCAGATATTAAGTGTAGGTTAAACTCTCTCTGTAACTGTGTTCCCCTAAATCTCAAAAACTTCAATGATTTTCACAACAACAGAACCTAATCTGTGGCTGTGGTTGCTGTGCATCCAAGAAAACATACTTTGTTTGGCAGATTTGAAGGTTCAGCCAGGAGATGAGATGTCTATGGATCTGATTTATAAAATAGTTCTAGTTTTATCCTGGACTGCAATAGTCAACAAGTAAATCTTCCCTATTTGTTTTCTGGTTTGTTTGAGGTTTTTGGGGGATGGGGAAGCAGAAAGGCACCATAGCATAGCCTGGCATATCAGCACCAGAAGTGGTTTGGGACATTGAATCCCAATTCTGTCACCCAGCTGTTGGCCTGAGATAGGCTCCAAAATCTGAGCAAGATGCAGAATTTCAAATCACCCTTTCCTTTGGCATAACCTATTAGCAAACTTAACCCACTGCTTTGCTGTGTACTGTCTGTTGTGAGTAAAAATCAAGGGGCCTGGATTGTTTCTTTTTCTATGCCAGTAGCGCAAAAGCACCTCATTAGGTGTTACGCAATCCAAGCCAAAGGTAGGTAGCTAACTGGTTTAGATGTTGCAGATCTGGGTATCACATAAAAAGTTCCTCTTTGAATCCTATCCTCTTTGCTTAGATTCTTTCTGTATCTGTTAGTATCATATTAAAAGTGTTCAGGTAGTTCTACCAGGTATAATGCAAAATAGTCAAAAATATAAAGCCATGCTTTCTGTTTTGTTCACTTCAGAGGGCAAAAAATTATTCACAAAGTGCCAGAGTGGAGGCAGCCTGGTAGGAGAGCCCCAGGAGCAGGGAATGTAAGCTGAGAAGAGCTTTCTGAGACAAAATTACCTTCTTGGATGAAAAGGGTTTAGAGATAAACCAAGTATGTCAATGAAACCTGTCATTGGCAATCTGGGCTAGCCATGGCTTACGTGAAGAGGTTCACTGTTTCTATTACAAGACAGATTTTTAAAATTGAGATGCAATTTATGTATTTTTATATACATATAAAATATATAATATAAACCACAACATCTGCACACATAAAATGTATAAGGTAGCATATTCATGCGCTCTAATTCCCTAGATAAAGCTTTCTTATTTATATGTTACAAGATTTATTCTGTGTCCGCATAATGACCTGAGTGAGCTTCTCTTTTGTTTTGTAGTTTGTGCCATTCCGAGATTACATTGACAGAAGTGGAAACCACGTGTTAAGCATGGCAAGACTTGCTAAAGATGTTTTAGCTGAAATTCCAGAGCAGTTTCTGTCCTACATGAGAGTCAGAGGAATAAAACCACTACCTGCACCACCGCCCTATACGCCCCCAATTCACGTGTTGCAGACTCAGATATGACTGCTCCAAAGCATTTATCACAAGTCTCTGGATGCAGCAGCAGCTTCTGGTAACTTTTTGGAGCTAGAAAAATTCTCTTCACATACCAAAATTCTCCTATAGTTGCATAAGCAACTGGAAAGCTTTTAAATGCTAGGAATAAAATGCTGATGTTCTGGGTCCTTTTTTTTTTTTTTTTCTTTCTTCTTTTTACAAAGCACCCTACTTTTTTGATGTATTTATTGGAGGGGGAAAGCACAAGTCCAGTGTTCAATTCAGAAGATAGTGTTCTCTCTGAATACTGTATATATAAATGTATAGGAATGCTGTTATTCTGTATCAATGTTTACATGTTGCTATTTTTAAATTTTAGTACTTTTTTAACTATTCTTAAGCAGAAAAGTTTGGAATATTGACTCACATGTCTTCTAGCTTGCAATAGTTTATCACAAGATAACAAGAGGAGCAATATCTCTTTGAATGTTTGTCCAGACAAATACAAATGAAAGCTGAGAAAAGGACAAATGTATCTCTATCTTTTCAAGTAACTAAAGTGCTTCAGTCAGTGCTCGGTAATCCATTCATCTCACAGTTTCAGAAGAAACTCCTGAAGTGTGCATAACATAACTGCATAGGACTTACAGCTCACTCCAAACTCTGAGGGGGAGGTATGTGTATTTTTTTCAGAGATTCTCCAATTTCTAAGTTTATCTGAATTTACAGATTTTTAAACTAGCTACTGAAACAAATTAGAATAGTTACTTGCTATAATTAATTGAAGGAAATTACCTCAATTCAGAACTATCAGAGTACTATAGTTGACTCACTGAGCTCATTAAATCATCTCATGCATCCCTTAAAGCTCTGGAAATTTTGCATCAGAAATATCTTTTGAAGTGATTACAGCAGATGTTTTATAATGGACCATTTTAAACTTTAAAAATTTAAAATCTGAACGTTTTTTTTGTCTAGTTTGCCCGCTCAAAGGAATGGTGACTCTTAGTACTTGAGTTTAATATTGTCATTTAATCATATTTCCATTCAGGGTGCATGAATGATAATGTTAATTAACTGGTTTAAAAATTGCACAGCCATGTTGCTTTGTGTATGGAACTGCCCAAAAAATTTTATTATATGCCTGTTCGTATATAATTACAAAATGGTTTTGCATGTATATTTTGTACAAAATACACAGTTTTGTGAGTTTGTGTCGGATACATTTTATTTAGAACTAAGGGCCTTAAATTTCACAGAATTCCTGAAATGATTTTGAATTGCCTTCAAATACTGTTAAAACAGAACATTTTACTTTTTTGTGTCACGGTTGTAACTGTCTTGTATACGTAACTTTTTTTCTTTGCATATGACCTGTTTACTACTTCTGTTTCTTACTACGAATGTTGTAATGTACAGTATAAAACTAAGGTGCATTTTTTAAGCATGAGAAGTTTTTTGCCAGAAAGCATATCTTCAATATTAATGGTATATAACTATGTAAATGCAAAATCTTCCATTTTTAAATATATTAACCTCCTTTAACTATTTCATGTGGGAAATTACGTTTTCCAAATAATTATTCTGTTAGTAAAAAAAAATAATTTTTTTGTAAAAAGAAATCTTGTTTTATTTTTATTTCAAAACAGTTTTTACATCAATATGGACTTTAATTTTCTCACCAAAATACGTATTTCTTAGTGGATTGATGTTGCATGAATGAAATTTGATACTTGGCAACTACAAATTTTGATGAAAAGTGCATCATAAAGAGTAAGTTTAAATCTACTGAATGGTGGTGTTCTCCTTCCATCTTCTGCATTTGTTTTTTGCACTTACAATGTTAGCACTTTAGAAATAACTGAAGCAATTCTATGTTTCTGTTGTTTTATTTTTATGCTGATACTTGTATTGGTTCTCAGTGACCAATGTATTTAACAGGTTTTCACTCTAAAGCCAAAATACAAACTTCTTTTATTCAGTTTAGAATAATTGATTAGTTCTTATTTAACCAACACCTTTTATTAGTCCGAAGATTAGTCTCAGAACTAATTTAACAACTCAGGGAGGATATAATTCAAGAGTGACTATTTTACGTTTGATTCAGACTCGTGAAGAAAAGTTTGCTAACCTGGAAGAAGAAAGTGGTTTGATCTTGGTTACAAAATACAATTTTTAAAATTTTAGATGAAAATGGAAATCTATAAAATAGAATTTACCTGAAATTCAAGTCAGTTCGCTTCTCTACACAAAAAGGTGTGTTCTGTGGTCCCCCAGGGAGATATGAGAAGGAGAGGGACAGTGTCCAGGAAAGCAGTATTCTCTGAAAAGTCATATTTTGAAAAGCTGCAATTTCTCACCTAAGTAGGGGCAGATAAAGTTCACTCCAGATTACTTTATCAAATGGCTGAAATAAACAGAATGATAAATGTTTATCATTTCTGATGACTAATAAAAGGACACATAATGACAAATTATGCCAATGCAATGGGAAACCAGGGAGCATAGGAGGGCATTATAATTGTACCAGAAGTTCTTTAAACAGAAAAATCAACAAGAACAGAAAGGGAAAATACGTATCTCTGCAGAAATGTAAGAGCACAGATACGTGTGAAAAAGGACAGAAAACCACAAAAAATTTGACTGCTAAAGCATGGTAAAACCTCTACTAGAAATGGAAGGAACGTTAAATCAATTACTTAACAAAATGATGTGCATTTAGTAAATTAAGCAAAAACTGAAATACTCAGTCTTTTTCCTTCAAGCATCACAGAAGATGGATAATCATTGAATTAATTATAAATGAAAAATAAATAAATCTAGACTTGGGTTTACATCTACCAATGCAAATTTGTTACTAATACATAGTTTTGAAACAATTTTCTTAAAAAGCAATACAGTGATATTCAGAAGAAAAAAAGGGAAGCAGCTACTTTAACACGATGTTTTAAAAGCAAGTGTACCAGGTCTAGTTTTGAGATTTTAAATATCCTGTGGTTCCACTGGAAAAACTCACAGAGAACTGTTGGGGCACTGAGGACTGTTGGAACAATTTGGGCAAGTGGTCTGGGAAGCTTTTGGTGGGGTTGGTCTCTGTGAAAGAGGTCATCTCTAACTCTGCTGACAGCAGTGAACTACCAGAGCAAGGGTCACTGCATGGAATCAAGATGAGCCCTGCTGGATGAGTGTGTGTGTGGAAGCAGGCTGATGCTATCGCAGCAGAAATATTGTCAGCAAAGGTAGATCATGTCCGTTCCCATTGTCGGATTGCTGTTTCCTACTGCTCACATATTTTATATGAAAGGTGCTCTCCCTTTCAGACTGGCTTGTGGCACTAGTACACATTTTGTCGAGCACTGCACGGTGGGTTATTGCTTCTTTGCCACTGAGTTGGTAGGGTATGATTTCAGGTTTTATTTCCAGACAGTATTCTGCATTAGCATGAGTGTGTGAGTGACTGTAGATGACTGGTATTTCCAAGCTGGCCATCTGACTAAAGGGTATAGAGTACTACATTTTGTAGCGTGTGCCTACTGCCAAACATTTGACAGAAATTAATTTCAACATTATAATTTTTATTTGATGGTTTTATTTTGCAAACCATGAAAAGCATTGAAGTGACTGTGTGTTCTGGTAGCTATCCCATCCTGCAGAAGGCGTACAACTGCTGTGAGACGCCTGCTCTGCAATCATTCAGAGTGGTTCCTAGTGCAGTATATACCACAGGTGGTGGGACAGCCTTCCCAAGCCACGGCGAGCTGTGGCTGTGCACTGAGCAATCCCAGCACTTCTCCATTGCTCTGTCCCCCAGGGAGCAAAAATGCTGCCCAGCCTCAAGAGCTACATGATTGTCATAATAACTGCGTAGCCTGTGTGTCCCGTGCCTCAGGCTCCTCTGTAGTTTGCTTTGGTTCAGGCTGATCATGAAATCAAAGCAATTGACTGGATGGGCAAAGTGATTAGCACTGAACTGCTGCGTCTTCAACTGAGGGGGCCGTCAGGATGCAATCACCAGCCAAAGGGAACTCAGGGGGAAGAGAACTGGCTGGTTTCCATGAGGACAGGGCTACTTCAGGTTGGTGAAATTCTCTGTGGAGAAGATTAAATACTTCCACTGGTACTAGCAGAAAGCCCCTGAAGGTACAGGAGCGACCATGCAGCCCTAGTTGATGGCTTTCTGTGAGCAGGAGGGAAGGAAAATATCAATAAGTGATCAAACCTGGAGGAAAGGAGGGGAGCCCAGCAGGAGTCTCGCAAGGTTGTTTCTGGCAAATATTGTCATTAATGTAATCAACGAAGGTGTTAGAGGCTACATTTATAAAGTGAACAAAAGTGTCAGTTCACCAGGATTGCAGTCTGGGAGGCCTGAATAAATTAAAATATGGTTTTGATTAATTGGAGGGGAGGTCAGGAATCAGTAAGATAAGCTGCTGTGAACAAAAAAAAAAAGTGGAAAATAGTATATTCAGGAGGGAAATAAATAAGAACAAATGAAATGAAAATGAAAAATACTTGGATAAGTAGCAGTTCGGGACTTAATAATCTGCAGATTATAGCTGAGCTGCAGACAAAATATGAATCAAATTGTGATACTGCTGCATAAAAAGCCAAGATCACCCTGGAAGAAGCTAACATCAGTTGTGTTTGTATGGGGAGGGAAATAATCATGGCTCCAGGCTAAGCTGTGCAGAAGTCTGAGCTTGGCACTATATCTGTTCCACGGGGCCACACTTCAGTGCACAGACAATTTTGAAAGAGTCGAGGAGAGGAAAAAAAGATGTTTTTTAACCTGAGAAAAAAAAAACTAAAGCACTTGGGTATGCTTCATTTGCAGATTACCAGAGGGAGCGTGATAACTCTGTGCCTGTGCAAGGAGTGCTGTAATGAGCTATTCTCAAAGGACAGAGATGACAGATGATGTTATCTTTGTCAGCAAGAATGGCTTATACAGGTAGATAGGCAAACTTCTCAAACTAACTGGGGGCCCCTTCTAGTTCATCTCAGGGAAATTGCATCATCTTTGTCTTAGAAATTGTTCAGAACAGTCTGGACAGTTGCTAGGAATGACCTAATTGTGCGGCCTCCCTCTGAGCAGAGAAATAATACATTAAATAGTTAAATATCTTCCTGAAGCCCTGTTTGTGAGTCCTGCAAATGTAGGTGGCCTAATTAAGGTAGAAGCAAAGATTATATAGTGGGAGATGAGGACTGGAGTGAGTGGGGGGGTAGGAAGGCACCAGGAGGGCTGAAGAGGGCCCTGGTGAGATCTTGCGTGAAATACATGTATGCTTCCAGTCACCTGTTTGCAAAGCAATGAACTCAATGGGTGGGTGAAGGGAGAGACTCTTAGAAGACTTCCATTCAGCGGGTAGGTGAGATGACCAGCCCCTGTGTGTGACCAGAGACTATGAGGAGGGAAAATCTCGTGGTGGTCACACCAGGATGGTGAAGGTCAGGTGAAAAGTACGACGTGCCAACTGAGCTGGTGTAAGTGGACGGCAAGATGGGAGTCCCTGTCTGCACACCTGAGGTTTCTAAACGTGGCTGCAACAAGGTGTTGGAACAGCAGTAAAGCTGTCCCCTTGATAATTAATTACAGTCAATTCTACAGTCAATTCTACAATCGTGACACCTTGGCTTGATGCACTCAGCCAACTTTTGCTACCAACTAAAACCCAACAAAACCCAGAAATATTCCCTACAGTTCCTTTTAGAGGGAAGAACACAGCATATGCCATTGTGTCCTCTCAATTCATAGTGTTGGGCTGTATTGAAACATGAAGTTTCTTCAGTAACAAGAACTGGTATTTGTCTCATATCTCTGATTCACTCACTCATAATAGACAAGTCTCTGGATAAAAGAATTGAAGAAGCATTTAAGGGACGTCGGAATAAAACTATAATTGGATTAACATTATCAGATGCCCTTAAATCTGTACTTTGCATGTTCATCATGTTAATATTCAGGGATAAATGCCTCCTTGGTGTGGAGGGCAAATCACTTTTCAATGCAAGCTGTCAGTTAATAATGCTCTCCCACTGACCTTACGTTGAGCTCATGGTTCGCTCCTCCAGCTTGGAGTTGCAGACACTCGCTCTTGTTGCAACCCTGAGAAGTATTTGATAAAAGAAACCCCACTGTTTTTAAAAATTAGTCAATTTTCTCCTATCTAGACCTCCTCAAAACTTGTTGCCTTTGAAAAAAAAAAAACTATACAAATCTCAGCAATGCCACTTTGGTAGCCTACAAAAACCTTAGAATAAAACTCTTTTTAAGCATTTTACTCTTGTGACTCAATCATTAGAACTCAGACTATATAGGAATCACGTCTGCTAATGAAATTAGCTATTTATCCGTTGTTAAATGCCCTCCAGCATAGGAAGAGGCAGATAAAGCCCCAAACCCACAGATCAACTGCAGATACACTGCATTTGCTTCTGAAGTAGCTTTTCTCATCTCGCTAAGTCTCTTGGAGAATTACAAAAAGAGGAAGGCAACGCCCGTGTGAGTGTGGAAAACCATTGAATCGCAGCATTTCATTACTGGAAAGATGCTGTCAGCTGCACTGCAACATTTCCCACTGCCCTGGAAGATTTAGTAAGAAAAGAAATACATGTTTTAGCACACACCCACTGTATTAGTGCAAGGAGTTTTTCCTGGCACTGTTAGGTATTTCACAGTACAGGAGGATTATAAATGCTCGTTCATGTGTGCACTGTGTCATTATCAATAGATCTATTACCTGTCATTGTAAGGAAGTATCCAACTTCCAAAGAATCTTTTTCGCGATGGCAAAACCAACTGAATTGTTGCTTTATTTGAAACCTTGTAGACTGAAATAGGAAAAAGAGGCCATTTGAACAATTGCTGTGCTTTGTGTGCAGGTGCTCCCTGTTCTCCCTCCTTTTCCTCCTTTCTCTTCCATCCCCAAGCCCATACTGCATATATGAGTTCCTTCCCATCAGCTCTATGTGGGCATTTACCCTTAGCCCAGGCCAGGTGGGGAGACCCCCACAGGCACTCCTTCACACCAGCTGTCTGGGACAGATAAAAGGGACTGCATGAAATAAATGTTGAGCTATTGGTGTCACAGAAGTGCTGCATCACAGGACATAGGGCAAGAGTCAGTCTTCCGTGCTTGCCTGTGGTCTCCCCACAGTGATGGCAGCATTTGCAGAGCCAGATGCTGCCCAGGCAGGGGTAGATCACGAGGTGTTAAATGAGCTCGGTCAGCAGCCAACACAAGGCTGCATCCAGCAGAGCCGCCAAGAAGCTGGATGGCAACTTAAGAACACCATTTCCCTCTCTCTGTGTGTACCTCAGGCACCCCATGCTGGTGGGACTCTGCAGCTGGTGCCCCGGGCAGCACACACAGCCCAGCTCTGCTTTGGGAGGGACAGGGCAGTGCTCAGGTCTGAGCACACTCACCGGATCATCACAGCAGACAAGGTACAAGCCAACCATGTAGGATCTTTGCTTCCATTAGTTTTCTCAGGGAAGGTTCCCTGTAAGGCTGTCCTGGAACCGCTCAAGCAAGAAAAAAGCAACAGAAAGTTTATTCCTCCAAGAGTGCAGGGGCATGAGGGCTGGAAGCCCAATGCTTGGCTGTGGCTGGAGATGGGTGGCCCTGCTACAGCCCTGCCCCAAGCCAGCAGGTGCAGGCAGAGAGGGTTGCTGAGGAGCCATAAACCCACCCACCTCCCCAAGAGGGGCAGCCCTGTCTTCAACTCCAGTTTTGCAACAAAGAATCATAGCAGCAGGCCTAGTTAGTGTGAGACTGTGAGTGTAATTCGTACTTTTTGAAATAAATTATTGGTAACCTCTGTGGACACAGGAAAGGGCCCCAGCAGAAGGTGTTCACTTGCAATCCTCCACCATGGTATCATGTGAAGCTCTGCTGACTTCACTGTACTGAAGACATCAGCACTGGGGCCCTGTGGTACCATTTACCCCAGCTCTAGGGACAGCCATGGGAGCCACAGGGCATGAGCCCATCTCTCCTCCATGGCTGTGCTGGTCTATGGACAGTGCAGGAGGGATGGAGGGATGAAAGGAGAACACTGCCAAGAGCCTGGCAAGCACCGTAAATGTGTCTAGCACCTGAGAGATGATGGAGAGCTGGCAGGGTGATATGGGAGAGGTTTATGAATGGCAATTGAAAAAACTACTGAGGAAAACACCATGAAAAAAGGATTCGTGATTCTTTTGTATCATCAGGGAGCACATTCTCTCTTTGCAATGATGGTGGCAGAGCTGACAACCCAGGCAAGATCATCACAGCCACCGACCAGAGAGCTACTGGGGCCATGGCTGTTCCTGCTCAGGCTGGGTCTCTTTGCCTGCTGTCTTTCTCCCAGCATGAGGTGTCCTCCTCGATGGACACACTTGTTCTCTTATTCATGCAGATAGATCTAAGCAGCCTGGCTCCAGCTGTGCTTCACAGCTGGCTGAGATTACCAGATCACTCTACAAAATGACAAACTGAATATTCAGGAGATGGCTGAGGCTGGCAGGGTAGGATGCTATGGGAGACACCTACCTCCTTCAACAGGAAGGAGATAGGGTTACTGCTCAGTCCTGCACAGCTCCTGAGTGGCCAGTGCATGGCAAGGGGTGCTGCTGAATTTGCATCAAGGAGACTTGGAGATCCTGGAGACAGCAAGTGATTGTGGACATGAGTTTTAGATATCCTTGGTGACAGTTCTTTAGTTTTCTATTGCCTACAGAAATAGAAGTTACTGATGGAAAAACCAAAGGCAGAGGCAAATGGTGTAGTGAGCCCATGTTTCTGAAGAAGCTGTAAAGGTGTGAGGGTGAAGGTGAAACTAGTTGCATTCCAATCCCTGTAAGGAGCAGTTGACAGCAGGGTTGGTCCCTGAGCTGATTTGCTCCCTGTGGGGCTGTAGCCAATAAGCCCCAGAGTCCACACACATCTCCTGAGCAGCCAGACCTCTGCGCATGGGAGAGGAGCAGGGGGCATCAGATGTCCCTGTGCTCGTGGCCCCTCAGAACCTGCATGCGGGCTTTGGCCACCCTTTCCATGCTCTCCTCTTCCCTACAAACCCCCAGGACACTGCCTGGTGAGATGCCATGACGGTTGCTGGTTTCTCCTCACTTCTCTTGCTGCTCTTTCTGCAGGTTCAGGAGAAAAAAGCAAAGCAACAGAGTTGCCCTGCACTAACAGTGCCGGCAGCTACTCAAGGAGGGGAAGGGCCTGGCCCTATTCTATGGCCTTTAAACCAGTAAAAGGGACTTTTTGCTTTACAAAGCAGGAGTCAGGGTGCAGTTTGGCTGAGCTCTGTGGTGTATGGTAGGCATGTGCTGCTGCAGTTCCTCCCTAGCTGAGGAGTACCAGCCTTACCCAGATGCAAAGGAAGCCCAGCAAGTGCTCGCTGGAGAACACAGGGCACCAGGGGCTTTGTTTATTTTGCAGAGGTAGCTGCAGGCAAGTCTGTGCTTAAAATACATAAGCAGGTGCACCAAACCCTGTGTTGATGGTGTCTAGGTAAGATTTTCCAGCCTGAGGGCAGTGCTCTGCCATGCCTGCTGGGACTCCCCAAGGACTGAGGTGCCTCTGCACTCTGGCTGCAGTGCTGCGGGGTGTGCTGGCCACAGTGGGCTCATATGCAGGTGACCAAGGGCCCTAGGAAAGGCCCAGCTGAGTTATTAGGACCTGAAATACATGCTTTTGTCTCTGGAAGCTGCTGACTTTCTCTGCTGGGCCACTGTGTGCTGGGAGAGGTGCAGCAGGGCGGCCAGGGCACCCAGCTGCTGGGCAGTTGTGCCTTGGGCCATCATGCTCAACCCCCAAGGACAACAGGAGGCAGGTTTTATTGCAAGATAGGACTGCAAAGTTGTATTTCTAACATGGCAGGACAGGGCCTGCCTGACCTCTGTGCTGCAGCTCATCAGATCTGACAAGTCAGCAAGCTCTTCCAGTTGCTGCTCCCTTCTCGCTCCTGTTACATTACAAAGCATCTAAATTGCGATTACTGTAAAGAAAACAAAATGATCCTGTCCTCCAGGTGCCTCATTATGGCTTCTGTTAGAAATAAGCCAGTGACAGGTGGAGGAAGTTCCAGACATCTCAATCGCTTTCTAAAATTTGCATGAAATCCATTAGGACTCCGAGCGCAGGGGTTTGGGCATGCGCTGCTTTGCCTTCCCTGCTGCCTTGTGCCTGTGCCTGCACTCCAGGGCACATCGAACAAGAGCTGAGGAGGAGACAAAAGTCCCTGCATGATTTGAAAACTCTCTCACCTGCTTGTTTTAAGTTTCTGTGCTGTGTTTAACCTCAAATCAGGGCTTCAATGGAGACTCAGGGCGGAGGCACCTTCCTCTGCTCACTTTCCTCCTGCTGCCCTGGCTTCCATCCCTCAAGCCTCGTGGCTCATCCAGCACCTTCTCCTGCCTGCAGGGTTGGAACATTGCAGTGACAGCCACCCCCTGGTGCACAAGGGTCACCTACCTCAGTCCCATGTGAGGTGCCCAAGGAAGCAAGCCCCAGTGGGAGCTTGGAGGGCTTTGGGTGAGGGGAGCAGGGCTGGCAGAGACCTCCTGCTGGACTCTCATCTGGCCAGGGCATCCTTGTGCTGTCTCTGCCCTGGCTGTGAAGGTTGGTTCAATAGCCCTTCTCCTGGGTTTTGGGGTTTTTTTAAAGATTGAATAATTTTGTGTGTTCATCGTATGGGCAGTCTGTTCTGGGAGTAATAGCCTTCTTTACCCAGAGCAGCCAGCTGTACCTAAAGCCAGACTCAGCAGGAGCATGAGTGACACATGGCTTTTCAAAGCCACAAAGGGAGGCACTATTTTTGGAAACACATTTGTTTCCTCCAATATCCATCTGACAGAGGCAGAAAAGTTGATGTCTCAAGACCTCTGGGCCAGGTGGCTGGGAGAGCCCCACTAGCAAAGGGGGATGAGGCAGGTCTTGCTCTGGCAGTGGATGCAGACAGCCTGGGAGACAAGGGGGCATAAGCAGTGACCTCACAAATTTTTGTTTTAAAGCCCTTCCTGAGAGGCGTCTGTGACCTCCTGGCCCCTGCAGCCCCAGCTCTGCCTCCTGAGAGCAAGAAATTTGTGCTGCAGCAGCTGAACTGGAGCCCTTGCCAGATGGGATGAGATGTGGTAGAATATTGAATGAGTCAGGCATGAAGCTATTTCTCATTTACACTTATGTAGCTGCTGACAAACCTTCAGTTATACCTAAGCAAAACCTGAACAAAATGAAGACAGAATCACAGCCTCGATGGTCTTTGGAAAGGTGCTTTTCTTGCAAGGAAATCACCATTTTCCCAGCTGCAGGAAAGAGTTGACAGGAGAAGCAAGAATAACCCCCTGTCCTGCCCCATCAAAGAGTGAAAGGCAACTCTAACAAAGATCAAAGATATGAAATAGGTAAAATTCAACACAACAGGTCTTATCTTCTGTCAGAAAAATCAGGCTGGCATTTGCCCTTGCAGGAAACTGAGAAAAAAACCCAACAAACCCAACCCAAAATGAAGGCATTAGCCAAATGAATGCTTTCAATTAGGAGATCACATAGTAACAATAATCATGAGAAGCTGTCCTGTGGTGAGCTAACCTTCCTTGGGTTTGCTGCTGGAAGTCTGTCCTCAGCACAGGCTGTCCTAGGATGCAGCTCTCTGCAGAGCTGGCAGCTTCAGCTGAAGTCTGATTGTCACTGGAGGACCTGGGAGTGATTGCACGGAGGGCCCTGGTTGGCAACGAGCCTCTCCAAGGAAGTCTCCAGGTTTAAATTCAATAGAAGCACTTGGCACTTGAAGTAACGCCATAACAGTGCTCTGTGAAGCTGATGAAAAATCTCTTTCAAGTCAACTGTTGGCTGTGATGCAAGGAAAGGTTGTCTTGGAGGGTTTCAGCTCTTGCCATGAGCTCTAGTGGAAGAAGAAGGACAGAGCACAGTTGCTGGCACCTGTGTGTGCCTGAGCATTCAGTGTGGGTTTACAGGAGGGCAGGTGGACTTGCAAACACTGTCACGCCACCAAAGGGTCCCAGATACTCCTGTGACTCCTTTCCCAGATCAAAAGACAGCCCTGCAGCCAGTGGACAGACGCTGCATGGGTCCAGCTGGATGTGTGCATGGTCAGTGTGGTGGCAGTGGGACATGTGGCAGGGATGTGGGAGATGGGTAGAGGAACAAGCACAGCACAGGGAGGTGTGGTCAGCCCTGCCACCACGGTCACCACTGGGCACTACAACACTGGTGACACCAGTGGGCAACGCTGGAGATGCCATCACCCAGCAACCCCAGCTTGCAGGAGAGCAAGGGGGAACAAGGGACTTCCTAAAGGGGATCCTGCCAGACATTAGTGTTGAATTCTTTGCAGTAATAGGGAAAGAAATTAAGCACAGCACTTGTTCCCAAAAGGAACAGCAAAGTGATGGAAAGCTATGAAGAACATATTAAAGGGAGAAAACTGAGGAGTTGTCACTGACCTAAAATGAGTGGTGGGGAAACTGCTGTCACATTGGGTCCTTCCTCTGGAGCCTGGTTTGCAGCCA
Organism: Grallaria varia; assembly: GCA_013396735.1. Classification (NCBI taxonomy): domain Eukaryota; kingdom Metazoa; phylum Chordata; class Aves; order Passeriformes; family Formicariidae; genus Grallaria; species Grallaria varia. The sequence continues at coordinate 521,178 of VWZG01001518.1, forward strand.
GGTACGTTTTCCCTGTGCGAGGGCAGGAGACCCCTGGCTGAGAAGCAGATGGTTTGGGAACAACAGAGAACTGTTCAAGGGGATTTGAAGTGTCAATTAACCATATATTTTATTATATTTTTCTCTTTCTCAGCATATTCATGCTTTGCTGGAACCAATAGTAACCTCAAAGAAAAGAGGTGTTTGTGTATTAATTGCATATATTAGTTTATATAATTCTACTTTATATATTTATCTATAAAATTAAATAGGGATAAGCTGTTCTAATAAGTGCATTTTCAGTTGTCCAGGGTTGTCATAGGGTTCAGTAAGTCAGCAGTTGGTTTTTATCACATTGATCATGTCAGTGCCACTATTTTTTTATAACCAGATCTGAAAGAAAGATTGTGTACAAGATATTTCCCCCGGCAGCATTGCTTGCTCCTGCCTGGGCGGTACAAGGCTGCACTCCTCTTATGCAATGTCTCTGCATTTTCTTAATTAAGAATAGAGTAAAAAAAAAAGATAAAAGAGCCTTCTCTCATCTGATTAAGTAGATAATAAAAACACAGTCTACCCTTAAGCATAATTGCTGATTAAACACTTGGATAGAGAACAAACAGGCTGAAGAAAATTTTAATACATAAGCATGGGACTGATCTACTAACAAGCCAAAAAGCTATCACTAATTGGGAGGATTCTGCACAAGATAAAATAGAATTTCTATAAACAACAGTTTACACGATGGCCAGGTGGCTGGTGGCCAGTGGCTCAGGCTGAGGATGGGTCTGCAGTGCCATGGCAAGGGGGCACCTCCAGGCACCCAGGAGTGAGCCTGGAGGAGCCTTGCACTGCCAGGACAGCCGGTGTGGGCAGGGATCTGTGGGCTCCAGCAGGCTGGTAGCCCAGTGGTTTGGGCAGTAGGAGAGGGGAAAAGAGAGCTTAGCAGGTTCATAGCCTGGCAGTGGGACTGCCAGCAGCAACATCCTTCTACTCTTCACCCACAGGGATGACTTGACAGGGCCAAGTCTGATTTTGTAATATTTCGAGGGCTTCAGGTGGCAGCATAGAAGTCTTTTGGATTTCAGCCAGAAAACAGACCTCCTCCATTAATTTGTCCCTTAGTGTAGCATTTGTTTGTGGCAATGTGTGGTGGGTTCACCGTGGNTAAACCTTAGAAATCAAAGATCTCAGTAGTATTTATCTGCTTGCAATACACGGCATTGCCACTCACCCAGAAGTGTTAAATAGGCTTGGATGCACCAGCAAGCTCTTTGCCCTATTCCTGACAGTGTTGTTTCATTCCCAAACTCCAGTACTCATCCCTGCCCCGCTTTTAGGTCCTGCTGTTCCATTTTTAAGCATGAGTGGTGGCAGATGACACTGGCACCAGCAGTTGCCATCCTGATACAGCTGTCAACAACTGCAGCATTGAGAAGGGCAGAGCCCCGGTCTGCACCAGTAATGCCATGAATCACGTTGGACAGTGATGAATTCGAAGGCAGCTGTGGCAGCTTCCTGGCCAGAGGATGCAGAACAAAACATCCAGCAACTATGGTTACATGAGAAGACTTAGCTCTCACCTAGCTGAATGCAAGACAGCATCCCGTGTTTCCAAGTGCTGGGAAAAACAGCATTAGTTTTCCTTTCAATTACTTAATGTATTTTTGTTAATTCTTTTAATTAATGAAATTAAATAGGAAACGTCTTGTAGGATGTGAGATGAGCAATCAGATACAAAGCCAAACCAATGACTTTGCATAATTTATTCCAAAGTGTATCTGCAAGGACATTAGCCAGGACAGATCAGTTGGGAAAATTTTATTTTTCACCTGGGCAACAACTAATGTCCCCCAAAGAAAATACTGTCTTGTTCTTCTCTGGATATTGCATCTCCTAATTATTGTAATCTGTTTAGTCTGCTCTGTTTGGTTTTTCACCCATAGAGGCTGCAAAGCTTCTGCTCTTAAACTTGGACTCGCAGTTGCCTCCTTTGGGTAGCAGAGAGGGTCCTGTGCCACACAGACTCCTCTTAGGAGCTGGGAGCAGCACTGTACCTCACTGCCTGCCTCCTGCTTACCTCCCTGTCAGGAGAAGAGGGCAGAGGGACAATCCCCACTGAGAGCAGGTCGATGCTAAGGCAGACCAGAGCTCAGACATGGGACGTGGCTGTGAAGATGTAATTTGAAATGACTACATGTCTTACATGTCTTGGCTGCTCTATGCCTTGAAGTTTCCACTTTGCCCTCAGTGAAGTGCTGCAGGAAGCACTGCAGCCGTTTCCCCTTGGGTCTGTGCCTTCATGCCAGGTCTCTCCCTAGGGTGGGAGGCAGAGCCGTTTCCATTAGGAGGTACAAGGATGGAGTTCAGGTAACTCTATAAGAGTTTTCTGTATGAGGGAAGTTTGTTTTGTCCATACAACTCCATTGCTACACAGATAACTGTTAAAAGAAACTGTCCTTTGAGTGTTGTCTTCCTTCACTTTTCATATTGCTTTCACTTCTTGTATGAGTCCCTCTTGTCCATCTTACATTCAAGTCCTGTTTCAGCTTACAGCTCTGCCATCTTTTTATTCCTCTCTCCTTTCTTGGTTCATCCACAGTTTGAAAAAAAAAAAACAAAAAACAAAAAACCAAACCAAACCAACCAACCAAACAAAAAAAACCAACACCCTTGTTCTGAGGTAGGATCTACCTTTCTAGGGGTGCTCATGTGGTTTAAAAGTATTTCAACTAGAGGAAACAATCTGAATGGCTTCAGAGGCTCACAGGCTGCATGGGGAAGTGGGTTGGCAATGTGGAGCAGTACGAGGTGTTGCCAGCATGACTCAGAGTTCAGCTCTAGATCAGGACTACTCTGACCACAAACATCTAAACCAGGGACCATCCTCCAGGTCAACACAAACCCTACATGCTTTGCATAGTGGAGAGTAGATCTTCTCCTTTGAGCAGTCAGCCTCTCTCTTGTCAACATTCTTTACTGGGTTTTACCCTGAGAAACCTGATGTCACTTGAGCAGGACATTGGACCAGCTGTCATCCAGAGGACCCTTCCATCATAAAGCCCTCTGTGAAAACATGATCTTGAGGAAATGGAGCCTGTTGAGGAGAATACCAGGAGAGCAGTGGCCTGATGTACATCCTCAGAAGGAATCTCTTGATGCATTCAGTTCTGTGTTCCCTGCTGAATACATAGGGCCATGCTGCTTTAGAAAAAGCAGAGCAAGTATGACAGGAGAGTATTTGCTTCAGCACAGTGATGGAGTCCCACTTAGAGCAACCTCTGGATTAATTAACAAGAAATAACTGGGATATTTCATAGGTTCAGTGTCATCCCAGCAGTTGTCAATGCTTGTGGAGATGGAAATCTCTCTGGGCACCTGAGTGGGCTGTGTGACAGCCAGAGCTGCTGAGGTTCCATCTGTGCCACAGCACTTCCAGTGCCTTGCCCTCCTGCTGCAAGAGGCTGATTTCGGGTGGAGCAGTGGGGTCTGGTATGGCACAACCACATACCCGGCATGTGTCATAGCAGCAGCATCCTCATTTTCTGTGCTGGGGAAGGGATCTGCTCCCAGACTTTTGAGAATGAATTTCATAGACACTGCTCCTCTTTTCTTGTAAATCCTGAAAACTTGCCAGCAAGCAGACAACTGTTTTTTCACATGGTTACACGGGTGGTAGTTGCATTAGTTATTTAGAAAGTGACTTTGTGAAAATACTGAGAGGAAACTGCTTGAGCAGCAACACTTCAAAAATTTTGACTGCCTTCAGCTTTTTGGTTTTTTTGTTTTTTGGGTTTTTTTAAAATGCTATAAAAATGGCCTTTTTTCCTTTTGCTTTTCTGTTCCCTCCTTGTCAGCTTTGTTCAGATTACAAGTCAAAACAAGCTTTTTCTTCTGTTCCCTTGTGTAGATTTACTGTCAGAGAAAAATTGGCCTTGTCCTTGGTTATAAATGCCATGATAGGCAACAGACAGATGGTAATAAACCATGTTGCATTTCCAGTGTCCTGCTGGCAGTGCAAGATTCACAACTCTGCCTAGAGAGTCAGGAGTCACCCAGGAGCAGGTGAGACACTGCACCTTGTTGTGCTGGGTTTGGCCATCACCATATGTTTTAGGTGACAGCTACTTCTTGGCTTATTTGCTAAGCCTTGTGGGTTGGGCCAGGTTTAGTCTCACTGACAGCTAGGAAGGACTTAGAAGTTATCTTTTCTTCACCAGCGATATTAGACACAGAAAGGACACACTACTCTGCTTCGCTGCCTTGGAGAGTGGTGTCTGTGCAGTAGTGGGAGGCCTTCCCAGGTCCTGGCAGCAGAGCTGACTGTACCAACAGTGGCTCCTGGACAATGTTTGTCAAACCTCCAGCTAAAGCAGGGTGCCTTTTCTTGTCTTCTTTCCGCCCACAGAATTGTCTGCCAGGAGTTGCTAGAAGAAACATTACTGTCATAGCAAAGAGACTTCCTGATCTATATTTAACATAGCTCAGGGAAATTCTCATAATGGTGCCTAGAACAACCTTGACAGGTAAAGGCTGAAGTTTCCTATACTTTTCAGAAGACAGATTAAAAAACTTCACTTGAAGACATGGTGCTCCATCACTCTTCTCAAGTATAGCCATGGCCTTCTGAAATCCTGACACCTGATACTGGTTTCAGCTCAGGGCCAGAGCTTTCCAAGCACTGGCTGAGCTCTGACAGTGAGTGCAGGCATTTGCTGTTTTGCTTTCTGATGCCTTGCAGAGGGCAGATCCTTTGTCTTAAGGAGGAGTCCTTTGGTGGAGCGCAGGAGAATTGTCCATTAGCTGGACTCGGTACAGGTTCATGTGACTTCTCCTCCAAAACACCTTCCCTGCCAGAGACACTGCCAAAAAACAGAGCACAGGAGAGTGTTTGGGAGCAGATCCTTTCCACAGTCTGGAAAAGGGCAATAATGTTGCTCTGATATATGGGGGATGTGTGGTAGGGTGCGGTACCAGACCCCACTGCTCTCCTTCCCTGCTTTTCCGACATGAGCACATCCAATTCTGGATGAGCTCTCCAGGGATGTTGACAAACACATTCTCCGAGCAGGTGAGGCACAAACACGCTGCAGTTCAGGGCTCCTATCTGCCTCTATGCCCAGTATGTTGGGTGGCTCCTGGGTCGGCACTACTGAAACACAGCAGCACACAGGGCAAGCAGGGTTGCATGTCTTTTAGCATCTGGACATGAAGACGGACCTTCAACTGCAGCTAACCAGATCCATGTGTGTCTGTAGGCACCACACACTCCCTAGAGCCCTGGCTGTTGCTGAAACGCAACATACCAGGTCTAGCTTACCCAAGCCATGAAGTCGTGATCTTACCCAGGACACTCAGAGGTTAAAATGGAAAGAGAGCAGTAGGATGGATGCAGAGAACAGCATAGTCTCCAAACCAGGCCTACAAGTCTGTAAGGATGATGTCAACAATCTGGTCTTCCCCTTAGCATGGCCCACTTCTTAGTACTTCCCTGTGGACTTCCTTGTGATAATTGGTGTTTCAACTAGAAGAAATAATTTCCGAAATATGAAAGGGAAAGGAGGGGAAGGGAGGGGACAGAAGGAAACCAGTAAAGGAGACTTCCCGCATAGATTTCAGGACCAGAAAAGAAATTCAAGTATTTCACTCCTTCAGAAGGGGACACACGATCTTTAATATACACAGGGTATTTCATCATCCCAACCCAGCCATTTTACTAATGGATCACTCTGCTGAAAGTCCTTGTTTCCCTGCTAGCTTAAATTTATCCAGGATCAGCTTCCAGCCACTAGAGTCCCGCTTTAATGTCTTTGCACAAATTGATAGATAGTACATGTTTTCTAGATTCTTCTACCTTAGGCCTCCCCCTGGATCTCAAAAACTTTAATGCCAAAACATAATTTGTTCTCATTAGCAGCATCTTGGGACTGCTGTGTGAAGGGACCAAGAGGGCTGGATGTATTAGGCGTTAGTTAAGACACGGAAGGGGCTGCAGCAGTAAGCACAAAGCACTGGACAGACGATAAATCAGGTGCTTCTGTGAGCCTTCTCCCCAGCGAACAGGGTGATACAGTGAAAGAGCACAAAGCAAGCCCTGTCCAAATTAAAACTTATAACAGAAAATAGGCCTTACAGGCTGGATAATAAATCTTTGCCACTCACTGCTCCCAAAGTGCTATCAAGACTTTGCCTGTGGGCCCCACTATTCCCAGCCGGGTGATGCCTGCTTTGCCCCCTCACCAAAAGCACATGACCATCCATGCAGGAGAAGGCAATGGTCCCTCCTGGCCCGTGCTGGTACAACCAGTCCCTGTCCTGGAGCTGTGCTATAATGTCAGAAATGCTTGTTGGGCCTTGGCTTGTGAGAAACACTATCTTCTCTCAGGAATTAATGCTGTATAACGAGCTCCTGGTTCCAATAAACAGACTTAGAAACTAATTTTTCTTGTCTAAATACAACCCAAGTGGAGAATACAACCCAAGTGGGGTTTTTCAAAGAAAGTTACCAACCCAAATCGTAGCCAGGATGGAAAATTACTATGACTAAAGCCAGCTCTCTTGAAACTCTATAAATAGTGGTCCTAAGTGAGACCCTTTGAACTCTCCTGGACCACCGTGGTCTGTGACCAGCAATGTGCCCCTGAGTGGAACACCTCTCAGAGCCAGCAAACTCTCAAGTTTGCTATACTCGGAGGACTGTTGTTGAAAACTGACAATGGAACATGGGCTGATACCCCCACTCCTGGAGCTTCTACCCTTTGCCCATTGAGAAGAGACAAGGCATCCAACGTGAGTATTTCACTGAATGCAGGGGAATTTTTCACAGGTGTATATCTTGAACATGGTCCTTTAGGTCTGTGTGCATCTTACAAACATTAGATTTATAAGTAAGTTAGGCCTATAAGCGAGTCACTGTTGTATTTACAGTAAATTCTATAGAATCTTTGGTTAAATTGTTTAAGTCAGGCTATCAATCAAATGCTGTGAAGTTTAAGTGCTGTTAGAACCTTTACACCTAAACCACTGATCAAGTCCATGGCTAAGTTTGGCAAGGGCGTCCACTCTGAACCTTGTGACTCAACAGGAGGGTCTCCATCACTCCTTTTTATCCTTACCCTTTTCATATTCCCAGTCTCCATGTAGATTATTTTAGATTGATTTTAGTTTTATACTGATTTATTTTGATTTTAGTCTGATATTCCTCTGTGTGTTTTAACCATCCAGAAAGTAGTAGAGTGAGTCTTGCCAACAAGCTTTGTTGTGCTTTCCCATTTATATCACACCTGCTTTTGCCTCTACCTTTGCTGGTGATTTTTTAAGCAACCTATAACACTCAATCACAACAGGGTCTCACTGACTGCCATTGGCACCACAGATGGGGGTCTTCTGGTGTGACGACTCCATTAACCTTGGACTTTTTAAATACAGGAAAGTGCTTGTATGAATAGGATATTCTGCTATATTGGGTCACTGCCTACCTCTTTAAACAGTTGTCATTGGCTGGGATATTCGGAGCATGAACACTTTTAGAAGATCAGCCTGAATGTTAATTAGGCTTAAACCTCCAAGGAAAGGGAGCTGCTGGGAGAGCTCTGAACACAGCTATTGGGAACTTGCTCAGGCTCCTACTTGAGTGGCCTCAATTTTCAGTGCAGTCAACAGGTTTTCTGGACCCTGCACACCTCCAATGATCAATTCTTTGGCAAAGAAATTTGCATGTCTGTAGAAATTAATGATTGGTAATAACAGGAGCAAGGGGCCACTTTTGGACTCAACAGGAGCAGACAGGCTGCAGATTAGCACAGCTGTCCCAAAATTATCCATTTACAAGGCCTTTAAGTATTGACATGTTTTTATCTCATCTTATTTCATCCAAGTCTATTTGCTGTATCAAGAGGGCACGGTTCATTTTTGATCAATTTTATTTGTTCTTTCTCAAAGAAGCTTATCTTTTAAGTCATAGTATGCTTCTGACGACAGCAAAAAGTATCCATAGAGGCAGCAGGTGTTGGAACTGACACCAGCTACAGAGGTATCAAAGGATTCATCTACCTTAACATTAAATGTCTGTGGTGTAAATATCTATAGATGAGCCCATCACCCTGAGCTCCCTTTCTAGTGAAGAGTGAGAAATGGACTCTTACAGGGTGTGACCCAGTTGATCTATTTCAGGCATCTTCATTAGAATGAAGTGAGTTTTCAAAGAAGCTGTGCCTGTGGCTATGAAGAAAGACCAGCTCAGATGTGGGTGTTTACACATGTAGACTATGGTTGCCTTCTGACACCTCTGGGTCTTTTATCCATATTGAGACAACCCGTGTCATTCTCTTTCATCCTCAATTTCAGTTTAAAAATAATGTCTCTTAAACCAGCCATCCCAATAACGTAAGAGGCTTGAACCTTTCCTGCAGGTGCATGAGGATGTGGGCTATGTTGCAGGGTGAAGGGCCCAGGGTAAAGTGAGATGCTGTGCTTATCTACAGTGCTGGATCTTTTCATAGTGCTGCTCACTGGGCTCTACCTATGCCTGCAGGCAGCAATAGAATAGACTCATAGAATTGTTTAGGTTGGAAAAGACCTTTAGGATCATCAAGCCTAAACATTAACCCAGCACTGACAAGTTCATCCCTAAACCATGTCCCCAGGGGACATATCTTCTAAATAGCTCCAGATATGGTGACTCTGCCGCTCCCTGGGCAGCCTGTTCCAGTGCTTGATAATCCTTTCAGTGAAGGAAGTTTCCCTAATATTCAGTCTAAACCTCCTGTGGCACAACTTAAGACCATTTCCACTTGTCCTTCACTTGTTACTTCGGAGAAGAAACCAACCCCCACCTGGCTACAGCCTCTTTTCAGGCAGTTGTAGAGAATGATAATGCCACTCCTGAGCCTCCTCTTCTCCAGGCCAAACACCCCCAGCTCCCTCAGCTGCTCCTCATCAGACTTGTGCTCCAGAGCCTTCACCAGCTCCATTGCCCTTCTCTGGACACACTCCAGCACCTCAATGTCTTTCTTGTAGTGATGGGTTCGAAACTGGTGGCAGGAGTCAAGGTGCAGCCTCACCAGTGCTGAGTACAGGAGAATGATCACTGTGCTCGTCCTGCTGGCCTCACTATTGCTGATACAAACAGCACTGTGGGAAGCTGGAGATAGTAAACCCTGAAAACAAAGTCAAACATTTTTAATAGTTTAACTAAGAACTGCTTCTCTCAGTTGTTCAAATGCCATTCTCTTTGTATTACCAATACATTTTCTCTCCAGCCTTGCAGAAAAATTACTTGTATGATCTGATTATATATGCACACACCTAAAAGTACGCAAATGCCCTGTGAAAATCAATCAGAAATTTCCAAAGGACAAAGAAAAACTAAAAATAAAAAACCAGCAGGAACTATTATACCCCCGTGTGGGATGTTAAGAAAAAGATGCTTACATAGTAATGAAGCAGAACCAGTGTGGTTTCTTCCCTTTCAGGTCATCTTTAAAGATGTCCTAAACTGATTTAGTTGTGTTTAATCAATTGAAATTGAGTGAGGTCACAAATTTAAGCAAGAAAATTTGCCGTGTTGAATATCTTAATAGAACATAATTGTTTCATACAGGAGGCAGTCGTTCACAATACTCCTCCAATATATTTTGTTGTACTCCTCACTGCCTGAAAATGGATCCAGAACATTTACACTTTTTCCTACAATCTTTGTTTTCTCATACAGCACTTTAATTTATTCTTTCACTCAATTTCCACACACCTGTACTTCCCTATTTTTCTATGCTTTGGTGTTATTTTTCAGCACCAAAAATCTCTCCTTTTAGATTCCCACATCTCTGGAGCAAATGCAGCAGACAGGCCCCAGGGATTTAGCGCTGCTCAGGGGTATTCACATTTCTTGGGCAGAAGAATGTTACTCCTCCTTTCTCTTTTATATCCACCAAGCAAAACCACTGATCTCCAGCCTTGATCATGTAAACACAGAACTTCTGTCATTACGAAACACAAAGCCCAAAATCTTCTGAGAAGATTGTGTAGTTCGACTCCATCGTGTCTGTAGAAAAGGTACCTATGGAAATGCTAATAGACTTAAAAGCATGGGGAGGCAATTTGATGTATTTCCAGGAGGAAACAGCAGTGTTACCACATAGGCATCAGAAAAGATAAGGTAAGATATTTTGCCATGGTTACAAATAAAAGGACAATAAATAAGTCTGATCCTTTACCAAGAAAAAGAGAGAAAAATAACTGGCACGGTGCCTGCTTCTAAAACCAATTTCATGTAAAGGGGTCTGTGAAAAGGATTCTGACTAATACACTGCCAAGCAGAGAGAAGGAGAAACCACTTCTGGAAGCAAGAGGCATTGGAAGTGCAACCAGAAATAAAATAATAGATCCTTTAGAGCTTTCAGGAGTGAGACTAACCAATAAGACGGCTAGTACCCACTGAGCTCAAATCTGCATTTCTTATGTCTGGCAAACTCAGTTGACACCTTCCAGGAGCAGCCTCACTGCCAATGTGACCTAGAGATTGTGACTTTGACCGCCTGATTCCTTTTCTGCCTGAGAGCTGGAGATTCAGCTGGAGGCAGCGCTGGCATTGCTGAGAGGTCATTTGTCCTTCCAAGGAGCAGCCAGCAGGAGTTTTCCTCTGAAGAGTCCATACTCAATTCCTGCGAAGAGATTCTTACAACAAGCTCATCTGTAGAGGCAGATCATTTTCCTTGCAGTTTCTCTTGGCTGCGTGGAGCAGAGATTGCTGTAACTGTGTTGTGTCAAGCTGACACACTCACTAGTATAGAGCTACCTGCAGGTAGCTGTCATACCTATAGATAAACCCTGATTCACATGCTGTTTTCAGTCATCTGCCCTCAGTTTAAGTCAAAAGTAGAGGACAAGAGTCCCTCTTTCCCTGTATGCTCCCTGATTCCTTGCGTGTGATGCGCTGTAGTTCTCCCCAGGTCATTCAGCCTTGTCTGCCCCAGCACATAAGGGACAGTTTAATGCTCTTACCTCTGTGAAAGAACCAGGACACCCTCTCCAGCCTTCTCAGCTCAACTCTTTGTGACATGGCCAAACATGATGTTTAGTGTTCCATTCAGGTAAATCTGATAGACACTGTCCCAGGCTGGTGGATATCCAACCAGCTGGTCCTTCTGAGTCTCTGCAGATTAAGGAGGAGAGTGGTACATTTTTCAGAGTACTCCATATTTGCCATGCAGACAAAAAGGATCTAGAAATACCATTTGTCTTATGCAAAAGGTGTGGGAAGAGATTCCACATCCAACTTATGGCAGCTGGGTGCCTGACACCCATTTTTGTAATGGGAGGGGAAAAAGGCTTTTCAATCTCAGATTCCCCAGCTGAGCATCATGGGCCAGGCACAGCTAACAGCTACTTAACTCTCTTGTTGAATTATTTGCAATGGTTAAAGTGATTAGAAATAGCAGCTGTCATGGGGATAGCTCATGGCAACCTCTAGGTCAGAGCACCTGAGCAGCCGCATCCTTCCAACAGCCATGTGGTGCTGAACAGTCCTCAGCAGCCTCCAGCCTGGTGTCCCTTGTGTCAGGTGTGTCAGTGATGATGTAACAGCTCCAGCTGAGTGGACAAAACCAGAGCCACGTCTGCCCTTACGCGTTCAGGGTGCACAGAGCAATTGCACAAGCACTGGCTCTCCCTCACCTTGGTGCAGCTGGCAGGCAGCAGGGAGGCAGCCACCAACACTGAGGATGCAGGGTGGCTGAGCACCACTGAGAACCATTCTGCCAAAGGGATTGAAATGAAATAAATATGATGATACTTCCCCAATTCCCAGTGCAAAAGCACAAAAGTGCTACGTTTCTAAGAAGTCCTGCTACCATTTTTCATTTTAACTCAGCCGTATGATTTCCACCAGAGCACTGGGGAGCGTCTCCAACTGCACAGGACAGTTTAAAGAATGAATCCTGAATTCTATTCATCAACCAGTTGCCACAAGTACTAATTTAGTGGGAAAAGTGGGATGAAACTTTCATTGCTGTTGTTTTAATATATCTCCCATTGGACATCTGCAGCTTGTGCAGCAAATCTGAGGTTCATCATCTGACACAGAGGCCATTGCCAGGATTTTTTTGGCTAAGTGCCAGGTACCAATGTAGGTGACAACATGAGCCTCAGTTGCTTGTGTGCACTCATTTGCAGTCATAAATAATGCAGTGTTTGGAAGCAGTTCCGAGTACAGCTGCAATCAGATAGCCCGAATATTGGGTGCTCAGTGCTAGGGACACAGTGATTGTGTGAGTGCTCAGAGTAGCAGGGTTGAGAAACGCTGGGAGCTCAGCCTCTCTGCAATTCCTCTATGAGTAAAACAGCACCTGAAGCCTCCGATCACTCTACTTTCCTGTTATCCGCTGATCTTAAATGTCTTACACGTTTGACCCCATTTACATAGGCATCTCTCTCAGGAATAATTCCCTAACAGTGAGTGCAAGATTGTGTGTTCTGAGGTCAAGAGAAGCAAGATAGCAATTACAGAGATAATTGTTTTTAATGCATTTTTCACCTACAGAGTCCCATTAAAATGTTCTTTGCAGAAGAACAGAAAGGAACAATGTTTTAATATTAGGTTTACAAGAAACACTTTCTTCCTTGACAGCAATCATGAATTAATTTTCACATTGTACAGTCTGATTTTTTGTGGAGCAGGCTTCGCTCGCTGCATCTGAGTACGGAAACTCGGAAAACACTGACAGTGTTCGTGTTAATTAAAATCAATTGACGGACATTGTTCAGTACTCTCTAACTAGGATTAAAATTCCTTGTATGTCTCTTAAAAATCAACTAGAAAGAAAAGGCCAAAGTGTTAAGACTTATTATGCAGGATGCATGTAAACCATTTTTTCCTCCATCAATTTATCAATGGTGTTTGACAATTATCTGGATTCCTATATGTTCTGCAACAGCTTTTGTCTCAGTCTCACCTATGTCCACATTGAACTTGTTATATTTTGTTTGTCTACTTCTTTAGTGTCTCCAGGAACAAAACTGGTTAGGTCCCCTGCAACCGTGATCATGCTGGTCCCCACACCAGACAGGGGAAGTGCTGCTGGAGTAGGGGGTGGGAGAGGTGCTGGCTATCTGCCACAGCTCAGAGCAGGGCAGAGGGATCCCCCTGGATTACCTGTGGATGCATGTGCTGAGGGAGCACAAACAGCAAACTGGCCCTGAACCCTTTGAAGTTGCTCCCACATCAGCTGTTGAAGAAATCAAAGAGCTCCCACAAGCTCTTGCTGATATCTTGGTAACACCCACTCTGCAAGGCAGGAGAGGTACTTGGAGCAGAATTCAGGTTATCACAGCCCTTTGTCACACTCACTAGGGACAGGCTGGGCCATATGGCATGGTGGGATGTTGGTCTGACCTATTCTCACTGCCCTCCTCTCTCGGCGGTGGTCCCACTTCCCTGCAGCCTTCCCAGGCAGCACACTATGGCTGACCCTTTCTCTGCTTGGTCCTCTGAAACCCCACAGCCTGTCCTGCAGGACTGCCACACACCCAGGATCACACTCCTACTAGTTGTGGAGTTGACTGAATCTACCAGGACACAGAACTTCCATTGTAAAACTTTGCCATTGACTTGTGCCACTTGAGGTTCCCTAGGGTCTCAAACCTGATCTTCATTCTCTCACCTTCTGTGACTTGGATGGTGTGACTGCAGAATTGGCTAATGAAGACTGAGAGAAAGAAGTCATTGAGTACCTCGGCTTTCTCCATAGCCTGCATAACCAGGTCTCCTGTTCCCTTCCAGAGAGGACCCACATTTTACCTAGTCTTCGTTTTATCAGTGACTTATCTATAGATCCCTTGATGTCTCTGGCTGCATTAAATTCTCTCAGGGATATAGTTTTCCTAACCTGATCCCTGGCTGCTTGGGCAATTTCTCCTAATTACTCCTAGGCTACCTGTCCCTGCCTCCACCCTGTGTAGGCTTCCTTTTTGTGTTTGAATTTGCCCAGGAGCTCTTTGTTCATCCACAGAGGCCTCCTGGTGTTTTTACATGACTTCCTCTTCATTAGGATGCATCACTCCTGAGCTTGGAAGAGTCAATTCTTGAATATTAACCATCTTTCTTGGACCCCTCTTCCCTCCAGGGCTTTCTCCCATGGCACTCTACCAAGTAGACCCCTGAACAGACCAAAATCTGCTCTGCTGTAGTCCAGGTTATTGAGCTTGCTGTGCATCCTCTGCACTGCCCCAAGGATCTCAAACTCCTCCATTTCATGGTCAGTACAGCCCAGGCTGCCCTTGAGCTTCACATTCTCCACCAACCCCTCCTTGCTGACTGGAACAAGGTCCAGCATAGCAGCTCTCCTTATGGGCTCCTCTATCATTTGGAGAAGGAGAAGAGGTCCAGAAACCCTCTGGATATGCACTACTGTATTGTCCTTCCAACAGATATTGGGGTGGTTGATGTCCCCCTATGAAGACCAGGACTTCTGAGTGTGAAAACAGTCCTATCTGCCCATAAAGGACCTCATATGCTCGGTCTTCCTGGCCAGGCAGCTATCACAGACCCTCACTATAATGTCACCTATCCCTGTCCTCTCTTTAATCCTGACTTGGTTGCCTCTTGGTTGGCTCCTCTTTCACGCCCTGATGGAGCTTCATGTGCTCCAGATAGTCCTTGACGCTGAGGGTAACACCATCACCTCATTTCTCCTGCCTGTTCTTCCTAAGGAACCTGTATCCTTCCATTTCAAAACTCCAACCACAGGAGCCATCCCAAGACATCTCCATATTGCCAATAAAATCACAGCCCTGCAGGCATCCACCTCTAACTCCGCTTGTTTATCCCCCTGTGGTGGGTGGATTTGCATTGAGGTAATTAAGTCAGGCCCCCAATTAAACCAATTCACTGGCTGGAGTGGCTGGAATTCCTTTGTGCTGGCCTTCAGGTACCATCAGCTCCCAGCAGCCCAAGTTTCTCAAAGGGGGATGCATGGTCTAAGTAGACAAATCCCTGGCTGTGGCACCAGTTCTGTAAACATCTGAGTTCAACAGGCCCCTTCAAATTCTTTCCCTTTGGGCAGGAGGACTGTGCTCACCCTCAGCTTTTTCTAGGTGCTATCCATCTTACCAATGAAAACCTCAGGTAAGATGGTATCAAAATCATCAATACACACAATTAGTGTATGACAATTCTACTTGTTTATTTGATGTATTTGAAGCATTTAAAAATAGGATGTTGGTGTGTTTCACTGCTTCTTCTGGGATTCAGAAAGAAGCTGAATGATGTGCATATATCAGAGCCTCCTCCTGCCTCTTTTTAATGAAAGATACAATTTTCTTTTATGGAGTTTCCTGGTTCCTCACTTCTACTCTGAAATTGTACATGCAGTTCTTGAAGTATCCTTGGAGAGCATCCAACTTTCAAATTACATCAGACTCCAACAATTTGAAAATGTTTTACGTATTGCTGTACTTTCTAACATCTTTCACTTTTCTGTTCTTTCCTTTTAGCCTGAATTTGTACCATTTCCCCTCTGTTGCAATAACTGTTTGATCACTATTGGAGCTTGTTGTGGAAACTGTCAAAAAATGTATTCCGTCTTCTCTTGCCATTAGCTTTCCTTCTGCAGTGAGTAGTGAACCAATGTGTCCTCTGATATTTCTCTTTCCAGTAATGGTTTACTATTCTTTATTTCTTTTTTCTCTTGAATTTTATTGTCGCCCTTCCAGCACATGATGTCCTTTGATATTCGTCCTTGCTCACTTGTCCTCATTCCCATTTCCTCTGTACTTCTTTCTTGTATGAGTTTACTGAAGAGCTGAAATAATCCGCGCTGGTCTCCTGCTTCAATTTCCAGTGTGACTACATGCTGGTAGAGTTGTATCATAGCATCAGTTTGTACAAGGAACTAGAAATTCTCCCGAAGTATTTAGTCTTTTAAACTGGTTTTCCACAAACCATTATTTATTATCTTTCTTTGGGTACTGAAATCTGTTTCTTGAAGCCAATTGAATTAGTTGTGTTTGGTTTGGTTCCCCCACTTGCTTTTTCTAAGGGCTGTCACACTTAATAATCTGTCCCTTAGCAGTTAACATCAGCCTATCAGTTGCACACTGATGGTGCTTAAAGACCTCTAGGAAGGAAGCAACCACACAATAAAAGCAGCCATGAAAATAGCCGTATTAATTTGCATTATGAAAAGGAAACTTAAAAGATTTCAAAAGGACCTGAACTATTAACTGGCCTCCCGCATCTCCTTGGGCTCTACGTGGTGCTTCTTAATGCACTTTATCCTTCCTAACATTTCACTGACACAGCAGGAGGTAAATTAAAACTTAACCTACCTGCATAAGAGATATATTCAGGTCCTTAATGGTAACAACTGCAGCCTTACCTTCTACTGACATCCAGGGGAAAAAAAAGGCAGTATCCCTAGACCACCTCCCAGAGCTGCGCCTCCAAGAGCACTGCCTCCCCGTAGCAGTGCTGAACAGCTTCGGCAATCAAACCCAACTGTTTGTATTCAAAGCAGAGGAGTAAAATCCTTCCATGGAGTAAACCCTGACTCCACTCTGGCAGTCAGCTGCTTGCTGGTGGGAGAGGACACACTGAGCCTTGCTGCCTGGCACATCATCCATGGTAAGGCTGCATTCTTCAGAACAGTGATGGAGAGGCTGCCCAGAGAGGTTGTGGAAACCCCATTATGGAGAACCTCAAAATTAAGGCCTGACTCTGTTTTGTCCCACTTGTTCTCAAGGATGGGCTGGATGCTTCTTGAAGAGCTTTCCAACCATCATGACTGTGAAGCTTCTAAAAAAGCTTCCCTTGCTCCCTGAGCCATCACAAAACTAGGATTAAAGCAGAGCCCCCACAAGAGGGGCTAGAGTCTGCCTGCTTCCAGAAACACTAGCAGCTAGCTACTAGTGATAGGTTTGTCACTGGGGATAATTCACAGTTCCAAAATCTGTGAGTGGCTGCGGTTCTTCTTTCTCCTCCTCTCTGCACATCCTTGATTGTTTAAGCCTTTCTTTGAAATTTATCGTTCACCGATTAGGTGTGATTGTGGCTGACATTTCTACACGTCAACTCACCATTGAGGGGACATTTTTGAGAAGCTGCACTGGAAATGTGGCGTGGTCCGGGCTGCCATAGTTCAGGAATTAGCAGCAAGGTGACACAGGCAGCTAAGGTGGTCCCAGACGGCGCAGGACTGTACCCAGTCACTGAGAAACATCTTTGGGAGGTCATGTAGAGGTAAGGCAAAGGCAAGCTCTGGCCTCCTCCCTTGCTGTTGGAGGGTACAGGGGATACATCCTTGGCAGGCTGCAAGGGGCTCTGAAAGCTAGGCAAACCCTGGCCCTTCTCATTTCCTTGTCTTTATAGTCACTATCCAAAGACATTCCTCAGCTACTGCAGACAATTGGACCCAGTCCTTTCCTAGTTAAACCAATTCCCATTTCAAATGGCATCACACAAACACGGAGACAAAAATGCTGCTAGGAAGAGCTCTGTCATTAACTCACCAAATATTAAAAGGCATCAAAGCACTACAGATAAAATTATCTCAAGGGCTAATTACTATACCAATCCTTCTGGCTTTAATTCTAGACCTGAAATATTGATGTGTTAAGAAAATAGGATTCATAGTACATGAGACATGTGGGAGAGGATTTAATTTGTAATGATAATTTGAAATATTTTAATAGGATTTCACCAGCAATATGAAGATTGGCAGTTTAATAATCTGTGGAAATGAAGAAGTAAATCTCAGGCTCCATATATAAACCCTTCCTAAAATCCAGAACACCGTGCAGGATAAGCCAAATATCTGGCAAGTTCCTGATTCTCTTTTAAAGTAAGACCTTCTCCAACTGCAGCCCTGCAGCTCTCGCTACAAAAGTCGAGCGCCTGAAGTTGACAGAGGAGAGAAATTCTAGGCTTCAGCTTTCCAAAGCCTTCCTACCAAAGCACTCAGCGTTATGCCAGCTTTGCAGCAGACATTTTAAGACTGTGTTTGAAGAAGCAGCTTGTGTGCTGGACTGAAAACCTCACAGACTATGGGAAGTAATTTTCTGCAAGGACATCCTCAGTTCAACGGGAGAGCAGCACGAATTATCACATCAACCACCTGAACTTGCAAGAGTAGTGTCTTAAAAAACCTTTAGTTTAAGGGGAAACTGGCCAGTATTTCCTATCCTCTACAAGAGTCGTGTGTGCCATGGGGCTTGGGCTGCTGCTGAGGGCTGCTCGTGGGCTGCCCTTACCCTCGAGAGGGGTCCATCTCCACTAGCTGCCAGTGCGCATATGCAAAGAGGGATGAGGATTTCTCCTCTGGTTCCCCAAGTGAGGACACCTGACTGCTGCCTCATAAAGAGGTGCAAAGTGCCAGCTTTGCCCTGGCAAACCAGTCCCTCGACTTAGGCAGCTGGGAACAGTGGTGCCCCAGGGATCAACAGTGATAGGAATGACATACACATGGTCTCAGGCACTGGCAGTCACTCCAGTCTAGTATTTTCTGATCTCAACCTCCACATCTGTTCATGAACTAATGAGAGGCAGCAAGAGAGTTCAAGCCTGTTCGGTGCCATACTTACAATAAAAGAACATAGTAGCTGTGATAAACGAAACTAGTGATTCGTGCCAAAATGAGGATGAAGGAGGTCAGTGCGACCTCGGGAAGGGAGAAAAAGATTCTAAAACTTATTTGCCCCTTATAGAACTTAAAACAAACAGAGTGTCTCACCTTATCTTGGACATGAGTTACAGCTAAACTAAGCTTAGCCAACAGGATGTTCACACTATCTTGTCGAGAAATAAGAGAATTTATAGTCTGTTGTATAGATAACAGATTAGTCTAAGTAAACATCTGTTGAATTCTTGTAATAATGGTGTAAAATGTATATTCATATGATGTAATGCTTATGTACGAACTAACTCTATAAACACCTAACACACCCTGCATCGGTGTGCGGTTTTGGCGGAGCAACGGCCCCCCCGCACCCAGCGCTGTTTTGCTTTTACCATATAATAAACTCTTATTCAAAACCCCATTTGGGCTTGGGACTCTGTTTCTCACAGTAGCTTTATTTTATCTGTACTGCATTAAAAGATGCCAACGAAAAATTTCAGGTGCAGCAAAAGTAGATGGAATGCCTTTGCTGCTGTAAAAGGATAATGTTTTGTCAATGTGCTAGCTTTGTCTGGGACATAGCTAATTTTCTTCACAGTAGCTGGTATGGGGCTATGTTTTGGATTTGTGCTGGAAACAGTGCTGATAATTCATAGACGTTTCAGTCACTGCTGAGTTCACACAGCCCTTTCTGTCCCTCACCCCAATCTGCCAGTGAGGAGACTGGGAGTGTGCAAGTAGTTGGGAGGGGACACGACTGGGATGCTGATCCCAATTGACCCAGAGGGTATTTCAGACCATACAGCATCATGCTCAGCATATAAGGCTGGGGAAAGAAGAAGGAAGAGGGGCAAGGCAGTCAGAATGATGGTGTTCATTTTTGAAGGTCACTGCCCTGCTTTCCTGGAAATGACTAAACACCTTCCTGCTTGTGGGAAGTGGTGATTAATTCCTTGTTTTGCTTTGCTTGTGTGCAGAGCTTTTCCTTTACCGACTGAACAGTCTTCATCTCAACTCACAAGTTTTCTCACTTTTACCCTTCTGATTCTCTCTTCCATCCCACTGTGTAGTGAATGAATAGATGAGTGGGGCTGAGTTGTCAGCTGGGGTTAAACCATGACACCGAGGAAAAACAGGCAATTTGAAGAAATCCCCTAACTCCATGCACTTTGCCAAGATGTGGGAAAGCTACACTATGTGAGGGAGACTGTAGTTCAGCTGGTGATATGATACAGGCTTTTAGGAAAGAAAATTAAAGAAAAATACAATTATTAAGTTAACACAAGAAGTTTGATATGAAGCAATGCTACACTCCACTCAACTGATATCAGAGGGTTTGGTAAATTTGCTGAGAGGTAGGTTTTGTATCTCTGTTTTGACATTTTCTGAAAGTGACTATAACAAAATTATAGCCTTGCTAAAATGCATCCACTGTGTTTCAGTTCTGGCTTTTCAAACTACACAATGTAAGAGACACCTGGTTTAATTTATGCAAAACACCCTATGTGAAACTGTACTTTGGTACACAGAAGGTAGAAAGTAACCTTACCCAAGAAATCATATTTTCTGATTAATTTCTCAGATACTGTTGTTGCTAATTAAGAGCCTATTCCATGCAGCTGGAAGACAAGGAATGCCTGAAAACCTGCTCCATTTGCGAGAAGCAGGAGGAAAATGTGTATCAGGCTGAGCTGGGCTGTGCCAGGGTTGTTCATGCTCTGTAGGCATTTGCAGCCCTTCACTTCTGAGATCAAATCAGGAGCCTCGTGCATGCAGCCAGCAATAGCTCGGCAGTGGGTGCGTGACAGGCCACCACCTCCCACAGATGCCCAAACACGTCCCTTTTGCTGGAGAATGGAGAGAAAGCCCACAGGTACCCAACAGTGGGCTGCTGGGACATGGCATTCACACCAAAGCCCCTGTGAAGGATGGGACTGTGATTTCATTTGTAAGCCTAATCAGATAGTAAAATAAAACCAGAGAATCAGCATAATTAATTCAAATCTATGTCTGGCAAACAGGTTCTCTGTATGAGCCATCTTTCAAGTCAGCATAAATTGAAGGTTAAGCTGGCCTGCCCTGTTGTAATCAAAGCAACCCATGGGCGGCTTAATTTTAATTACAGCTCCTGGGGACCATTTAGGTGCTGCTCTGGATGCTGCCTAGGCTTCATAAAGATGATTATTAAAGTTGTCAGTCACAGATCATGAAAGTTCATAAGCACGGAAAGAATTGATTGATACCAGCTTGTCCCTATCCATAGCATAAGGAGGATTAAGTAAAATGCAATGTAAAGAGCCATCTTGGATCTGTAAAGCATTTTAGACTTCTCTCTAAAAGTTGCTATATAAATGCAAGTGATTATTCCTGATTTGACTGAATGAAGAAGAAGAATGCTTGAAAATGAGGCACTAAAAATATTGCGTTTCAGATGTGAAGTTTAAAAGATGAGAATAAGCTTCTTTCCATTGCCGTGCCCCAATATCTGGGCTCAAGGACAGCAAGGGGCTTTCTGTGAAATTGTAGGGTCTACCCTGGAGATATGAGGGCTGCCCTCCTCACAGCTTAAGCTTTATGCTGGATCACTTATACACCTAAAAGGAAGTTAAACATCTCTCATGAGCTAGTCAATGAAGTTCTCCCTGTTATCACTGGGAAAGATGGGAGAGACAATCTGTTCAGCCACCTCTGTGTGGGGCAGCTGCCACCCAGGCAGGATGAAGGAGGGAGCTGGGCAATCAGATTAAGAAGATGCCTAAATTGTAAGTGTCTAAACTTGATGAGATAAGCCTTGCCCTGTGTCCCAAACAACCCGAAAGCCACCACAGAAAACCACTGCTGGGGATGGGAATGTGGCTGGTCCCATAGCAGTGGGACAAAGGAGCCATTCAGCTCTTCCCATCCCCATGCCCAACACTGTGTAGCTAAAAGGGTACTTACTTTTTTTGCCTCAGGCCCCTCAGAGCCTGTTCAAACAAACCCCCAAGACTGCTTTATTGTTGCTGGAGGGAAACATTTTCATTGGAGAAAGGGCTGTAAAGCACAACGGAGGGCTGCGGGATCTGCTCTTCTGTGCAATATAAAATCAAATATTAATGGAAAATAGGAATCTGGTAACGCAATATATAGTAAGAGCTGTACACATACAATATGGAAATGTGATTCTTTAAAAAGACAATTGCTGACACTCGTTTGTCATTTCTGTGCACAGCCTTCCAGAATGAGGAGGCTGTTTATTCCCTGTGCTGCAAGGAAAGAAGAAAATTTTTCTCATACTTTCTGCTCACTAGGTTTCCTCATGAATTTCAAACATTCAATAATTTCAGGTTAATAGGAAGTGATAACTCAGAACCCAAGTCATCCCTCTTGCAAATGCTAATGTTAATCTATAAATAAAACATACATTGTAAAGAAATAACTTCTTCATGATGGGGTGGGTAGCAGCCAGCCTGCTCTTAAATCTTCAGGTCTGGAATTTGGTGCAGCATGAAACCCTTTGTGGTGATGGACATAAGAAGCATGCCACAGTCCAGCTGTTCCAAGCATGGCAAGAGGGCCCCACTACCCCATATCAGTGTTCCATTGAGGGGCAGGGAGAGATGGCATCCTTCCTCACTGCCTCCATGGTATCTGAAAGCAGCTGGCTAACCATAGGAGGTGAAAGAGGGTGGCTGAGGAGTTCCTTCTGGCCAGGGTTCAGTCAGGCTTTTGCAGACCATCCAGACTCCAAGCCCAGAGCCAGAGGACCAGCTCGAAGCACTTACCAAACATTCCAACCCCCCGTCCAAGCAGGAGGTACCACTGGTGCCGTTGTTCACCGCAGCCCTGCAGTCGGACGCTGTCTGGCTCCAATCCTCAGGGGCACAGCTGTGTGCCCCAGACAGCACTGCCCACTGCCTGGCTGCCAGGGTGGGCAGAGGAGGCAGAGGTAGATACCTCTGTGTTTTCCTCCACATCCCTGGGGTCTTATTTCAGTGCCTGGTCTGTGGCTGGGTGTCCTGGCGGAGAGGGAGGGTGCTGAATGTGGGATCCACACCATCAGGAGAGAGAGATTGGTGTTTTCAGATACAACTTTCCCAGCCCTGAGCAGCAAAGTCATTCAGACACCCAGGGACCAACATGCAAAGTGGCTCATGGTTGGTATTTTAACTTTTCAGGTTACCTTAAAAAGATTTACCAAAAGTAAGAAAATGTAGGTAGCAAAATCTAAGGCACATGATAAATTGATGAGAACTAGTTCTGAGAAAGGGCAAAGTGATAAATGTTTCAATAATACATGGGCATTACTAAATGAAGCTTTCTTCTGTTTATAGCACAAAACAGTAATTTGCATTACTGCCTTTTCCCTACTGGCCACAAAAATGCTGGGGGATGCAATAACAATTTCAACTCCCCAACCAGACCCTGGCTCACATGTACTGGTACTCAGGAGAAAATAGCACCTGAGAGCTTTCAGCTTCCTAGGGCATTACTCACCCTTATATAAGTGTTGTTGCTGGTATGGAGAGGCTAAGAGCTGGTTTTGGACCCAACATTACCCATTGCACATAAGTATTGTTCCATTAATAAAATACTTGGAGTAATTCTGGAACATGGCTTTGCAGAGAACATGGGAAAGTTATTTTTGTTGCATATTGAAACAGCCCCTCGTGAGCAGTTTCCCCACAGGAGGCAAAGGAGGTTGCAAAGAATGCATGGGATTGAAGAGGTGTGTTGTGGAGATTTCCCACTCCAAACGTTTCCTTGTCTCAAGGCTTTCCCTCACTGGCTTCAAGAAATTGCTCACAGAGAAGAATGGCTGCTAGTCAAGAGGATGGAGCAGGACATGGAAAACTTCCCAGTGGAGCAGCAGTTGAGCATCCAAAGGGAAATTATTGTCTTCATGGAAGACTGCTTTTCTCCCTGCTTTTTTTATTGCTTTATGGAAACATCTGTCAGGCAATAATCTTTGGTTTACATGTTTTCACTCTTGCAGAAAGAATTAAGAGCTTTATGACACTGAGACCAAGTCTCTGCTCTCATAATCTTTTTGCTTAATGTTTATGCTGCTTGGAGCAGGGATTGCCTTTCCGTTGTGTCTGCACAGTGCTTTCCCCAGCAGGGACCCCTTCTGTGCCTCCACTGCTAGAAGCTATCATAATGAAAATAATTAATAACAATAATAAAATGTTGTTTCTTTCTCTTCAAGGCTTGCTTTGTAGGTTTGCTATTTACCTGTCTGAAAGTGCAGTAAGATAACAGCCAGAGACAAGTTAAACCAAACAGGATGAACATCTGACCACTGTCATGTTCCCACTTCAGCCAATGATTGAGGAGGTCTGTTTTAGGAGTCCCACAGCATCATTTATGGGACAGTATTAGATTTCACTTTGAAAAGAAAATCATCACCTCTTGCCTCAGTGGCTAGCAAGAGGGACTTTGGTACTAAGACCCATTACTTAAATTAGCACAACTTAATAATAACATGAGTGAATTCTTAGTCTTTAATGTGCATGAATTGAGGTGGGACACATTCAAAGACCTTGAATCCAAAATCATTTCGGCAACACCTCTGAAGTTTGGCATCAGCAATGATGTTTCTAATGCAACTTAACGTCTCTTGTCTGCTCATGCTGTGTAAATGTTTTCCTTCCTGGCACAACTCCTCCTTACCCACTGGCGCTCCCGCAGTGCTGTCAGTCACCCACAGCAAGGCACAGGAGGGCATTAGAGAATCAGCAGTAAAGCAAATGGCTTTCTAGTGAGCACAGAGGCTCAGGGATGAATGTCTGGAGGAACTATGATATGAACTATGAACTGGTATATCTAAATCAAGAAATACACTCTGACATGGGAGGCTGACTCATTCATGTGGCACTGAAGCAGCCTCTGTCCCAAATCCACACCTGAAGATACATGTCATGTGGTGATTTTGTCACCTCTTGCTGAGGTCTGGAGGGACAGGCCGGGTGAGTGCTGGTGTCAGAAAGCCCCAAACAGAAGCAGAGAGTTGCAGGCAGTGTTGGAGCCAGCAGCCACCCTGGATCTCCCTGGACACTCAGCTGAGACTGACTAGGCAATCCCATAGTGAATTTTACAGCAAGGACTATCCAGGCTGGTCTCTGCAATGGGGTGTATTCACTGTCACCTGCACGGTTTGCTCTACGATTTGAAGGAGGGCAACACTCAGACCATTTTTCTTCCACAGACTTTGCAACTTTGGAGTGCGAATGTCCTGCTACAGTTTCTGCTCTCCACCCTGGCAGAGTCACACTTCTGAGATGGGCACAGCGACTTTCCCAGCGCAGAGAGAGGTGTGCACATGTAGATACAGCACCCGCTCTGTCACTAATTCTCACTTGGTAGTTGAAACTTAGCCCTGACCGTACAGACCTTCAAATGCCACCAGTTTCTCTCTGCAGCTTGAAGAACACACAGTTCACAGCCTCCTGGATGAATAATGCCTAGGCTAGCACTATTCAATATCTTTATCAATAACTTGGAAATGGAAAAATATGCTTGAAACACTAGATGTGTTCCTGTAATTAGCCCCAGCCTGATGAGCACAGGGAAGTTGCACAGAGCTCATTACACCCTCAGATAGCCTGAATTCACTTGGCAGATTACCACCACTTATGTTTAGTTGTATCTTGTGTTCAGTGCTTTTAAAATTACAAATATGTTTTCAAGAATAACTAAATCTAAAAAAAAAAAAAAAAAAAAGAAAAGAAAAAAGTGTATTAATGAGAGCTTAAAAATTTCAGTTTTAAAAATTTTATGCTGTAAAGTTAAGGAAGAACATGCTCTTTGTCTATATAGATTTGGAGACTTTTTTCCTTAGCCGCTTTATATTTCCCTTGAGCAAAACCTATTGGAGCAGCTGCTGAAAGTGATAGAAGTCAAAACACAGAGCTTCTGCCCATGGTTGTAATCTCCAGAGTGGGGGAAGATTTGCTTTGATCAAATCTCTGGAGAGACCAGGGTATCTTCTGAGGGTATGGCATGGGCACCTGCTCCCAGGGAAGACTTTCAAACAGAGGGTGTTGGGACACTAGAGGACTAGAGAAATCAACAAAAAAAAATTATCAGAGTGAAAGGGCCAAGGACCAGTGACATCCCTAGAGCAAAAAGATCAGTCACCTCTGTCAGTGCCTTGTTCTTGGCCTCAGCACCAGAAGTTTCTTCTGAAAGCACTGCCATGTCCTCAGGCAAGACACCATCTCTAGGTGAAAATAATTAGTCACTGGAAACACATACCTAGAAATGCAGCAACATCCTGTTCATCCGCGAGCTTTAAATCAAAAGTGAGTATCTGTTGAGATATTTTCTAGTGCAATGAAGCACAGAGCAGGTGCAGGAACTCTTTTTTGAAACCCCACAGCTGTGTGTGAAGAACATTACACATGATAAAGATGGTCCCTTGTGGCCTTGCAGGATAAGATTTCCTTGAGACCAAGTGCTAAAAATTGAGCAGAGCAACATGGATAGTGCTTGAGGGAAGGAATGGAGTTCATTGTCCAAGGAGGTCATTGTGTGCCACCTCTCCTGTCTGCTATGCTGGAGTCAGGCCAGCCTTCAGATAAAAAAGGAGCAACAATGTGCTCTGAACTGCTCAGTCCAAAGCTTCAGGTGGCAGAGAAGCTGTGAGCTTTCAAAGCTTCTGAGAGGCCCAGGAGAGAAACTTCACAGATTAAAATCCTTGTGTGTGCAATAACTACATTCGCAAGACCATTTCAGTGAGAAGAACTAATGTCAGAATACAGATTTCAAAAGTTATTTAAGCATCTGAAGAAGCAGTGAGGCTCCTCATATTAATTTTTAAAAATCCCACTTGTGTCCTTGCACCCCCCCAGTTTCCCCAGTACACCTGAAGCAAGCAAGGCACCGTGGCTGAGCCTGAGCCTGAAGGGTGTGCGAGATCTGGACAAGCTAGAACTGAGAGTGCTTTGGGTATTACAAATCAGCAAGGTACTGTTAGAAAGGGACTTGACTTGAAGCATTACAGAAGGAAAACTATCATGTGATTCCCAAACGCAAGAGACAGCAGACAGCAGCAGTACTGATGTGCATCTAAGGAGAAACAAAGACTGAGCCCAGGGTGAACACACAGCTAGGGCCAGAAGCCATAAACAAGACAACAACAGCCACAATAAGAAACAAATGTATTCAGCACAAGGGGCAAATTCTTCTATTTGCAACCAAAGCGGTTCACTTTATAAAAGGGTGACACTTCTGACATTTAAAAAATAGCACAAAGATAACAGCAGGACAAAGCTCTCATGAGAAACATTATGTCAATACACTTGCAAAGTAATGTTCACCATGAGATTGGTTTGTGACACAGGAAATAAATGAACTAATATTGTGTTTCAAAACAGATACTGCAAATGAGGACAATGTAATCATAGCAAACATATAAAAATAATTAGTGACAGTCTGATTCTAAGGCAGAGAATTCAGCTGATCATAAGCTGATCTGCTAGATGGATATTAGCATGGAGGTATAAGAGCCATTACTTTTGAGTTGGTTTTTAAATAGCAAGAGAATTCTTTCATGCTCTGCGGTCAAGAACAGCCTACAAATGGTGATACACAAATGGGTACGTCTTCTGAGTAGAAGGCAAAAGACATTCTTACAAAATTAATTAAAGTACTTAATGAGCTGAGATACATTTGGAATACAGAACATCACACTGATATTAATCCCATGAAAATACACATCATGTGAAATCCCATAGCACTGTAAAACAGAAAAAAAAAACATAGCTGGATGTGAAAGTTAGTTGTCACTGAGCAACTTCTGCTAAACAATATGCTCACCAAAATAAAACCAAATATATTTCTAAGTGGGAGGTTTAAATGTGAACAGTGTCCCAGAAGGACAACCATGTCTGGCTTCAAAAAAAAAAAAAAAAAAGGAAATTCTGATCATAAGGCAAAGGTTATGCAAAGTGGAGTGTCTTCAATTCCCTGCTTACAAGGCAGATGTCTGAGCTGCCCCAGCACTCAGACCGGCTGCCGCAGCCACTGTCTATGAGGTCCTCAAGGGAAAGTGTGAGGCAGGAGCTGATCTGTTGACGTACGTACTGGAGAAATGGTTGGTACCTTTCAGGAAGGTGCTTTCAGCCTAGAAGTATAATTCTACATAGATGACCAAAAAAGAAAGTAGGCAGATACACATAAATGTAAGTTTTTAGAAATTACAGCAATGTTTCACATGATGTAATTCTGGGCTAGGCACCTTACCAGTATTACAGAGCACAGAAATGTAAATGTCTTGCACAGGCTCACCTCCATCTGGAGGCTGGTAAGAAGAAATCACAGTTTAAACAAGATTGAGGATTAAGGTTTCAAAAAATGGAAAGTTCATTAAGTGCTGGAAACAGATCAGCATGGCATCTCTGAGCACAATGCCAAGCAGCCTTATTCCCAAAGATGCCCTTCAGTTCAGCTGTAACTTAGTGGCCTAATGGCAATCAGTTATGGAGCAAGAGGAGTACTTTTATGCATTGCTGATACTAAGTGAAATTATGTCAATTAAAAATTAGGTCAACTAACATCACAGTGGTCCTTCCTGTCCCTAAATTCACAATATTATTGCATCCAGTTCTCAAATTCATTAAATCCTCCTTCCCCTGACAACAGCTGGAAGTGGTGGGACGTGTTGGTGCTTTGGCATTTAAAGCCCAGTGATCCCACAGGTAATTCAGCAGCACACAGTAGATCACTGTGTATAGTACTCCGGGACAAGGACCATGGAGCACACAGCTCGTGTGACTCACCTCTTAGGCACATGCCAAGGCTTCACAATGCATTGCTGAACAGGTTTGCAGAAATATTGATGCACTGCATGGCTTGATTTAGAGCAGAAGTTCACATGATGGTTCATTGTTTTCGTCATTCTGACTCATGTCTTGTGTCAGGATCCAGAGACAAAAGCCACTCTAGGCTTCATGTCATGTCACAGAAGAAAAGGATCCGGTCTTGTAAAAGGTGCATTCAACTGTGCCTGGCAAGTCTGGGCTCTGCTCTTGGCTTGCAGTGTGAGCCAAAGAGTCACTCACCGGCCTTCACTTTACCTCCCTTGCATGTAACACTGATATCAGCCTCCCTTTGTGAAGTTTTTTTATTAAATGAGAAAACTATGTAGAATTTCATCACAGATAGTTTCAACTGCATTGTCTGTGATTCTTCTTCAGCAGCTTTTTGGTGCTTTTTTTTTTCCTACAGCATTGACATCTTGTTCGGCCTCTGAATCTTATTTTTCTCTCTTTTCATCAGAAAATGTATTTAGGTATTTCTCCCTTCTGTGTGATGAAATGCTTTGCTAGGCAAACTATAATAAAGGGATTCTGAGTGGCGCTCTGTAGTGGAAGATCAGCAATATGAAGTCCCTTATCAAAATTAATAGCCATTTAAACATTTTTCTCACAGAGTGTTTGAATTAAAATGTGTGAATTACTGCTCAGAAAAAAAAAGAAAACACATCTTTTGAAGAAGTAACTAAAAAATTACCTTATTATTTTTTTTTGCTGTAGGAAGTCCTGTCATTTTGACACTTTTTTCATTCCAAATTAGAACTGAGGAATCAATGCAAAAAATATTCCAGAACTTAATTTCATGTTGGCCAGGACAAAGGTTTTCACTTCATCAGATGCTAATCTCTGGCCTTCCCAGTAGACATCATATTAGATAAATCGTATTTTGGGATCTCATGTTCTTTTTACTACCTTTTGGCACCAGCATGCCATGGGGTAACCTCTTTCATATCCCATTTCAAGGGATGTTACAGGCACACTGCAGTGGAAGGGAAATTAATCAGGAATATTAACTAGGTAACCAACCAAGGGATTTTGTTTTCCGATGGAATATTACAGAAGTAAAAATCATGTGGAAAATGTCAAGTTTCATCAAACATTTCCATAACCCCTTCTCTATTACACACATCATTTCTAATGTACTCATTGCTTAAATTTTTTTTTTATCTGTGAACTGTAACTCCTGATAAAAACACTTCACGGAGACCGAGAGCCGTGCTGTGCTCCTGGGCATCCCCCCCGTGCTGTGCAGAGCAGGCTGGTGGAGGCTGATGTGTGGCTGCAGGGGCCAGGGACAGCCAGGGCTGGGTGGAGGAGCCCCTCTCCCCTGGCAGCACTGCCAGCCTGCTCTGCCCTTCTCACCGCACGAGAATCCTGCGTTTTTCATATCCCTTTTTTTATCACTGCTTGACATTTTAGTCCCTTCCTCAGCTGCTTTGCTATCATGTTAATTAACAGTCAAGGCATTAGCACTGCCTAGATTTCCACGACAGGCCCCAGGGCTGGAAGCAATTAGTTCAATGCAGAACTACAACAAATACCACAAAATGAAGGCTGAGGCAGACCAGCTTCAAGACAGGAAATAATAATAATGCCAAGCAAGTTCCATCCTTCCTCCTTTCTTATGGTGTTTATGAATTTGTCTTTCTGTACACTTTTCCTCTTCTTCCAAACAGTGATTTTCCTGAGGGAAGACTACTGATATAAGTTTCACATTCTGGTTCAATTCATATTCAGTTTGTATTTTTATATCCTGCTTCATATTCATATTTGCAAGAACAAGAACTTCAAGTCAGCGTGCTCAGCTTTTCTTCCCAAGGCTTGGCAAACAAATGATTTTATTTCCAGAAGTGCTGAGCGCCCAGTGCACCAGCTGAAGTCAGCAGAAGAAATGAGAAGTTTTACAGTTCTGAAAACCACATCATTTATTTACTGACATCTTGAAGATTTAAGAGACAGTGTTAGTTTCCTGTTTTTTTCTTAACCTGAAATGATAAAGCTGCAAAATTCTTTGGAGCCAGTTCTCTCAATAATTTTCCTCCATAGTTCTTAAAAGTTCCCCTAATGTGTGAGCAGAAAGGGAGCCTTCCGTAACTCACTGCTCAGTGCCCTTTCTTACACTGCTCTTGCACTTCTTCGTTTGCTGCATTTGGTTGGGGCCTGGTGTGATACTCTAATTTGCGTCTCCTGAGCATACTCATAGCTTGGAGGCCTGAGGAATTCCTCTAAATTGGGCAGACTCCTTCTGTTCAATAAACCATGGGGAGACGCTTTGACTTTCTGGAAGTTTTAGATTACTGAGGGGTCATTTCCATCCTTCACCCTTCCACGGTAGGCAATTAATATCTTCACTCCCTAAGGTGAACATGGATAAAGCCTTTTGGGGAGGAGTAAATGAGAGGCTGAAGGGTTCTTGGTTGCTGGCTTGGGTTAAATCACGAAATATGGGAAAAAATATCTGTTGTGATTTCTTGGCCCTGGGTTGCATTTAGGTAGCTCATGCGGAACTCTAGGCGAGGTCTGTCTCTTGCCTCCTCATCCTCCCTCTGTGGCTGAGGCTCTTCCCTTCTGTCTCTCCTTTCCCAGTCCATCACCAGCTTCATCCAGAGCTCCCCTCCTGTCTGCTTTCCAAAAGCTGGGACAGCAGTAGTGGCGCAGTGTGGGCAAAGGGGACAGAGATGCCACGGGCGGACCATGGCGTCACAACCCCATCCATCTGTCCTCTTGTGTGAGTCAGCTATGGTGGCATCACAGGTCAGCATCTTGGCTCTGGTCTCATTATTGAACAGGCTTCTCTTCCCTCAGGCTCACATTCTAGGTAAGATTCAGGAAGAAAAACAAAAGCAGCTGAAAAATGCACATTCGGGTAGATGGCCTTTGGGATGCCCATACCACCTCTGGTTATGGGACTTGCCTCCCATCTGGGGACTCAGGCACCTGTTTTTTCATTCGAATAAGAAAATGTCTCATTTCAGGCTGCAACTGAAAACATTTCCTTTCACTGCGAAGATGCAAACTGAGTGGGGGGAGAGCCACTCTTCCTGAGAGAGAAGGAGCATGTGCTGTGCACTGACTCACCGGCAGCAGTGCCTCCTCCGAACAGAGGCACAGCAGCAGTGGCTCGGAGAGGAGGCTGCCATGAAAGGGAGGCATACTGTGCACGATCCTAAAATTGGAAAAGTTATTATCTTGTCAATGATGATTAAAAACTGCATTCTGGCAAAAGCTCAGTTGTAACTGCATAATGATTATCTTGGGAAATAAAAGACAGGGGTGGACCAAATATCCAAATTTAATTTAAAGCATGAATAAATTTTCTCAATTACTGTTACACTGAAGACTCCTTATGCATGCACTTCAGGATTTCCTTCCTCTATTGTTTCTTGTATCTAGATAAATGTCCAGCTACAAGAGATAAAATGCAGTTAAATCCATGCTAGTGAATTGTGGTATCACTTAAGACAGCAGCGCAAAAGAAAAAACTTGAGTGTTTTTGTCTTTGCCACTGCTGCAATTCCTAACCCTTTCCATTACCACAGACCTCTTTTTCTTAGCACTGTCATCACCACCTTGACTAGAGAACAGTGGGAGACCAGAGAAACTGAGGAGCCTGAGTGGCAGAAAAGAAAAGAAGGCTCAAGTACCCACTACATCCAGCAATTTCCCTCCAAAGCCCTCCACTATCTCAGCAGCAACAGAAATGTGGGGTAATGAGACATAAATCTGAATGCTCCAGCATGGTGAAAGTGAGAAAATGGAGGAAAAACATCCACAGCAGCTCTTCAAGTCCCTCCAGAGCTCATATAAACTGTGATCAAGGTGCTCCATGCCCATACTCAGCAACTGAGGTGCAGTGTCACACCACCAGCCCTTACAGAGGCCAGTGAACAATGTCACATCCACATCTCCTGTGACAGCAACCACCAGTAACAAAGAAATCTATATATCCTCTAAGCCGTCACTGGGTTTAAAGGCAGATCATGAATCAGATGTGCTCAACTGTTGCTGAAGCACAAAATGGGATACAAGAGCTTCCCAGGAAGGGGGTTGATGTTTGGATCTATCCATCCTTATTGCTGAAGCTATGCCTGCCAGTATTTCCTAGCTTCCACTGAGGCCAGTGGCTGCATACAGTATTCCACTTCGACTCTTCTGGTTGACTGAAGAATTAAACCAAGCAATACAGCCCAACTTCACTGATGTTTAGTAGCAGAAATAGTTCCTCAGTGCAGTAAACCTCTGCTTTATTAAAGTGCTCATTCTTTTCCATTAGGTCATTTGTACATTTTTATGTTGTTTCCATTTTACCGGCAATTTTGTTGTCTGTGAAGACACATAGGATTTGTTCAGCAAACTAATTATTAGTATTTGTTGCTGATTAATATTTTGCTTACAATAAAACCAGAGTCTCCCCTAACAATATTTTCCAAGAAAATTTTTCAGTGACAGAACAAGAAAATCTGGAGGGTCTGATCCTGCCTTAAATGAAAACATAAAGTTAATTTCAGCAAATTTATAGCTGTTTCTTCACCTACCTTAAGTGGGTGTTTCCCAACCATGGCCCTGGACAGCACAGTACAACCCAGGCCACCGCCCTGACAGGCACAATATGCACAGTGATTTTAGTACAGGGGACTGGGAACCAGAAATGCAAGCAGATCTTACTTTTCACCAATCAGTAATGTCTTCCTTTAATGCCAAAACGTTTTGCCTACAAGGGAAAATGAGGAGCCAGATGAATGCAGTTTCATGTACTTAAATGTTGGTGTGGGTTACTGTGCTCCTCCACCCCATGGCTGGTGTCTTTGTCATCACAATGAGGGATGGACTTTTCCGTGTGGTGTTGTTATTAGGAGCTTTAAAACTTCTTCAAAAGCCTCTGTGTGACAACGTCTTCCAACACTCCAGAGAGCAAAGCAAACCCCTTGGGAGCAGAAACCTAGAAAGTCCATCACCAAAGGCTCTTCAAAGTATTTCACTCGTGGCTTGGCTGATGAACAGATGTTAAACTGCCAGTTATGGCAGCAACTGTGTCCTGTTGGGAAACCTCCCACTCAGCCCCAGTGTCTGAGGCAAATCCCAAGCATTTTGCATCTGGAGCTGCTGTTCATGGTCCTTGATGGGGAGCCTTTTGTGGGAACCTCTCAAGACATGCTGCTTCTCCAGACCAGTGAGTCTCCCACATAACTGAGACAGGCTTATAAACAGATGTTATGCCAAGGAGGAGGTGCAGCACCAAGGAATGACGCAGGAGAAGCAAACAAAAACACATTGCACCCTGTCACCATGACTTCTGGGTGTCTACCACCAACTCGGCTCTGCCTCCTTGTTTGCCCTCAAAGTAGCATATACAAAAGGCACTAGATGGTATAAAGGTCCCCATTGTGTGAGCCTGGAGGAATTGGCTCTGCAAGTGGCTGTGAACATTCTTGTAGAAACTGGAACCAGAAAACAAGAGGCTAAAGAGTGGACAAGGAAGGGCGAGCCTGTGGAGTTTTCCCAAGGACTGCTGGACTCTGGATACTGGCAGACCTGATGAATCCACACAACCAATGAACTGGGGACACTCAGCGTCCACACAAAGCCACCAGCACATGCTGGGATCTCTAGTGGTCTGTGTTCCTTGGTCTGCACCCAAGAGTATGGCGGATGCTTAACATGGGGAAAACCCACAACACCTACACCTGATGTGAGAAAGAGCTCACTGAGGGGATCCACCAAAAGCAGCGCAGAAGCTGCCAGTGCCTCTGCATGACCTTCTGCTCCTGAGGACACGGCTGGGTTGGTCTCCCAGTGCATCCCCTGGTGCCCATGAGGATGTGCACACACCGGGTGAAAGCCATCAGCTGCAAATGGCAGCACTTCTGTGGCCAAAGAGGACTCTAAGAAACACAGACTCTCAGTTCACAGTCTACATCCCCCACCACATAAGGGGAAAGGGATAGACAGCAATTTTTATCTTGTTAATTGTAAAGTTCTGAAAATATTTAATTGTTAATGGTGTGGCCTACTTGCCCACATAAATGTAATCACATTGTGCAAAAGGCATATGCTACCCTAGCAAACACATTTGCTGCAGGAAACATAAATGAATCCACTTCAGTGGGGAAGAAGAAAAGCATGTGTTAGTCTTCAAAGTAAGAAAACATTGTATTATTTATTAAGGTCAAGCTCAGGAATCCCAAGACAGCTGCAGAATAGCTGCTTGATGTCTGTCAGTGCAAAAATGAATATTTTTAAATTAATTACAGGGAAAGGAAACAATTTGTTTAAAAAGTCAACATGTTTCTAGTAGGCAAAATGTCCTGAAGTGGTTTGAAATCTGTTAGCATTTTCATTTTTGTAATTACATTTTAAAATGATTGGAAGAAAAAAAAATTTTTTCAAGAGCTCAGATGATGAGAAAGGCAAATTTCTGAGAAAACTGGAATTCCCCATGCAGAAAAACCTATAAGCAATGGGTAAAAAATGAGGGCAAGGTGTGTATTCCTGTTCTAACATATCTTGATTAAGTGTTTAGTATGGTGTTTAGTTGCAGGTCAGATACTGCAGGCCATCCTCTTTGTTTTTCTATATCAGATTTCCATTTTAAATGCTTATTGCCAGGTTTCCTTCAGCCTGTGGGATATATTTAGCACACAGATTTATTTTTGGGAACAGCAGGAACAGGTATAGGTCCTTCGGTATCAAATTCCAGCCTCGATGGTAAAAAGATGTGGAAATTACAAATATTTATATAACTCTGAGATTTTAGAAAGCCTCTTGCTAGCACTTCTGCATAAAGGGAAATCTGCTTTTTTTACAGGCTGGGGTACAAGCCCTCAATGCCTGCAGCCCTGACAGTGCACACTACTCTGCAGTGTTTTCAGTAAGGATGGCTATTGCTGGTAGCCATCCCCTAATACGGACTAAGCAAAGACGTGGATTTTTAACCAAGTACTCAAAATTACCTTTAACAAAACTGTGGTTTTTCAACAGAAGGATGAAGTCAATAAATCTTTTTCTGAACAGAAATAGTGACGATCAATTGGAGAATGTCTTCTGGACATGGGGCATGTCCACCCAGAGCCCACGTCCAGAGCTGGGCACTGCGTATGCAGTGATGCTGCAGCCCTGCCCTGGCACTCCATGGTGCTGCGCTCTCTGGATTCACAGAAAAGCAGAGGGAGAGGAGCTGGTCTTTTCCTCATCCATGTCCCCAAAGAGGATGTGGCTGTGCTGGCTTTGCTGTACTTTTTGACCTGGGGATACCATGAGATGCCACTTCAGGCAAGACCACTACTAATGGGGGAATGACAACAGAAGTGCCATTACTGCTCCAGCATTTAGCCATGACATACCCTTCAAGGAACAAGGTAAGGTGCCCAACATGCTGTCAACCACTTGCTCTTTTATCTTCTCCCAGGAAGAGAGAGATGTTTCAGTTTAAGTTATTAGTTTAGTTGGCTGAGTTGTTTATTTTCAATTTGCTTGTTAATGGTATTTATTGCAGTTATTTGCATATGTGCTATGCTTATCCTGAGAGAAGGACAGGTCACAGAGGCATGCTCTGAATTTATACCCACATGCAGTATGGTCTTTTCCTCTTTCCAACAGCTCCTGAAAAATTGTTTGGTCCTGTGATAAGCTTTATCCTTCCTGCACAGGGAAGGATTGTGTAAATTACTGATTTATTAGGTCAATAGTGGAAAATTAACAGTAAAAAAACCCAAAGTCAAAACCAACCACCCAAACAAAAAGACCCCTTCAAGACAACTCGTGATTCAAATCTTTCAAAGTCTGAATCACATTTAGGAAGTTTACTCTAGAGCAGGTTGGAAATTTTTGACTGGTTTCATTTCATGGAGAGATCACATGGAACTCCAAGCCCAGGTAAAACTCATTATTAAATATATTTAAATCTGAATTTTAAGACGCTTTTTAGGCTCCACTGAGTCCCAATGCTTAACTGTCCCCATGGCAGAGGGCTGGCTGGGGAACATGTGGGCCTGATAGCCCCTCGTGGGGCTGCCTGGACCTGCCCCATCCACACCTCCCATGCAGCAAACTGAGTTCTGTGAAGGAGATCATGCTTGATCTTGGCCATGCTCATGCCTTGTTCCATGCTGACATTGTAGCTGGAGGTGAAAATCTCCATTCCTCCAGGTCAGCTGGAGAGGTGACTCAGGTGGTCCATGGAGAGGATGCTCCTCCTGTGTGCCCAGGTTTCCTCACTAAGGGCACTCAGCAGATCACTGCAGGTGAAGATTAAGGACCAAAGTGACACATGCGGCATGTGGCTGATCAGGGAGCCGAGGTTCTGGTGTAAACCATGGGTCAGCCAGGCTGGAAGTGTAGGTACCCCCAGACAGCCAAGACCACCTTGTCAATGAGCCGTCATGCGCAGAGGCCACAAGGAGATCAGCAGGACCCAGCAAGGACACTTTTGCCTTCACTGCAAGCTCATTGCTTGGCCTTTTGGAAAGGCTGCTCCAGTCATAAAGCATTACAGAAAACACATCTAGTTTTGGCAGGATGGTTTGTTCAATCAAGAATATTTTCAGACCTCACCCCATGCCCCAGTACACTCATGACACTTCCTAGCTTTCTGCTGTTTGAAAATTGAATAAACCTAGTTCATCATTCGAGTCATCAGCAAAACTGTTGAGTTAAATGGGACCCAGGAGAGGTGCCCGTGGAAACCATGACTGGTGTGTCTGCATTGTCCACGGAGTATGGACTGTGGTGCTGCAGCCAGCTCATCAGTCTGCAGAAACAGGTGTCTCTGTCACAGCCTTTCTGAAATGCAGCACCAACCTCCTTCCCTTGGCCCACATGGCCTGTCATGCTGGTGTAAATGTAAATGACCTTTGCTGAAGATCATGTGCTCCTGACAAATCCCTGATAGCTGTTACTTATCCTTCATTATCTTCTGGGTGTTTACCAATGGTTGGATTATTTCTTCCCATTTGGGGAGAAAAAGGTAAACTGGCAAGCCTGAAATTCACTCTATTCCCCACTGTAAAGATAAGCAAGCTCTTAACCTTACCCATCCTCCTGTTTTCAGTGATTAGCCTCTAATTGCTGTCAGATTTGTTTCATATGGTTTTCAAAATTCCCTGTGGAAATTCATTAGCTTCAGAGAATTTTCTGGGGAAAAATCGACTTACCAGTTTATTATCTCAGGTGATTTTCTCTTCTAACCTGAGTTCATACCCTTTCTCACTGGTCTTCCAGTGAATGCTGAGGCAAAAAAAAGAAACAAAATGCTTCAGTCTTCTCAGTATAATTTATAAATAGCTTTTCCTCCCCCTGAGCAGAAGACCAACCCTTTCTTTTATAATCCTCTCACTATTAATCTAAATTTAGAGTATTCTTGTTACCTTTCATGTCCCTTGCTAACTGTATGACATTTTATGCATGGGCTTTCTAATTTTCTCTTTATATGCTTGTGCTATTCTTGTATGCAGCTCCCTAGACATGTGACCTAATATCTAGCTCTGTATACTTTCAACATGCCATCTATATGAGATCTCTGAAAAGCTCACTATTTAATCATATTATCTTTATGGTGCTTTCTATTTCTCATCCTTTTTTTTTAAATATGCAGATTTCTCTGATATACTGATTAGTAGGCACATACACTAAATCTTTGCTAAAATATTGGCCAAAATAGACTTTGCAGTCTGAGGAGAGTACAAACTGTTTACACAGTGGTAAATATGCTAACAAGGTCAACAGAGTGATAAATATGAACATCTGCTGAAGGAGCGAGTAATGGAGAAAAGCTTTGCAAGGCTTGAATAGTGCTTGTATGATAAGAGTGGAATGTGAACATATAGATAGGAGGGCAAATCAGGTACAAAGTACAGCATAATTTGAGAGATAAATGTAATATGTTACTGCTTTAGTTAATTTGTAAAAAGGAATTGAAAAACTTCATGTAAGTTTTTATTAACCATGAAGGTGACGGGTTTTTTGTTACAATGATGTCCAGGAGCTGCCATATGGTATTCCCTCGGTTTTTGGTCTTATAGAAGGCTCTTTGGCATTGCAGTAAGATTTGGAGATGCAGAGTCAACATCACATCCATTCATGTTGAACTGTCTCCCTTTAGATTTGCAATAATGTTCATCCTGGTTGCAAATTAAGCCTTCGGTATCTCCTGTCCATTCCTCACAAGTCCTGCCTTGGTCGTTCAGCAGTTCCAGTGCCAGCAACAAGCCTCCTCCTGTTCCCTCCTTTCATGAGCTTTGTGAGAACAAGCCCATGTGTCCCATTTATGAACTCTGCCTGGGCCATGCTTGTTCACACCCACAACAGAGCATCACCTTGTCCAGATGAAGGCATAGAGGAAAATGTGAAGGAGAAATAATCAATATCTATAGGTTTCTGAAGGGAGGGTGCCAAGAGGATAAAGCCAGGATAAAGCACTCGGTGGTGCCAAGTAACAAGAGGCAATGGGCAGAAACTGATGCACAGAAAGTTCAACCTAAATATAATGAACATCTTCTTTACTGTGTGGATGATCGAGCACTGGAACAGATTTTCCAGAGAGAAAAAATCCCTCACTAGAATATTCAAGAACTGTCTGGACACAATCTTGTGCAGTGCACTCTAGGATGACCCTGCTTGAGCCAAGAGGTTGGACCAGACCCTCTGTGGTCCGTTCCAACCTCACCCATTCTGTGATTCTGTAATTCTGTGAATAAACTAATGTTCTTCAGCCTTCACCCTGTAGTTCTAGCTGCTAGTTATAGTCATTAGTTATAACTGTTGTATGCATACATAACGTAATGTTTATGTGTACATATATAAAAAATATAGAAGCACGTGTTCATCTGGGTGTGCATTGTCATTGTGACACTGCAAGTCTCTTTGCGCAGCGTCTTGGCTGATTTGTGCTCATACTCTGCAAAATCATTCCCCGGGTACAGTACAGGGAAATGAGGTGCCCAGCCCGGGGCAGGGTTCCATACCAGGGTCTAGATGTATGGAAATCTGCATTGGTTATATTCAGTAATAAGGCATGATTATCCAGTTAGTGGAGGAGTAATTGCATGTTTGACTCATCTTCATTCATCAGTAGGATCAATCCATGAAGGAAAAAGCAATTGTCTGTACTTCCAGTCTGAGCTATTCACCACACCACCTAAAACTGGCAAAGTGATTATTTTATTGTAATTTGTGCAGGGAACAGAAATGCATTGTTCTCCTTCTATGCTGCAAGCAAACTAAAGCTTCAAAGTACCTCATGTCTCCTTATCCATTATTATTCCTTGTCACCATTAAATTGTACTCAATAAAAGTGTCTAAAAAGGACCACCTTGATGCTTTCTACTGTACTGAAGTTATTTGACCTTCAGTTCAGCTCAAGAGAAAGAAATCTTGGAAGGAAAGCTCCTTGAGATTCTATTAACTGTATTCATTATTCAGCTTGCTTCCATTATTCCCTAAGTGAAGACCTAAAGTAACAAAAATAAATGCAAAATAAGAGTACTGGAAGTTTTCTGTCTGCATTTTAATGGTGTTCTGTCGTTATGAATCTACTCATTTGATTAGAGGGTGGCTTACCCTGGCTCACTGGGCTTTATGTGTTATGTTTCATTACATTTCTGAGGATTTCCCATGGCATCTAGCAGTACATAGAGATAATAAAGCTCTACTTTTTTGAAGAATATTTAAAATTATTTTCAAATCTTCTTAGAATCTCTCAGAAGTGTAGGAAGAAAAATATGGGTTAAAATTCAAATTTATTTTCATGTCATGTTTATTTCAAGAATCATGATGGAATTAATATAAATCAGAGATTATAGAGAAAGAGAAAAGAGTTGTAAAGAGGTTTACTTCAAAGCTTGCAGAATACGTAGTAGAAAACAAACACTGTCTTTGTAAACATCTTCAAAACTGTCTAAAATTGTTTTAAAAAAAAGTTACTTTCTTTGATCCTGTCCTGTCCTGTCCCCTAATCTCTTTGGTGGGAGTCAAGCAGACCATGTTGTAAAGACACAGAGAGCACTGATGTTGTACATTGGAGAGCAAAACAAATGCTCAGATTGCTTGGTCTAAACTGAGAACCAGACAACTCAAATGATGCACACAATGCAAGCTGGATGCAGAACCACTGTTCCAGTCTTTCCAAGGCTGGCTCAACAATAGACATTTGAGCGTTTAGAGATTCCTTCACTCCCAACAGCCAAACCTGTCCTTTTTTTCACATATCTTGCTATTAACACAGAAATGTCTCCTCCCTAGAGTCACAAGCACACTTTGTTCTCACATCCTTGAGTACTGACAAAGAGTAGGAACACAGTTTTACACTTGCTTATAGAAAGGACATGCACATTTCTACCCTTTCATTTGAAAATATTCCAGCTAAAATGAAGGTTAAGTCTGGTATTAACCTTAATTACCTCGTTGATTTTCCTTGTTTTTTTTTCACTTGTCTTAGAAATCAGCATTATGGTTTCAATAGCTGGATTCAGGCAACATATTAATTCGAAGCTTGATTTGCAGCACCCACAACTTGTGCGAGAAAAACTACGTTTGCAAGGTGGGGTCAAATTAAAAACACAGGACAACAAAGTGTAAAAGCAAAAGAATGAACTAATTCCAAAACTATAAACAAAGACTTTATTGAGTGCTGGGAGATTTCCAAACATGCTTTGACTTTAAGGAGCGCACTCATTTTATCTTTCTGCATCCTCTTCCTACCACCCCTTCCTCCCTGCACAAGTCCCCCGGGGTTGTACCCAGGCTGTTGAGTGTTCAGGTAGATTTGCTCCAGCTGCACCCAAACATATCCTGGTAGAGACATGTCCCTTCACTGAGGTGGGAATCGCCAGCTGCAGAGCTGCGGGATGGAGAGCGAGTGTCTGCGTAACAGCTCTGCCAAGAAGGGTCCAGGCTGAATCAGAGAGCAGCATGAGTCAGTCGTGCTGACCCACTGCAGAGAAGGGCACACACCCTGCGGGGGTGAACACACAGCTTGGCCTGCAAGACATAAGGACTAATCACACCATGGTCCCCAGTGCTGCCAGTGACCCTTCTGCAGCCCTGTGTTCAGCTGTGAGACACGTGGCTCCAGGAAGACACGTGTAGGCGAGGGGGAGTTAAGAGGATGGGGGTGAGTGGTCTGAGGTTCTGTCCTGTGAAGGAAAATTGAAAAAATTGGAATTGTGTAGCCTTGAGGAGAGGAGCATTAGTAACACTCCTCGAGGACAGAAAAGGCTGTTGTGAAGAAGAACGCAATAAACTGGATTTTGTGTTCTAAAAATATCTGTACTGCATCAGACCAAAATCTTGCCTACCAGGATCATATTTCTGACAGCACCAAAGTGAATGTCTGGGGAAGTAAGAAAACAGAGCAAACGGATGAAAAACACTTTCCCCAAACACTCCAGCTCTCAGTTGTCTTCAGCTTGAAGACTTTCCAGTCAAGACCTTCACGTTCGCTATGAGTGGGACAAGTGGACATGGACCTGCCTTAGGAAGTAACATTTGGGTTTGGTATCAGGAAGTCTTTCCAAAACAGGAGAGCAAAGCACCGCAGCAGGGTGGCTGGGGAACCAATATTCCCTACATCAATGCAAATCAGAGCTGGATCATAGCTTAAAAAACCACAAGCCACTATTTAAAAATAAATGCCACCAAATTCAAAATAACTGGGAGCAGAATGACATGTCACCTGCTTCTCCCTTAATACACTGATTTTCTGCCAGAATGTGATCTGGTTTCTGAATTTACAAAGCTGGCACCCCTCTTTTGGAAGGAAGGAGCACAGTCACAAAAGTAGAGCAGTCTGTTGGGCTTACAAACTGCCAGCTGTGCCACAATTTGGACAGAAACAAAAGTTAACTTGCTGCTATTTTGGCAAGAAACAGAAGGAACAAGGCTTGGACAATCTGTTATTGAAAGAAGATACTGTGAAAATAACAACTGAAAAAAAT
Organism: Grallaria varia; assembly: GCA_013396735.1. Lineage (NCBI taxonomy): Eukaryota > Metazoa > Chordata > Aves > Passeriformes > Formicariidae > Grallaria > Grallaria varia. The sequence continues at coordinate 563,490 of VWZG01001518.1, forward strand.
ATGTGTAAGATGAATCTGAGGTATGTGTATAAAATTTAACAACTGAACACATTCTTATGTAATATATATTATTATAACATATTTATGTTTTGAATTAAATGTTATAACATGCCATTTAGATCTTAACATAAAACTATTAGATAATTAATACTTTTTAAAATGTCATAAGTGACAGTATCAGTCAGTGAGATTATGTTTCTTGCACAACTTTGGGAAGCTGTTGGACAGACAAAAGACAATGGTCAAAAATGCATATATAGTATATATATGCTATATAGACAGTGAGTTAAATATTGAAAATTGCTTCCTGTCTCCTTGGTAAATCAGAATTCACAGCAAAACTCAAAAGAAAACATTAAAGCAAGGCTTGAATCCTCAGCTCACCTCTCCCCATTATTTCCACCAGCAACATTTGAGCTGGGCTATTGCTTTTCTATATGGTCCCAGAGTTACATAGTCATTACTGGAGCTGACATTTGCTCTCACTCCATCCATTTCCTTAAGATTATTAACATCAAACAAAAAGTAGGTTTTACACAGTCGATCCTTGACCTTCGCTCATGTTCCCATGGAGCAGGCTCTTTTTTCGGCAGCTCCAGCCCCTGCTTCCTTCCATGAGTCATCCAGCAAAGAAACACTTGCGTTACTAAAGTTATCCTTTGGATCATACTGCGATGATAGTTTCTCTGGCATATTGTTTGCTCCTCTGTGCTTCTAATTATCTCCTGGAATAGCTGTGTCTGAGGTACAGCATTTGATTGCTTGGCACTCAAATAATTAAAACACTTTTGGTTTGGGGAAAAACTGGTGAGAAATGACTGAGAGCAGTTTATTCTCACGAATGGGTAAAATTCACATACCATCTTGCCATTGCCAGGGATCAAACCTGCATCTGCTGAAGAAGACAGGGATGTGGAAGGGTTCAGTTCACCTTTTGTTGATATGGCTTTGGCACAACACCTCATCCCAAACGCACTTGGGAATGAATTATGTACATGCTTATTGTTCTAATGTTTCATAGAGATACCTGAGTAAATAAACACATCTCAATAAAGAGCCTTGTTTCAATGGTTGTTTTGGTCTCTGGTCCAGTAGCCTTGGGGTCTCAGAGGCAGTTTTAGGGAGTCTGAGGGTCCATCTGAGCAATAACATTTCCCAAGCCCCTTCTGGAACACTTCTTGGTTGTAATTTTTTTTCTGTGCTCAGTTACATAGCCTGAACAGCACTGAAAACAGACAGGACTAGTCTAGTCTTCAGCATACTGAGACTGGGCTCTGCTTTACCACCTACATGCAAGTTTCCGTGGAAAACATCTTAAAACATCTTAAGGTGTTTGAAACAATCCACATAGTACAAAGACTATCTCACTGTATACCACATTGAAGAAGCAGATTTTAAAGTAGGCATTGGAATTAGCAGTGAACAGAGTCACACAACTGCAGTGCCTGAATTCCCCCTCTATGATCCGGTGGCACAGCATGATGGAGGCAGCACGTACCCAGTTCTCATGCACGAAGACCACCTTGGGTCTTGCTTTTTTCTATATCTCCTAACAAAACCAAAGCATTCAAACAAGAAATACGTGGATTCTTGTTTAGAGGGACAGCAGAAAGGCATAGGTACCATGCCACTGGAAAATTTAATCCTCTCAAAGGAGAACTGCCCCAGTGTTGAACCCAGCCACTCTCTTCAAATATTGGACTACAAATTATAGGAAGCCTGTGATCTGTGAAAATGCATTGGGAGAGTTTTTATATAACTTGTTTATGTGTCACATCATTAGTATCAAGGCCAAGAAGGCTTATATATAAGCCAGAAGAAAAAGAAAGGTGTGTGGCAACAAATGCCAGACATGCTGCTAATGGACCCATGTGGCCTGGGGGAGAGCAGAGGGGCTATTGAGTGATGCAGAGCTGCTGATGGCAGCACTGAGGTACGACAATATGCCAACAGCAACACCTCGTCTTTCATATCCAGCATCCTGGCAGTCCCTCAGGAGGACATTTCTGTGAAACTATGTGCTGACTATGCAGACCATTCTGACGCAGATCTCCCAGACACTGAGCGTTCCTGACCTCCCTCCTCACGGTTTATTCTTTTGCTTCTGCTTATAGACTCCCAGGGCAGGATCCTGTACTTGTGCTCTATTTTCAGTAGCCAGTGTGGAATACTTTTAAAATTCCTTTCAGCTCTGGGTGAGACCCTGGGAGGTGTATTTTTACTTCTACATGCTCTATAGTTACTGAACAGCTTCCTCCTTGTCATCACATCTTCCAAGGACCAACTGCTGCCTGCAGGGACTCAAAGAAGGAAGAGAGATAAAATTAAAAAATATTCTGAAAAGCAGATTGGTGGACATTTTTTTCTACTAATACAAATCCTTTGTCTCTCAAACACCCTCCTTCCTTAAGTAACCTCCACTCCTCTCTTGTCCTCTGTGGCATTCCTACTTGGTGGGACACAACACACACTGTGGTTACTCCAAACTAAAGCAGATGCTGCAGCCTCACACTTACTCCTTGGTTATCTAAGGGCTGACAAGCAATGGGCAATACCAGAGTGTTCTGAACTCTTTCTTTGGTGGAAGCAATAGAAAGCCTTTCTAAAAAAGGCTCTGTAAACATCAGCCCACCAGGTTGCACAGAATTCACCAGGAAAATTGACCTTTGATGCTTCTAGCCCTCTGTCTCATAGGGGTTAAACCAGTTGGTGGGCTCAGGAGTTGTTAAAAAAGTGGAGAGAGAAAGATTGAGGTCATGCTCAGATGGTTTTGTTTCCTTAGGAAACTGGGCTAAAGCCACTGTGGAACCAAAGAAATGCCTTCAGGCAAGATATACTGTGTTGTGTTTGTCTAGGATGCCTTGGCATATGATTGGAAATCATGCTGCAGGTTGCTAGTAGCAAAACCATGAACCTATATAACTTGGTGTTACAAGGAAACATTTTTAAGGTCCACTTTTTCATGGATTTCCATTAAATATATCATATCATGGAACCAAAACAAAATATTAAATACAAAACAAAACAAAACAAAAAAACCTTAGCCTTAAATAAATGACAATTAAGTAAAAAGAAAATTGTCCGTGCTACTATACCGAGCCCTTCTCCTTTCTGGCTGTTCATCAGTGCAGAGCCCTTTCAAACCATTCATACAATAGGACAGTTTGTCTCATCACCAAAATCCTTCTTGAAGTATGAAGTGAAGGGCACGTTACACCACAGGACAGAAAGTACATGCTAGACTCTTCAGCCTTTTGTCAAAAGCTGAGACTGTCCTGGTAAACAAGGTAACATCATTTGAGATGTAGCAGCTCCTCTTCATTTGCTGCTTCTTGAGAGAAAACATTCCATTTTCCTGATCATTTACTACACCAACTCCACTTCAGGCAATGACACTGCCTGGTTTTTTCACGTGGGAGCAGCGGGGCATGGCAGGTAATGGTTTACAGGTGGTTCTATTTACCTCTGCTACTCAAGCTCTGAGATCAGAAATCAATCTTTCTCCAGTGAGCATAAGCAGTTATTTCAGAGTTATTTTCTGCTGTATGCCTCAAAGTGTAACAGGCAGGTCATTTTTCAATTTGTTTAGATTCAGTTGGCAGGGCTAAATGAAATGTGGTTGATGATTTCAGCCTCCCTTTTGGGTGGTGTTCCAAAAACCTGCAATGGGATGCAACAAGTAATCCTTGTGCAGCGAAGCTGCAGTGATTACAGCGGCATCTTGAGTGAATTGCCTGTTACCTTTAAGGCAGGGAAAACCGGACATGCGCAAGGCACAGTGTGTAGAAAAGCTCAGGCTTTGGCACTTACACCGTGTTTGTCTCTCTGTTGCAATAGTCTCTTAGCTTTGGTGAAAACAAATATTTTCTCAATTTGTCATTTTCTCCTATGAGCTGTGAACACATGTAAAAGTAAGATAAACATCAGAGGGCAGAGCAAATTCTCTTTGCGTGTTGCATCACAAAGTAAAAATTGTAGCTGCCAGACTCAGAGGGGCCCAATGTAACTCAGTTCCTGCAGCACTGACCATCTGAAGGCTCACTTCAACATGCACAAGAAACCTGCAAGCTCAGGTCAACACCCAGCTGCCATATGGTGTTAGCTCTCATGCGCTGCAAATTCAACTTCTGGCATGAAGGTTTCCAGTGGGATTGGGATTCCTCTTCACATCTCTGTACAGAATGTAAGGCAGCAAATCTATCAAAGCTCCCTTCAGCTAAAAAGAAAAGCATTTCTCTGACATTTCCATGTTTTGCTTTGGGACATTGCAACACATACCATAGAGTGGACAGGAGCTTGACAGGCTGCTTGGTAGGATGGGATGGGTGCTCATTCAGTCTCTCGTGTCCCCAGGATGGCCACAGCTCTTATCTCCCTCTCCACAGCTTCTCCCAAGGATACACTACCTGGATTACAGCTATCTTTCAAACACTCTTTTTTTCTTCACTCTACTTTTTAAAATATTTTTTCCTGGGATCCCCAGTTGAGTTGTCACCTTGGAACAACTTACTCTGATCCATTTTTCCAGCCAATAGTCTAGTACATCTTCATCCACATGCTTTTAGGCTTTTTCACTACTAAATCTTCCCAAGTTCAGGAGAGTGACTCATTGCTGATCTTGCATCTTCAGTGCAAGAACACCCCATGCTTTCCATGCTGAGAAAAGGGAAGCCTTTTCTTATCCCAGATGTCTCCTTATGGTGTTCCCTTGGCCCACCTCCCAAGAAAGGTAGAAGACATAAATATTTACCTTAATTTCATACTTTGTGTTTCTCATTGCAGTATCTAATCTCCTTCCAAAAATACACGAAGAAGGTGACTGGCACCTGGCACGTCCCTGCACTTTCCTCCTCTGCCCTGAGGAAGAGGTGTGTGCAAAGCTGTATCTTGGCTTTGAGCCTGTTTAATTTAAACTTGGTTTTCCTAATGCAGGCCTTATGCATGTCATTTCCCTGCCCCAGACACTACCAGACCATCTGCTCACTTTCAGTCTTACTTCACAGAGGGACAATGATCTTGAAGACAAGATGCCACGACAAGGGCTGGACAGAAGAGAGACTGGTGCCTCTTTTCTATCATCCCAGGAAGAATCTGCAGCAGGAATTCATCCCTGTTAAATGGTGGGGCCTGGGCTCCAGAACACCTTACTGAGATCTGTGACAGCCCTTATTCCTGGGCAAACCCCGTCTATGGTTTGCCTCACAGATGAATTATTTCGTAGTTGCCATGGACTGCGTTAGTTGAGTACAGTCAGTGTCTGTGATCTTTGTCCTGGTCCTCTAACTCATCCAGTGGGTACATGAAGCAGCTTCAGGCACAGAGACTGGAACGCTGATGAACAATTCCATGGGAAGGCATTACAGCAATGAGGGTGACAAGCCATGCCTCAGCCTTCTGTGGCAGATGGTGTGCACAGATTGCTTTAGGCTCCACACCAGGGATGCTGCATTGCTCTAGGCAAGCCAAGAGGCTCAAGTTCCTGTGGCCAAGTCAATGCTCTGTAAAGTTGTTTACTAAAGAAAAAGGGGGGTGTTGCTCCAAGGCACTGCCACAGAGCTGGGCATGGACAGCAAACACTAGAGATGTGCTGCAGTTGAGGCTCAGGCCATGAGATGGACCTTCAGACAAAGGTGCTTCATAGGGGTGGATTTCTTTCAAAATACTGCCCTATACCTGTCACCTTCATTGTGCTTAGATCTCAGAGAAGATTGATCCAACTGCACTGGCAACCTGTGCCTCAAGATCTAAGCCTCAGAAACAGAAAGGTATCATTTTAGGGTAAAGCTGAGGCATGTGGCTGATCACAGAGCTTTGAGTGCTCCTGCAGAAAGCCACCCAGCTCTGGAGGGCTCAGCGTGAAGTGTGGGGATTTGCCACCACCATGTGCTTTGTTTCTGGGTAACCCTCAAAGTAAGGCCACAGTGGTAAGTGGGTGTCTTACCGTCAGTGTAGGACACAGCATGGGGACAACTCTGTTTTGGCAGCTGGATCACAGCTGGTGCACAGCACGCAGGGACCAGGATTATGTCTAAGGCAGCCATTGATCACGGCCATTGAACACACCGAGAGCTCCTCCAGCTGCTCTGTTATCAACCCCAAACATTTTGGCAGCAGGGGGAAGTTGCTGGAGGGAGAGCAGCGAGGGGCTGCCTCCATAACACCTGTCCTTGCAGGCGTGGCTGCAGTGCCTGCCTGGGCAGCTGAGGAAGACTCACGGGACATGGCTTGAATAAATATTTTCTTTTGGATCTGTTCTCCATTCCAAGCATTACTTCTGTCAGGGAGGATTAATGAAACATTTAATTTATTAAATGGGAGCATTTGGCCTCAACGAACTCATCTAGTTGTTTACTATTTGCTTATATGCACATTTGGTTTTGACAAATGTTTGTTTTAATCTGCGCATTTGCTATAATTTCTGCATTTTCCTCAACATTTCCCAAAGTTAACAGCATTAATAAACATTATATACCACGTGCTGAACAAAATACCTGCCCACAAACACTATTTACTTAATTTGCTTAAGCCAATCAGTTGTTTATTTACCTGACATCTAGCTTCAAAGGACAGCAGGCAGCTTTCTAGCTTAACACAGTGTTAGCAAAATATATTGACTTAAAACTTATACATAATGCATTTGATAGGAGTAAAAAGCAGCTCTCTGAAATAATTCTGAGCTCCTGCATACACTTATTTCCTTATCTCACATTTTTGCTTATTTATTTTCTGATTTTTTTCCTGATCCTTTTTTTTTTTTGTGTGTGTGTGTGTGCAGAGAATGAAGAAAAAGAGAGAGGAAAGGAAATGTTTCTAAAAACTAGCTGCTTTGAAAGCGCACAATATGTGGATGCTTTTTTCCTTCTGATGCTCCTAAGTACTACTGTGAATATGGGAAAGTGAATTTATTGGATACACTGAACTGTGAATACTTGCCCATGTTTTATTTAAACAGACACGGCCTGTACAGATGATGTGCACAGACTAAAAGGAGGGCTGAGATCAGAACTGGTGAGCTACCTTTGCACTCAACATTTAGTACTTGATTTGGTTTAGGTTTTTCTTTCACTGTCTTTCAAAATAGATGCATTTTATGAGGCTCGGAGACTCTAGATGCTTGTGATATCTGCCTCTTGTCCAGGTCAAAAATAACAGTGACTTCTCAAAGAAGTGTGGTCAGCATACTGATGTGCTGATTCTGAATGTAAATATTTAAGAAAAAATATAAAAACATGAAAGAGGCATTAAAAAAAAGAGAAAAGTGAGTGCTGTACAGGCAAGATGCTGAGCTGCTGAGGGCAGAGGATGTCCTAGAGGTGAGCTGCAGTGAAAAGTTACCTGTGCTTTTCAGTAGTGGCAACACCTTCCTCGTCTGCAAAATACCGTTATATCTCTGAATTTCCGAGGGTTTCCAGTCCCTGTCATCAAGACTATTAATGTATTTTTTCTTTCGTGCTTTAAAAAATGTCAGGAACTAATCAAGGAATCAATAGCAAAGCTCATATCTGCTCTCATCCAGCGAGACCTCTGTCAATGAGGTTAAAAGGTCAACCAGTAATCTTTTCCCTTTGCATGTTCTGTTGCTTGATGTAGAGATTGGTCGGGCTCTTCTGACTCCTGGTCACTACAGTTTTCCCTTTGGAGCTGTGCCTTTCCATAAGGAAGGCATCAGGATCGCAATGTCAGCTCTCTGAATTACCCTTCTGTGCACTGTTTCTTTGTGGGGAACATAAAAATTTTTCAATTCATATGCAGTGAAAAAGGTTTCTGCATTAAAATGTCTCCTAACTTTGTCTCATGTGGTTTGCCTCTCAGCAACACCATGGAAAACACTCATCTTTTTTTCCTGTAATATGAAGATGCTAAAGGTCTCCTATGAAAACCAAAGGCATGTCAGAAACAGTCGAGACAGCTCCTACTCTAAAGATGGGCAGCAGAAAGATGAAGCAAGACAGGGGAAACAGCAAAAAGAAATGAAAAGGATGGGGCAAAAAGGAGTTTCTCACCTTCTGTGTGAGAACAGAGGAAGGACATGTCAGAGGCAAGTTCTGCACACATTGCAAGCCAAAAAGTCAGAGCTGAACAGAAGTGACACCCAACAAACACTGTGCAGGCTGGAAGAGAGACCTTCTCCCACATCGTTCACATTGTCGGCTCACAGCATCACAACTACCTTCTGCTTCTTTTTGGAATAAAAGACACTGCCTCTATCATCTTCTCAGTGTCTCTGTTGGAGAACACCAAGCTGTGGGAAAGGCTGTAGGAGACGCTGCAGAAATGGGGTTTCAGCCCCAAGCTGAGCAGGTGCTGCTACTCTCAAGGGGCCTGGTGCAGGCAGTGTAGGGAACTGTGCCTCCTGGAAGAGGCACGGAGAGCCTCAGAGCATGGTGCTGATGTCTGGTCATCCTTCCTACGTCTTACAGCAACAAAGATTTAAGCACCCACATCACTTTAATCTAAACTCATATTAGTGAAAAAAAAGAAAAAAAACCCCAAGGACTGGACTGAACACTGTAGGTGTGAATCAGATAAACCACCTACAATCACCTTTGAGTTTGTTACCTACTTCCATGACATCCAAAGATCCAGGAACTTTTTTTAGTATCAAATAGTGAATTCATCAAGACATGCTAATTCTTTTTTTCAGACAGCAATTGGCCTAATCAGACTAAAATCTTGAAAAATAAGTTTTGTTTAATTTTTTTCCAGCATATTCTCAATTTCATTACAGAATAGTTGTTCCATTCCAAGGATGACTAATGTCTAAAAAAAACCCATAAAGGACTCAGTCCTCCAAAATAAAACATTTTGTTTCCCATCAGATTAACTATTATTTGCACAACTTGGTATCCCCGTTTTGCTGATGACTCTTGAACACAGACTGTACTGACTATCACTTTCCCAAGGAAAGCTTTCCATAACAATCAAATTTCCTCACAAACAACAGCTATGCTTGAAATTCCATCACTGAGAATGTTTTTCATTAGCCTATGTTTTCCCACCTTCTATTGCCTTAAAGCAGAACTGCTCTTGTCTAACAGTGAAATTCTGAAATATTTGTTCTCTGAACTCTTTTTATGTAAATGTTCCTCCATTTTAAATTAAAATTTGTTTCAAGTGGTGATTAGAGCACTCTTTTAGAAATGCGTTGGTTTGTTTTAACAAACTGTGCCATCTGGTGAGGTAATATGTCCCTGTCACTCTGCTTTTAGCTTTATTATATCGGAAACTGTCCCAGTACCTGAAAACTGAGTCTGGGTTGCATATTAATTTGTGCATATTAATTAGCTGCAAAGCTTTAAACATTTAGCTTATTATAATGGAGATAATTTCTGAAGATCCTAAATATGCATTTGGGTGAATAGATTGATAATGAGTTACTTTATGCTGACATCAAGTGGTGTCTCTTTGGTCAAGACACACCAGCACAGCTGCTGGATGCTGTAACTGATTCAGAGCTGGTTCAACAGAAAAATATGTGTGTTCCCAGCGCAACTGAGGCTGTGCTGAAAACTCACGGCATCCAAAAGGATCTCATCTGCTCGGCAGACTCATGACTCTAGAGCTGAAGCAATGCATTCACCCCTTCCCTTCCCAGCACCATACTGGTGTTTCATGCCCTTCCCCTGTCAAGCAGACCCGGTGGTCAGCACTGGTGGTCTGAGCAGGATGTCTCCCGTGCTGGTCTCCCATGTCTGCCATGCTCTCCTGTACAGCCCTTGGGGAGCAGCCCCACTTTGCACCCCGTGCCACAAGGGCTGACCTCGAGCAAGGCAGAGTGGGGGGAGGCAGCTTCATCCTGCCCTGTGCAATGCTGGTGCCTGCTTGCATCCACTGGGTAACGCTTCTGCTGCCAAAACAGTGCTCCACCTGCCGAAGGGGGTCTGAGGAAAGAGGACAGGGGTTTGCTACATCTGTGCCACACTGCCATGCAGCTGTGCAGCACAGGCAGCCCTGGGGCTCAGGTTTGGGGGACAGGCTCATGCTGAGGTCCAGTCACTCTCTTCAGATGATGATTAAATTGTCATTATTCACTAGATGGAGAAATGCTTTAATTTCCCACACAGTCTTCATCTAATGAGAAGAAATTTTATCCACTGTACGATCTTCTAAATGGCTCAGTATGCACATCAGCCTACATCACTCCGTCTCTCTTGCAATTTCCCATGACAACTTTTTCCTGCTTTCCTGAACTTTTAGATGAGGCTGGAGGAGCAGACCTTTTGCATCAGAGCAATGAAAGCGTAGGAGCGATGTGGGGTGTCAGTACCAGCTATGCTGCTCCTGCACTTCAGACTGTCCCTACAGGTTCCCACCACCACAGTTCTCAGCACGGCTGAGCTGGTTTGGTGGGTGTGAGGACAAGCTAGCAATACAAAAGGGACAACCAGTGCCTCAACACGATTTGTCTGCATCTGCACAGGTTGGGTCAGGAGCAGAGTAGGGGTGGTTAATGAAGGTTTGATCAAAGGCTGTGCCACTGGTTGTGAGGTTCTCTCATAATTGGCAGGTTTCCCTGCATTTGGGTTCTGCTGTGAAGCCAGCATGAGGGCTCAGAGCCCCGTTAAGGTTGACACGATGTGCTCAGCTGGAGGGAAACAGCTCTCCAAAAGCTGTGACTCAGGCGGCCCTCGGCACACACAGACTCGCTGAGCCACCTCACATTCATCCAGCCTTGTTAAAATCCAACATAAAAATAAAATCATTCATCACCCATGATTAAATTAGTGCCCCTATAAAACTTTGATATGCTTTCTGAAAATTAGTAGCATTCAGAAAGCATTGTCCTAAATATTTCATCAAAAGCTTTCCACAGCAGTGGCCACACCATGAATCTTTTTATTTACATGGACAATGTTTTAGTTTAATTGCAGTGTTAAAGACAATGTGAGTTCTTCGCACAGAGGCTTGTTCCCACTTCTCAACCAACGTTTGTGCAAAATGTGTCTCGTGTTTTGAAACACACATCATTTCTTATGCAAAGATTCATAATTTGTGTAGGTTATTTTAAGTAGTCTAAACAAGACACGGTGGGAGTAGCACAGGGATGATTAAAGGCATTTGTGTGTTGCACAATGCCATTACCAAGGCACCTCGGGCAGTCACCCTGTTTGCAGCACAGACTATGTAGGAGGGTATAATTCCTCTCTGTGCGCTGTAATAATAAGGACTTGTGGTTTAAAACCAGCTTACGGTCTATGGTGCACCACAATGTAAAGAGAAGCATAAAGCTATCAGTACAGGAGCACAATTGTTATCGTTAGTGCTATTTGTTCAGTGTAATTAGATTCTAGGCTTAATGCAAGTTATGAAACAACAGCTCCTGCTCTGAACCATTTACAGACGTGGCAAATACGTGGCCTCCACCAGGCTGGCAGCTGGGTCTCCAGCCCTGGTGCATCCTTTCCCTCCCTGTGGTTGGGTTTGTTCCACCTGGTGCCAGCAGTCAAATGCCACCCAAGCCACATGTGTGTTATGGCTCTTGATGGGAGCTCTCGCTTCTTCTGCAAGTGTTTGGTAAGGGGGAGCAGGAATCTGGAACTGGGGCTTTCATGTACTGATAAATACCGCCCAAAGCAAATTATGGGGCACTTGTAAAACAGGGATGTCAGTCTCCTTATAACATTGTAAAGAATCTCAAATTCACCCTCATGCGGAAAAGAAAATGTGGTATTATACATTTTTTACCAGATAGTGAGGACTTTGAATTGCAAAGCAAAACTTGATGCACTTTTACATAGGACACAGGAACAATGTTTTAGGGCTCTTTGTTATGCTGGTAGCAGCAACCCTGAAACCAGGATATTTCCCAAGGTGCTGCCTTGTGTTTCAGCCCCCTGAAGAGCTAGCTATCCCTTTCGGAGTGCCTTTGAAATCTCAAACACCTTCTCGCATTTTCCTGAGTAAAGTTATAAAAAGTATGGTTCCATTCGTCAAAAAAAAGCTGTCTCCTGAAAGTTCTGTTATTTGTTATGTTCAGGAAAACACAAGTGCTCTCTGATTCATTTGTTCTCTGGGGAACTCAGTCACAGAGCTCTGATAATGAGAGGAACTTCTCAATCTTTTAACATAAATAGATGGGTTACTTAAGGTTCAAGACACCAACCAATCCTTCAGCAGACATCCTTACTACCAGTTATACAAGGAAAGAAGGGCTCTCATTTATAAAGCAAAACTATATTAGCATACATGACACATCCAGTACTTGCATTTTTAAACGAGGTTAATGTGTGCTCAGCAGTAGGATCAAAGAGTCATTTTGCAGTCTCTGATTTTCTTATTCTTCTAAAATTGCTTTCAAGCTGCCACAATTTCTTCTTCTCACCTTCAGAAGACGCTTCATGCAAGATGTGCCGAAGGTAATACCAAATACTGCTTTACTGATGACGGGCCTTGGCTGCCCCATTTAGATGTGGGTTTATCCAGGGAACTTGGGTTTACCCAGAGATGTGTCCCACCACCAGCTGTAGAAATCAGCCACGTGCATGTGCAATGAGCCCAAAGATCCACCTCATTTGGCCACAAGCTGCCAGATGCCATAGAACTTTCAAAAAGCAACGCCATGCTGGTGGATTTGGTGAAACCACGGAGGAGGGTGATGGGACACAGCTCCAGAGGAACTATAAACATGACTGTGTGCTCATGCAGAAAAAAACCCCAGCTTTTGAATAGTGTTATGTGGAAAGAGCATGGCAGCAATAACTCTGAGAAGGAAGAAAGCTTTAGGGAGTTACTCAGACAGGTCCTTCAGGGGTTCATAAACCAGGGAGCAGAACAGGCCTTTCATCAGAAGGAAAAAAGGGTGCAAAGGATTTGTGAAGCACTGATAACACTTCTTAGAGATGATGTGCTGTAGAAAGTCTCTTACCATTTGTGAACCAGAAACGGATGAAATTAATAGCGCAAAGTACTGCAAAGTAGGTTGTCCACACTCTGAATTGCTAAAATGGAAAATCCCAAATGAGGAATGTTTCTAAGCCCTCAGGCAGCTTATTAACACAGAGGTAGAAGGAATGACTGATATCATAGCAAGAACAATTGCATCTTTGAAGTCCCATGAACAGAGGGAGATTCAGCCACAAAGGATATCAGTCGTAAGACAGACGGTCGATTCGGAGGCTGGTTCTCCATCATGAATGCATGATGTGAGGAAAAATGTTTCAGGCAGCCCGGCCACTTACTGCTTCCCGAGACAAGCCACCAGCCTGCTGTAGGCCACCGGGTGCTGACAGCTGAACTGAGAGCAGCAAACAGCCTGGCCTTCAGGCAGCAGGTGAGGAAACCTCCGTGTATGAGATCGAAGTGAGTTACCTTCTCAGTACTCAGAGCTGAACCAACATTTGATCAATATGCCTCCCTCAGGCAGCCACTCTTGTATAATTTCAGCAGTACAGAAAGAAGACTAAGCTCATCAGCTAGGCTAGAACTGATAAATTCCTCTGCCAGGATGTATTTTTTTCAATCTGTCAGAGTATGCTTAAGTGCTGTGTGCTTTGAAGCCACCAGCATTAGCATGGATCCTACTCAAATCCCAGATAAGCTGAGACACTGCATGCCATGTTCAATTGCTGAGGAACCTGATGAGGCCCTTTTCCTCCAGAAGTTAAAATGAGCCTCAAAGCAAGAGGTTTTCCTGCCATTAAGGACTCACTCCTACACACACTAGTTTTATTTGGGGAAACATTACTGGGGGGAAAAAAAAAAGACTTTGTGTCATGTGAGAGGAATTGTCCATCAGCCTGCTTTCCCTGGATCACAGGAGGATGGCTGGGCATCTACCATGTGTAGGAAGAAGAGTCTGAAGTAGACCTGCCATATTTAAACATCAAAATGAACTCACGGAAGGTGGGGTCCAGTCAAACTCACAGCCTTGTCTCAAACACCCTGCAGTCTTGTCCAAGTTCTCTTAAGAAGAATGTCTGCACCCACGGAGACAGTGCAAAGCAGACACTGCAGATCATGCAAACACAATACTTGCCAGAACAGTTTTGTGTTGACCCAGCTCTTCAGCAGGAAACAGAAAATTACTGTGTTTTTCAAAACCTTAGCTTCAGGGCATTGTCCAGCTTAAACCAACCCAGTGTGCTTGACTGCTGTTCAAGAGTTCCTCCTTCTCTGCTCCACTCAGGTTTGTGTGGCTAAAAATTGACTCTATCACCCCCCTGCTAGATAGGAGAAGCAGATGAGCCCCATGCACCAGCAAAACGGGTGAGTAGGGAGGGCTGCACACAGAGCCCTGGGGATGGAGAACAGCTCAGGCCAGACTGGCCTCTGTATCCTTCTGCTTGCAACTTCTGAAGTTTCCAGGGCGGAATAGTGGGATTACTGTGGGTAGGATGATGTAGCTTTGGCCAAGAGCTATCCAACAGATGACGAAGCAGCATCCTCATGACTGTGCAGTAGAGCTCCACAAGGTTGCTCAGGAAGTTTTTCTTGCATTAGCATGAAAAGCACTACTTCTCTGCTATGGGATAATTTTGCTGCCAAGCATCCCATCAACACTGGCTGGAAGGAGTGTTTAAGTATTTCAGCAGTGTTGGTGACAACATCTGCCAGGCACAATTCAACTCAATCCCTTTTAATGATTCATTATCATGAGTTGTACATCTATTTTAAGTGCACTGCAGTTACTTCAGAGGCACTAGTAATGAAAACTTAACACTTTGGATTTCTTACACTGGCACAGTAGGTGCGAGATGTGGACCATTGCAACATCCAGGCTAAGTGACTTACCACAGCTCTAATATGCTTTCTTGGGAAATGATTCAGATTATTTATGGTATAATTAAAGGTACGGTATAATTAATTTGTAATTTTTCACTTGCAGTGCGAATCCCTTTTTGATTAGCAAATATGCAGTGCTTATCTATGGAAAAATGTATTTATCATCAGACAGAGGGGGTGTCATCATTAAGTACATAATTACACATCTATAATTGTAAGAAAAGCTATGTAGAAAATGTCTAGGGACACAGACTTCTTCAAGAAACATCATTGTAATTTGTGCTCTCAAGGGGGACAAGCAGCTGAAAGTGTGGTCCCTGTGAGTGCCTGGCAAAGTGCTGCATGCACAGTGGGAGCTGGGGACAGCCCGCAGCACGCACGTGGTTCAGTAACAGTAACTAAGAATCAACTCCAGCAGTCCTGCCTCTGCTTTAATTCACAGCTTGAGCTGTGAAATGGGCTCTAAACAGAATGGAGGAAAGAGAGGACAATGATTGGAGAGCTCGCCTTGCAGATCATGCAGTGATTTACATCCTACACTGGGGAAACAAAATTGGTCAAGAAAAGTCACATTTTAGAGCAACTTTTCTGTCCTTCTAGAGAGTCACAAATCATCACAAGACATACAAAACAGTAGAAAATCAAGCTTTGACTGCTGTGTTTAAATTCTCAGGGCCACTTTTCTTTCCACTACAAGGCAGTTATTGAAGGTGTTCTGTAGAACATGGGACAGATAACAGATATAAAATGCTAGGTGCCAGACAATCCTTCAGCATACGACAATGAAATGCCTCCCAACTCCCTTTCGCTGCATACTATTTGGGACTTGCTTAGTGCATATTGCTAGTACAGCTGTACAATAACCTACTCCAACCATATCGACCTGAAAATTGGACTTCAGACACTTTTAAAAAAATTAACATTAAAATGTGGAAACATAAGCATGAGAGGATTTCCAGATAAAAGACTCTAGCTGCTCTCCTAAGCCTTCCAGAGTTTCTGATGCTTCTTTTTAATGTTTTGTTCATCCAGGCCTGCTGTTTGCAAGGAAGTGTGGATAAAGACCATAAAAAAAGTCTGTGGTGCATGATCTGAATTTTGAGCTGGAAGCTATTGCTCCGGTACAAAGAATCACAGATAATATTGCAGAGCACCATGTGTGTGACTAATGGTAACAAATATGCTCACTCCTCTGACTTTGGAGAGCACAGAATTTATGTGACTGTTTATGTAGAATTGGAAGTGATTGATTTCTATGCAAACTTTCTAACTGGGCTTTTCCAGCTGGTCCTGAAGGAGACATCAAATATTTGTTCTAGTGTCACAAGTGTTCGGTCCAGATATAAAATTCTCAATTGTTTATCAAGCATAAATTCTCATTTACTGTCTACTTTTCAAAGCTAATTAACAGAGTTGCTCCGCAGGTTCTGAGGCGTACACCTCACTTACAGTAAAATGCTGCAGAAATGTCACTCCGAGGGGATGTCACAGACATGTTCCCAATAACAAACACTTGGAGATTGCTTTTTTGTAGGCCAGCCTCTTTGCAGAAACAGTTGGCCTTTGCTTTTATAAGCTTCATATAAGACACTTTACAAGTAATGGGCATCAGACCAAATGTTCAATAAATATTTAAAATTGTCAGGCAACCCTGTCAAAGCGTGGGCAGGGAAAGCAGCCACTGCAGAAGCAGAAGCAGCCTCCCTACCCCCAAGGAGCTTCTAGAGCAGAGGATGACCAAGAAAGTCAAGGGCTTCAACTGCAGCAGATCTCCCCCAGTGAAGACTGCAATAAATTTTTGTTGCCTGCCTGTGTCTGTGCCCAAGGAGAAACCTGTAGTGCTGCAGCTCTCTGTGTGTCGGTGCCAGGAAGGCTTTCACCTGCATCACTTGGTCCTTTGCCAGCCAAAATGGGCATCACCCACTGAGCTCAAGTGCATGACAAAGTGATCCCAACAGCTCTGGGAGGGGCTCTGCAGTACAATCTATCCAGCTGTTCTTCTGCAACTCCCGGGCTGGACTTAGGGAAGATCATTACTTCATCATCTGAAATGCCAAAGCAAATACACTTTAATTTGATTCAGTGTTGTTCATAATATTGATTTAAGTAGGAAAATAGCCTGTGCGTCTCTGTGCATACAGGCGAGACATATTTGGATGAAGAGGAGTCATTTGGAGCTTTTCAGGGGATAATAATTCTAGTTATAAGTGATGCTTTCCAAAATACATTACCTGGCATTATAGAAGTAGGAGATAAATTAATATCATGATTATCTTTTTTAAAAGCTAATAAGTTATCTAAGGCTTGCAGTAAGTCTAGTGCAAATGAACTCAGAGATACACAGTCCTTGGTCGAGTCCTCATAGCTAAGGAATGTGTCTAGTCATAGGATATGCCTTTAACGGTTGTGGGATTTTTAATTATTCTTATTTCTAGGACTGTATTTAGGAGTATATAAGAAGTAGAATCAAATTTTACTGTTCTCATTTTAAGTTAGAAAAAATTTGGAGCAGTTACTACTGATATATGTTAATACAAGGCTGTGGAAATGGTGAGTCGATAAGGAGGGACTTGTTTCTTCCACATAGTATTTACAAGCAAAACAAGTACATTCTTAGTACTGATCTTACAGGAATACAAATTATCTCTGATACTGCAGCTATAAATTCTGCAATGGTTTTCACCACATTTTTTCCCAACTTTTTGAAGGTGATTTAAGGAAACCAAGAAAAGTTTAAGGGCTACTATATCCTGCAAGACAGTCAAAAACTCGTAATATCTGTCTGGATACAGGAATGGCACTGTATACTAAAGACTATCCATTCTTACAATGTAGGATTAAGGAGAAAGTTAAAGTTGTTGGTCACTGACTTCCTGTTTCACCAACTAATAACCAAATTTGGACCTCATCAATACTGGGGCTGATCCTGATGAATTTAACCTGATTTTAAGTAAGTTAAAATGAACCTAAAACATCATTATTCTTTTGTGTTTGTGTTTTTTTTCAGTTCAAAGGCTCTGAAATAATGTGAAGGTTGTGCTGCTGCCAGCCACACTCGTTGCTACATCTCAGCTCCATCAATACCTACTGAGTGCTCTGGGGGTGCCATGAGACGTGGGGCATTTGAGGCTGCAGATTCCACAGACAGCACTGGAAAAAAGACAAGTGGAGCAGGAATCAGACCTGCTGCAACCTCATTCACTTTGCCCCCAGGAAGCAGTTCCTGTAAGAGTTAAGCAGGTTGTCCGAGAAAGAGCTGGCAGAGCAGCCCAAAGAAGACTCAGGGAGCAAGACAGCAGGTTAAGGAATGTGGCTGATGGAGAGCCAGTGCTCGTCTCTTTATGCCAATCAGTTGGCATCAATGGCAGAGGAGAGGTCTGAGGATATTTCGATTGCTACCTAATATAAATACTGCCTACATAAAAATAATATGCATTCTAAATAATTGTGTTGAAATTTTAACATATTTAAGTTGTTAAGGTTTAAATGTTCAGTTTTTTACTAGTTTTCGATTCATTTAAATGTGTTAAAATATTTAACTATGTATGTGTGCATATATAGAGAGGTACATAATTATAAATATTTTATATACATATGTGCAGATGAATGCAATGTTGCCACTGTCAATAGGTAAGTATCTGAGTCAGCACTGATAAAGCAGATTGTAGGATACTCAACCAGCAAGTACGATCTACCAAAATATCTGAATGTCTTCCAGGTTCTGTTGGATCACACACAAATAAAAAGGCATAGCACTGAAAGAAAGAACAGACTTTGTTACTTACTGTACATTGAATAGTGTGCTCGTTTCTGAAAACCTTGTCTTGTCAATAAAGGACTGTGATCAGTACGAGAAATGAGGCCCAGGGCTAACTAGGAATAAAACAGCCCCCTGGTTGTGATTCTGTTTTAATACAAGAAGTGCTAGGCATCAAACAAATTTCTTAATTTCTGTGGTTTTTGGTTAGTATTCACCTGTTCTTCACAGCTTGCTTCTCTGAATTTTTTTTTTAACAGTAACTAAGACTTAAAAATGAGAGCATGCTTTGGAAATAAAATAAGCAAACAGTGTATTTTTACAGATTTCTTTTACCTGTAAATATACAGAATGATTCAATATGGTCTTTTTATAGGTCAACATGGGGTACATTTCCTATTTATTTTATTAATTAGTTTCATATGTTCTTCTGGAAATGAAGATACACAGTCATCTGATTTTTAATGTCAAGCAAAAATCCTTAAGATATTTCCTTAGTTCCAACTCTTAATTTAAATTAAGTGTAATTTAAATAGCATCTGAAAGAAAGGTATGCCATTGGCTGGGTGTAGATCATGATTCATAAGCCTTTCATAAACAGCAGGGAAATAACAGCTATTCTGACTGCTATTGCATATATTTTTGGCTTTAAAAGCCCATCTACCGTGTCAGTTAATAGTAACCATTTGAGCCAAAAATAACAGCCACTTTTTCATTTTTAATTACTGCATCTGTTATCCCATTTAATCTTGGCATAATAAGACAATTGGACATTACCAAAAATAACCCCACAAATTATTTCCAGGCTCATGACAGGACTGTCACTGCACAGCAGGAACGCAGACCCCCGGCAGGATTTGCAGCGGTAAACAATGCTTTTTCTTGTACACAAATGTTTCTAGTGAATTGCCAGATGCTTTTCTAACTAAACATGCCTTCTGGCATCCTTAATTTGATGCAGTCACCGGTGCTGCTTTGGTCCCCGACTGGAGTTGGGGTAGGAGCTGGCGATGTTCCTGGGCAGCTCACGGTGGTAGCATCTTTTGCTAACTAGAGTCATTAATGTCACCAATGGGGTTGCTCAGTCCTTGCCCTGTTCTCTAGTGGGAAATGGTTGCATTTTTTGGAAGGGCTCATATCCTGAAGTGCAAAAGGCCCATTCAGATGATGCGACGTTGCATGTACATAGAGGTGGGCTGGAAAGGTTGCAGAGATGGCACCTGCCGCTGACCACGAAGGGGTGCAGGCATCCATCTCATTCAATCTGCTGTGGGAGAGCCCAGGAGAACAGGCAGAGGCAGTGAGAGAAATGTAAACCCTTGGGCTGACATCACAGCTGAATCCAGCAGCCTGTGGCAAGGCAGCATCGAAATGCTACACATGAAAATACAGCACAGACATGCCTCTCCATTGACAGACAGGCTGTATATAAGGCATCCTGCCCATGGTTGAGATGGTGCCAAAAAAAATGGCATAATTTTAGCATAGGACTAGACTGGAGACAGAAGAATTGATAATAAAAAGCATCAGTTCAGAGAGCTCCTCTGATTTCTCTACAGTGCTGCTATTGAAGCTTCTTCTATCCAAGGAAAATGTAGGAAATTTTTTCCTTTGGTTTTCAGCACATGAAAGCACAGGAATATGTGGGAAGGGTAATGGCTGTCTTTCCAGACAACTTGAAATCTACTTTGACAAAGCAACTTGGAAGAGTATTGTAACATTTGCTAAGTACAGTTTAGTTCATCAGTAGCTGTTGGGGTCTTCTTGGGTTTTTATGTAAATTTATATGAAAAAAATTCCTAGAATTATTTATGGCACTTACTTTTTCTTTTCATCTGCCTTGGAGTTTTTTGGAAGTTAATAAAATCAACCTGCATATCTCGGTAATTGTGTTTACCAAAAGCTAAGCTGTAAATTCAAATTTCTAGCTTAATATTCTAAGATTACTGTCTTCAATTGCTCATCACCCATCCAAAGCATTTTCTTTTTGCTGGTAACTTCAAATAAGTTCATAGGTTTATCTGCACCTATCAAATATTTCAGATGAAATGTTTATTTTCCTCCTTTTAGGATAATAAAGTCTGTGGGTAATGCTGGAAGCTGGTTTTCAAGATGTAGCAGAGCAGAAGCGATGGCAGGGGAGAGGAAGCAGAACACTGAGAACACGGGGAAGGTGAAAGACTGAGCTTTGCTCAAATAACTGGCTCCAGTGGCAAAAAAAAACCAACCCACAAAGATATCAAACCAGAACCCCCTTGCTGACAATTTAGTGCTAAAAGCTTTGAGAGATTTGTGCCTTTGTGTAATCTTGATGGAGGTCCCTGTGTGCTGAAGCCAGCTGAATTAAATGGCCATATTCTTCACAGGACATCACATCTTTTGCTGAGTAGTGAACTGTGTTGAGTTGATGTTGGATTTGAATGGTCTGCTGTAAGGTGGCAATATCACAAGAAAATAAAACATCCACTAGGAACCAAGGCTAGTATATCTGACCCCAATATTGCTTTCATAAATGTTCTCCAAAAATTCTTGTCTTGATTCACAGCGATTTGAAAGCTGCACTTTCCATTCATCAAATGAAATTATCAGAAGGAAACTACTTCAGATAAATGCATCACTTGAAATGCTGATGAGTGCATTTCTGGCATCCAGGGAGCGTTTCAATCAGCGGTGAAAAACATACCCCTTTTGGGTATACAGGAAAGATTACAAAACTCCTCTACCATGGCATATCAAAAAGACAACTAATATATACTGGATCATCTTTGAGAGTATTGGCAATGTTATGGACTGGAAATTAACTGGAAAAACATATTTGATAAACGCTAGAGGATGTGACTTTCAAGAGAACATCTTTTGCAAAATAAAAATGCATTATGGAAAAAAGATGCTCAAAAAACCTCATTAGTTTTGAGCTAAATTGACCACCTGCTACACCACAGTAGTAGATGACTGGAACTATGCCATGGGCCACGTCCTGGCCACCTCCAAGCCTAGGGGAGTTGTGCAAATTAGTCACTGAACCAGAAAAAAACCAAACCATTTTCTTGTTCTGGCAGGGCCGTGGCAGTGCTGGAGGCCAGCCCCTGACAGCATCGCTGGGGCAGGGACTGCTGGCCCTGGGCTGTGCTGTAAGGGGGTCCCAGGCATGGGCAGGGCAGGCAGGGACAGACAGGAGTGCCTTCAGACAGTGGTACCTTCTCAAAGACCCTGCCTGTCACCTCAAGACTATAAAAATGGAATAGAAAACATAGTCTTCTGCCTTTACCATATAGTAAGCAGTGCCCATCCTTATTTTCAGGACAAGAAGAAACGTAGAGGATTATGGAGGATTTTGCAGTGATGCTTCCTGGTTACCTCTATTTTCCTTCATCAGGCGACACCTTTTTAAGTTCCTACATTTCATTGATGCATCATCACAATTTTGTTCTTGCCTAAACCTGATCTTCCATGTGCACCACTGTTTCTTCTCCTCCTTCTGGCTGTGCTGTTTGGTCCATTTCTGTCATAGTTCAAGCAAGAGAGTCCTTTGTGGCACCTGAGTTGGAAGTGTGTCTGCTCACAGAAAGCCATCCCTAGGCATTATCCATCCCTCCAAGCTGTTTGTTTTTTCATATGCTTGTCTATTTAAGAAGGATTTTTCATCCACTGCTTTTCCAGAGGTGCAGTTACTAATCCTAACCCATTTCCTACCTGGAAAAACAACAAGACTTGGAAGCCACACATTGCTTCTGTGGCCTTTGAGAGGAGACCAAAGAGCCCAGGCAGGCCAGTTCCTCTGCTACAAAATAGTTTCTCAAGGCATTGACAATGTCTCTGGGAGAAGCCAAAGTTAGAGAAGACAAACATTAATAAAGAGCAGAGAAAGCAGATGATTCTTCATATAATGAAATCACTGATTTAATTAACAGTTATCTTTCTTGGTGACATTTCCTACATTTTGTCCAATGTGAAATAAATTAATCTAGAAGAGAAGATTTTAAAAAAATAACTAATGGTCTGAGGCGCAAGAAAACAATTACTTTCACTTTAGAATGTTTAAAGAAATTCTGTGCTCAAAAGCTCAAATGTTCAATAAAGCACTAAACTCCCACTAAATCCTTACCAAGGACCAACAGTATAAATACTTTGATTACCCAAGGATGGCATTTGTTTTGCTGGGAGCAGGGCTATGGAGGACATAAATAATACAGCCCATTACCATGCCTGTCGCAGTGGAACGACACTGAATGGTGCAAACATTGACACATACAGTATATATTTTCTGGTCTTTTCACCTACTCAGCTTCTACACGGATCCTGTCACAGATGAATAATACTTGCCAGATTGGGTGAGCCCAGAAATATGGAGGTCTCACTTTTTGCATGATGTTTCATTCCATCTGCAGGTTTTTTTCTTTGCTTTCTCTCTCTCTTTTTTTCTTTTTTCTTTTTTTTTTTTTTATGAGTTGTTTGACTGAATGCCATTTTGCCTTGTGTCTGTGAAAGCACTGGTGCATTTTTCCTCCAAGCCAATGTCACTGTTCACCCCATCAGCCAGATAGGCAGTTCAGTGCCACCACACCACAAAAGTTGCACAAATTACACTGTACTCACCAGAATTAATGTCAAGACAAACATAGAAGAGAGCTTTGAAGTCTCTTGCCATGGACAGAGCTGACAGACAAAAGTTTTGACAACATATTTCATTTTCTCAGAGAACGATGATTGTTGAGACCTCAAACTTGTTTTTCATTAAATTGCAGAGAAGTTCCACATATTAATAGGTGTGATAGCTCTGGCAAAAGAGCTGTACAATACTACTACTGTTAAGAGAAAATAACTTAAATGCAGGTGTGACTGAACTCTAATACTACTAATATCAAGAGATAAATACTACTAATATCAAGAGATCTAAAGCAGGTTTTAGAGACAGACAGACTAGAGTGACCTTGGACTAGCTGTGTCATCCGAGTGTTAAGACACATCTTCCTGGTCATCCGGACATTACCTATTTCAACAAAAAATTGTTCTCGAAGTTTGTGTAACAGAGAAGGAACTTAAAGGCAAAAGAAAATTAAAAGAGAGGAGGAAAATCAATACAAGGAAAGGACCTACTATCAAAATGCTGCCAGTCCATGCAAGTGGCATTTTCAGGCCTATGGGTCAAATATAATTAAACTGTTCCACCTTGTTACATGTTCCAGAACTAAATCCAAACATAATTTCCAGATTTCTTGGACAGATCACATAGACAGTTTTTTGAATTTGTTTTAACAGAAGGCACATAGTATAAAGTCCATGAAATCTTTGCATTTTTTACAAACATGCTAAAAGGAATCCTTTCCTTTCACAGAAACATGCTTGCCATGTTAGATGCCCACTTGCTAGTCTAAAAAGTAATTGTAAAAAACAAATTCAGAAAACCTTGGAACTTATAAAGTGTGGGTTGTGAAGCCAAGAGCTACTCACATTGTCATTGAGAGCCGCAAGTGGCCCAAGCACCTGTGACTCTTTGGGAGAAAATTCACTGTAGGGATCAGAATGCAATAACTGTTGTGACCCTTTTCTTCTCCTGTACACACAGAAGTAGCCAGATACTTGTAAGAATATGCACCAAGTGCAGCTACACAAGGAAATGTGCAAAATGTAGCACACACAGGTTTTGGAAGTGCTACATGAACAGGGTGAAACACCAGCACTGCAGTCATGTGCTCGGCAAGATCTGCAACTCCAGAATACAGAGTCAGCTCAGAAACCACACTTCAGAAGGACCTGGTAAACCTGACAGCTGCCAGTGACAAATGACATCCTTTCAGGAGCAAACACCTCACTCCAGGTCCCCAAGTCAAACACTAAGTGATCTGCTTTAAAGCATTTTTAGTAGAACATGCTCCTAGGAGGAGATGCTGAGCAAGGGAGGGAATGTGAAGGAATGAGAGGAGCACACATTTCTGTCAGACACAAAGATGTAAATAGTTTGTTATGGCAGTCTTGAGTTGAGTGATTAAACCCATGTTAAAAACTGTGATTTGTAAGCAGATGGCTCTACAATCCCGCTGCTGCTGCATGCAAATAAACAACACCAAGTATCAACATCAGCAGAAATAAGTTCTTCTGGTCTTCCTAAAGGAAGACCTTCACTAGAATAATATCAAATGGTCTGTTGGTATATTCAGCCTTCTTTCCCGCATATTACTTAGAAATCTGATGCCACCCTTCAATTTGTTCATGTCTTACAAGATGACATGCAGCCTTTGACTCTAATTGGAAGAGATGCACTTCACTACAGATCAAAGAAAAACTAGTTTCACAGTGCTTATTTTAGGTTTGCAACCACAGGCTCAACTAGAGCAAACCAGGAGCAGGAAGAATGTGTTTTAGCCAGCCTTGTAGTAGGGATCTCATCCAGAGCATTCAGAGGAGCAGCAAAATCAGGCAACATGTCCTACCACTAGAATAAAGGCAGCCAAATGTTCACAGTGAGCCAGAGAGATGGTCTTAGAAAAAACCCTATGTATATTTGAGCACACCTTCAAAAATCCAGAATCTCTTCAAATTCATTTAAACAAGGATAACTAAGTCTCTGGTCAAAGCTGATCTGATTCTTAAGCTTGCAGAAGAGATATTGTCATTCCCAAATTCAGTTTGCCCTTCGGGATATCTTTCTCCTTTTTTTTTCATCAAACTCTTACAGTAAAAACTTTTAAATTTTATAATAATCAAAAAATGCACTCACTGACCTGAGCGCCCTGAATGCCCCTGAGTAGTGCTCACCTCTTGCCAGGGGCCACACCAGACTCGATCAAGACCAGTTTTCCTTCTCCTTCCCTGACCTGGGATCTTACACACAGAGTTCTTCCTGACCTATTTCTCCGGTCACTTTACTGTCTATCATCATAGCTTCAAGCCAGCATCCGGGGTGTCCTACTCCCTTCTCAGAGAAGAGCCTTTAGAAACAAAGTGGCTCAAGTGCCAACATCAACACAGACTTATTTCTTAGAATCATGGAATCACAGAATATGCTGAGTTGGAAGGGACCCACAAGGATCATCGAGTCCAACCCTTAGCCCTGCACAGGACCATCCTGAAGACCTATAGACAACACTGGCAAGGAAAAGTAATTTTAAAGCACACCTTCTCTGCTCTCCCTCTTTCACTCAGAAATCCTCCTCCAGAAAAAGCCCTGCATCAGTCCCTCTGTCCCCATGCAGCAAAGCCAACAGGGTCCTCAGGGCACTGGGATGAAGGCCAGGAGGGACTTTCAGTTCATGTTGCCTGAGGAAAGGTCAGTGCCTTCTCCCATCCCAGTCAGGTCCTTGGAGGAGATACCCCCAGGGCAGGAGTCCCAGTACAGTGCCATTGGGTTGCACCTCTTGCACCTGAGGGGGAACAAGGATGCTCAGCAGGTAAATGCTCACTAGCAGGGATACTAAAATGAAAAGCAAACTCCTCTCTTCATCCTTATCTCAAAGATGAGAGACAAAAAATCAGCTCTCCCTGATAAACTCCAGACCTTAATCACACATTCTCATCAAACACGATGTTTTCCTCCACTTCATGCTTTTAAAAATAGCTCTGGGAATGTGGCTTTTAAGTGTTGTAGAGATGATGACACAATACACAGGGCACTTTTTTCACTGTTTTGTGGATGATTAAAATAGAAGATCCAAAGTACTACTTACTATAATGTTAATCTCCCACACAAAGACTGTCTCTCTTCCCCCAAAGTGAATTACAGGCTTTGTTACTAGAACAGTGAATCAATTTGCAGAAATACCAGAGTCATTGATAATTTTGCAATCTTCAAACCCAGTCAGGCTTATTTACTGCACACTCAGAGTTACTTGGCAGCATTTATGTGTGAATTCATATTTCTTGCAAGTATTTGTTATTTTATATTAGGAATACCATTTTAAAAGTTACCCAAGTCTTCCTTTGGGATCCTGATGCTATAGACAAATCCTTTGATTTTGGGGAAGGTATGCTCTGTAGAAAAAGGAGAGTTTGGCAAAGTTTTGGCATACACTTAGTAAAGAGAAGTTATAGTTTTGAAAGAGAAATAAAAGTTATTTCTAATTATAGTACATAGTTTATGTTTGTACTATGATTGGTATTAGATTTAAGGGTCAACATAAGAACTTGTGAGAAAATACATGAATTAGAATTAGATACAGTTTGAGCTTGATACAGTAATTTTCTTTGAATCCTTACAGGCAGACCTTCAGCAAAGTAATTCTAATGGATGCTCATAACATTAGTGGTGAAACTATGCTGATCACTGTGTCACTATCAGGTTCAATTACAATAATTTGTCTCTGGTCAGGTGAATCAAAATCTGAGTGATTTTAGTAACAGAAGTTTGAGTAAGAATATTCTCTTTTGTTTGAAATCCAATAGAATCAGGAAGCTCTTTTTCCCTGGACTGCATAGTCACAATTATTTGTGAGAGAAGGACATACTCGGAACAGCTCCCGATACATCGATACGTTTAATATCATGTGACATCCCACTCCTAAGGAAAAGGAAACACCCAAGATTCATAGATGCTCAGCTCAAAGGCAACGACAAAAGTAAGAAGATTCACAAAACTTACAGAGTTTTATTGGTAAATTACACACTTGGCATGGAAATGGGTATAAGTGAGTCCTTTATCTTCTAGTATAGGCACACATCCAGCTATTGATGTTTGAGACATACACATTAGAGCTTATCTTCTGGACTTCTACAGTGGAAAAGGAGGAACTGAACACAAAGAGAGAGTTAAAATACCCTTTCAGATTAATTTCAAGAAACCTGGTATCTATTAAACAATACATTTAAAAACAAAAATAAACAAAGGCTTTTGAAAACAAGTTAAGTCATCATCTGTTACCTCTCCCTAGATTCTGTCCACAGGAACATTACAGACTTATTTTCTTTGTATCTTGTTTAATTAACATGCCTTCGGAGGAGCAATGGTAGTGGCAGCAGGGACCGCACCTGACACTCACTGAATTCCAGTAAGCGCCTTCTGTCCTCCTGCAGACAGGCTTTATTTGACAAGTGCTGGCTGACTAATATGCCTTGGGTCATGTTTATGGTTAGCATAGATACTTGTAGAGCAGATATGACTTATTACAACATGTGCCACTTGTAATGAAAATCTCATACTCTCCAAGAGAGGGAAAAAAGAAAAAAGCAATAGCTTTATAAAGGAACATCTTTCAACTTGTTGTGCTTAGGCAATACCTAATTCCAAGCATACCAGCATTTTATTTTAATTTGGACAGAAAGTGACTACTTTTTGAGGTAGAAATGTTTTGTGTTAAAGAAATGCTATAAATCAAATGCAGTAAGTTTCTAATAGTAATATACTTGAGAAATGCAACACAGTCCTATTTGCAATGAACTGAAAAATTGAACTGAGAGAGTCAGTGCTAAGGTCTCAGCTTTTTCCTTATTATCCATGTTGTACAGTAATAGGTGAGGTGAAGATCAAAAAATGTCATTGTTTGAATCAGGAGCTCTCAGCACTGTGGCTTTCATCAATAGGTCACCTGTCTGCTCTCAGGTTTAAAACTGTCAGCAATTATTTTAAGTTTCTGTGAAGGAAAGGGAGAAAATTGGGCATATCACCAGAAAAGCAAAAGCTGACAGGAGCTCAGCTCTTCAAGAAATACAGAAAGTATTACAATAGTTGCCTTGACTTCTTGAGGACCATCATGGCACCACTGCTCACTCCTCTGAAGGAACCGTTCAGACAGAAGGAAGCAGACATCTTACTAAAAATTTGGAAACTGAAAGATTGCTGTTGATAAATACATAGTACTCAGGTTTCTCCTATTCAGTAACCCACTTTGGGGTTTTCTTTCTCTCGAAAACATATTTTTATTTATGTTTTATTTGCAAATGATTTCTTTAAATTGAAACATAAAAGGAAGGTTTAAGAGTAGCATATTGACTTTCACTGTCCAAGAGGGAGGTGAATCCAATCTGTGCTTTATGATTGAAGCCAAAATGTAAAGGTTACTTTTTACAATTTTATTTTAAAGCAAAATCTCTTTATCATAAATTATAAAATATTAATCTTCAGTTCAATGTTTTTCCTTCTATAAGGACTTGGTTTTTATAAAAAACCTGTGAAGAAAGGAGACTATCCAGTATACTTCCTTCAAAAAACACTGGTTATAATTCTTTATTGGGTTATGTGTATTGGAAATGTATTTATCCAAAGCAACTTATAAGTACATTTATAAATTATAGAATGAGAGAACAAGACTGGTTCTACATAGTTAACTCAGGTTCTGTTTATAAAAAAGCTTTGTTGCCATAAGACACAAGGGACAAAAAAAGGCAACACATACAAAATTGGAAAAATATCCTTATCCAATAAGAGGAAAGCCAATGACACTAGTTTGTCACACATCACAGATGAAATGCACAAAGAAGAAAGTGTTTGGAAATTAAAAGAAAAAAGTCAGTCACAAGTGCCACTTGACCACTAACATCAGCTGCACTCATGCATTGAGAAGGTCATCAAGCTATCACGAGCCACCAGAGAACCTGTCTTACCAACAGAAACCTGTGTAAGTTGATGACTGAAATGGAAGAGAAGAACTTTTGAGACAATATTAGTATAGGTAAAATAGAGAGGAGGTCTTTAATTAAAGCGCTTTAAGGTACACTAACTACATAAGTGCACGATACAGCATAGGGCTCCTACAAATTTATAACACTAATTAATTATCATATCTAATGGATACATCCAACCTGAGAATTGCCCGTCCCCTGAACCTCCCTCAGGTCAGCCCCTTGGCACACCTCCCTGGAACTGAGTCAGAAGTCTCAAGACTCCTCCTTCTTCACCATCATCATCTTCAGCATCACATGCCTTCTTTGGAGCTTCTCCAAAGTTTCTGGGCCTTCCAGGTTGCTTTGACTACAATGATATCTTATTATGTCCTTTTAGGTACCTGTCCCAGATGAGATGTACTTGCTAAAATATTTTTCCTTGAAAAGAACATTAAATAAAATTTCAAGAATTTGACACAAAGCATGAGAAAGGGGGTTTAGTAACTGTTAACTGCTATTTTAAAGTGTTGGAAATTATACAGATATATTAAAAATTTATATGAATTCTATACAAATACAAAAATCTACAAATTTTAAAAATCTTTAGGCATCAAGGTCTTTTGGTCTTACATGGACACAAGTACATGGAAAACAGTGAAAAGTGAATTTTATTCTGCAGTTTCATGTCTAATTAAAAATATTCTTTTTTGTGTTATCCACTCTACACTACATTCAATGGGAAACCATATGACAAAAAGTACAGAACTGTTACAAGGTGAACTGGGATGCTTCAGTTTTCCACAACCATTTAAGTTCTAACAAAACTACCTTTAGTGTACCTTTGAGTACAAGAAATTTAGAAAATGTAACAGAAACTGTCCCTTCCTTGGACTGTAAAATCTCAGGATTTTTGGAGCCTGAATTGTAACACTTAAATGCAGGTCTGCATTTGTGCCTTTGAAAATATCTTCCATAGGTGAATTTGTGACACAATTCATATGAACTTGAATAAGAGCCAAATAGTTCATGAGCTCAGGAAACATCATAAAGCAACCTTTGGCTTCTGGGTTGCTAAAGACCCATCCATTCCCAGGTTGAGCAAACGCTGATACTGCAACATCTCAGAGAAGGAAGCCAGACTGGGCTAACAAATGACACATAATTTTATGTCTGTGTTTAGTGCTTCTTGAAGGTGGGGCAACACAGTCTGCTGAGCTCAGATGCTTTGTAACCATTATCTCAGGACAAGGCAAAAAGGCTGTTAGCTCGCTCCAACTAAAAAAGATCAATCATCTGGAGAGGCCTTAAAAGAGCTAGGAAAATCAAGACATGCAAAACTCACACAATTACAAATTTTGCTTCTGACAGCCAGGATAGGATTATCACGCACTCTTTCTTTTCCCAGGCCAGTCTTTTTGATGTCACCCCATTAAGCTGATGATAAGTATATCCTTGCCCAAAAGAGCACTGAGTTTTGTTTTTCAGAAGAAGGAATGAAACAAAGAAACAGTCTCAGCATGCCGGGGTGGCTGGGACAAAGGCAGTCACAACTGTGGATGGTCATTCGCTCACACCGAGAAGACAGGGTGGCACAAAAGGAAGAACAGCCAAGCAAGAAAAGTTACAGTCTATGGTGGGAGGAATGTGTTTATCCACTCTAGAGAGGGATGAAAGTGGAGGCTGAGGGGCCATTACGATGGAATTTATTCCTGGCCTAAGCTCCCTGGAAATGCACACAACATTGCTTTTTACCTTTCTTTTCTGTGCAACCTACTAGGAACACCCCTCAGTTTGTTCTTTTATCTGCTATCAAAATACAGGTCCTAGTGATGTTCAAAGAAAAATATCAGATTTATTTAGGATGATAAAAATGCAGATAAGCACCTGCACAACTAGATCCACCTTTTCGGATTGGGTGCACACCTGCTTTCTACTTTATATAACCTGACAACAGAAAATCTGCTGCAAAAAGTCTTTTCAGCTTTGAATTTCCTTGTATGGTTCCATTGTTGGAAATATCAAAGGGTAGTTTTGGGAAAAAAATAGTCACTGCTGAGTTTTATTCTAACGTTATGCATTCTAGTGAATATATAGAGTCCAAAAATCTTTAAGGTGTTTATGCCTGTTCTTTCAGGTTGTAAGATCGTGTACATGCAACTGCAGAATTTCAAGAGGGCATTATTATTTCTTTAGTGTTCAATTCCTGTTGATTTAGATCATCTACATAGTGTCCATGGAGAATGCAGTATTGAAATGAAAATAGACCCATCTCATGAAGCTGTATTTACTACAGTTTCAATTAAATTAGTGTGTGGGCAATGGAAAAGAGACTTGGATTGTAATTACCTTCTTCAACTCTGCCTTGGAAGTGTGTGTTCAAAGGACCAAAGAAATTGTCAATATTTACACACTTGCAGAGTAACTTGAAAGATTAAACCTGATACTAAATTATCGTGCCTACTTTATACTAGAGAAAATAAAGCATTGACTGCATTCTGTCAATACATACTGCTATTGGCATTTTGACTGCAGAGTATAGATCCATTTGGTCCAAGTACTACTTACGACTTTTGTTAATGCATGTGCTTCTCTAACTTAATAAAAAAGACCGCCAAACTAATTTTTTACCTAAGAGCCAATAAAGAAAAGTTCAAGGAAGAGGATCTTGCATTATGAAAGCAAACATACAAAGGGCTGAAGACCAACTATCATGAGATCCATCACAGCAAAAAAAAAACCCAGAAGTCTTTTAAAGCTCTTTACTAAAGTCACTACAAGTTGATTTTGACATGCTAGGGGTTTTTTGCCAAGTAACTGCAGACTATCAAGAGATCAGAACAGCCTTTAAAGGCTTTTCTTGCTTCCTTATTCCCTGACAAATTGATGGGCAAGAAAATTCAAGAGCATCATGTATTCTGCGGTGGGTGATTTAAATAGCAAGGTAGAATCTTTGCGGGTGTTTAACATCTTTGACTCACATTCAGTCACAAACAACTTACTTTAACGAATCTTTGCTATAATTGTATGCTAAGGTTTATAGAAGCCTTAATTGCTAGTAGGATTGACATTTGTTTTCCAGAAAGACTCTTTACTCACAAAGAAGTCTTAATCATAAAGCTAGGATTTGGAAGTGCAAGAGGAATGAGCCCACTGATTGGTGGTGGTGATTTGTTTTTCAGAATCAAAGGCTTCCTGTAAAGTTAGCTGATTTGATAGTTTTTTTAAGCCATGCCTATGACCCTCCAGCCCTCAAGTGGAGTGATTCCATGTATTAGAGAGTACGTGGAACACTATCAGGGCAGATGAAATTGGGTTTAGTCAGTCAGAGGATAAGAAAAGCAGGTCTCCTTCCAGAGCCAGCAAATTCTCACAGTCTGAATATCTTTATTTCTAATCAGACAGGGAAGGAAATTTGTTGTGCTCCAACTCCACAATGAAATTGTGTTTCAAGGCAAGCACAACCAACCTCTCAATACAACAGCAAGCTACTTGAGTTAGCCCTGGCTTTACAGACTAAGACAGTAAAACTAAATTTACTCCCATAAGCACTTAACTTCGAGGAGTTCTACAGGAAACAGCTAAACCATAAACTGCTCAGCCAAACCGAAACTTCACATACCCTAACTCTGGTTGCTTCTCTGTGTTTACTGCCACAAACTGTTTTGCATACCTCTAGCCACTTCACCGACAAAGATTAAAACAGTTGTTATGGGAATTGTTTTTATATTTATTTTGTACTGATTTTCCCATTAGCTTGACTTTAGAAGTCAAAAATTGATGTGTCATATATACAAGGTAGCCAACATGATCTTCAAAGGAAGGGTATCCATACATACAAGGAGCCACAGAGATTGTTTTGACTAAACAGAGAAGGAAGCATAGGTCCAGGTAGATGATAGTTCTTTCCTATAAAAAAGAAGACCTCAAAAGTGTTGCACAGTCTTCCTTTATAATGATCATACTTCTTTATATGCTGAAAATAAAGCCAGAGAAAGAAAATCTAGAGCGCCAAGTCCTTCTGCCTCTGTAGGTCAGTATGTTAAGAGCCTGTTGTGTTGTGATCGGCACATAGCAGCATAATTCAGTGTGTATGTACACACATAGAAGAGGAAAATGGGAAAAATCATCTTTCACAGATACAGCAGAAAGTTCAAAACCAGAGAGAAAAGTTTCCTAAGAGCAGAAGTAATTAATCTCTGCAAAAGCTGGTCTAATGAAATGGCAAATTCATCACTACTTGACAGCTTTAAATAGAGTGTGTTTTCAGAAGATGTGCTTCCTTCCAGTTTCAAAATATTAAACTCTACAGGATTCACTTACATAATATGGAAATTAATTCCCACCTCAGTTAGAAAAAGTTTTGTGGTCTCCTGTCAGGCAAACAGCCAGATCAGGCCATTGTAATGCTACTCCCTCCTCCACCCCTCCAAAATTTAAGCAGTATAGAAAGAAGAACAGAAATTACTATCATATATCTTCAAGGTAAATTTAAAGCTTCTCTCAGACAAGAGATGTTTCCAAAATCCTAAATATATTTTCTTCTCAATTCTTAAGAAAACTATCAACCATCTAATTTCTTTTTGGTTTTGAGAAAACTATCCTTCTCTGTTTCAGAAAAGAAGACAGAAAAAGCCATTCTAGTAATAAAGGGAACAAAACGCAGTTATTGTAGTGAATGTGCACTGATACAGTCTTAGTAGGGATATACGCAACTCTTTACTACAGGCAGCAAATAAATTCCTTTTTCTTTGACATGCTCCTGGTTCTTTCCCTGGGGGCTGGAGGATTTTTTGAGACTTTAAAGCAGATTAACGCATTGGATTGGGCTGAAACTTTCCAAATGTAGTTAACAGAGTTGTTGCTAGCAAGATCAGCTCAAACATGGGTCGTTCTGGCCTGAATCTCAGATGAGAGTCTTCCTCAGCTCATGAGTACCCTGCCCAAGCAGGCTGTGCATAGCAAGTAGATCACAGTAGAAGGTAACTTCAACAAAATGTCTGGCAGACGAATTCCCACTTTTACAACTATCTCAATGGACTATTAACGTTAAATAATCCTCTCAGTAATGAGAAGTATATAGTGCTACAGCACAGGAATGCACAGAGCAGCTAGTAAGGAAACCCACATGCAACACAGGAACCCCCGAGGTACAAAACATGCTCGCTGCCCTGTCCCAGGACTGCGCTTACTCCCACCCACCAACAAGGCAGTGGCATTTGATCGGCACTGACCTAGAGAGTGAAGAGCAGTCGCTGAAATTGGTGATGTTCCCAACTGCATCTCCTTTGTTCTTTTGAATCTTGTCATTTAAATTTTAATTCAGCCAGGCAATGCTTTGTTTGAGATTTGGTGAGAACACAGTAAAATGCAGCATGATTTACGTGTATTAAACTTACAGGTCTGAAGGAGTGCCCTAAAATTAGACTCTTGCCAGCAATAATCACCATAACCATTCCTTTTTCATTGTATTTTCACATGATTATTTCTACAACAATACATTAGGAGGGTTGATAAGAAAATGTGGAAATGCAATCTCATTACAGAAGATGCGAAGGCAGCTAAGGATGCAAACTTTTGCAATTGCATCTTTGAAAAGACATACACTGCTATTATTAACAGGAGTTTAAACCAATTTAAATTAAATGCACGGGATATTAATTTACATCTACTTACAAACCAGGATATAAAGCACATGGGAACTATTGCTTTAACAATGTTTATTTTCTAAGATCCATCAATGGTTGCTTTATTTTTTTGCTAGAGTATCCGAGCAACTGAATCTGAAAATCAGCCAGGCAATGCTTTGCTTGAGATTTGATTGGAATGCAGAAAAATGCATGATTGACATATTAAACTTACAGCTCTGAAGTGGTCTCTGAAAGAAGGTTGTAGCCAGGTCAGGGTTCATCTCTTCTCCCAGGTAACAAGTGACAGGACCCGAGGGAATGGCTTTAAGTTGCACCAGGGGAGGTTTAGATTGAATATTAGAAAAAAATTCCTTCATGGAAAGGGTGGTCAGACATTGCAACGGGCTGCCCAGGGAAGCGGTGGGATCTCTATCCCTCAAGTGCACAAAAGGTGCATGAATGCGGCAACTGGGGATATGGTTTAGTGGTGAACAAGGTGGCGTAGTGTTGATAGTTGGACTCAGCCATCTTAGGAGTTTTTCCAACCTTAGTGATTCTATGATTCCATGAAAATAAAAGCAACCCCTTTCCTATCTGTGACACACAGCTCTATGTCAAGTAAGCTCAAGTTCCCTGAACACAGCAAGAACAGCTTTTATTTACAGACACACAGTGAAGTGCTGAAACATCTTTCAACAAACCATTTAGCTTTTGAATTTCAGCAAGGCCCATCTCCCAGTGATCGGGCCAGCTCTGGCAACACGGAGCTTCTCCTTCTAGATGGAGAAGATAATCCCACTCATGCATGACAAGCATCATCATCATCACCTCTATAACCACATACTTTAACAGGCCACAGTGCACTGCCAAACACAGTGGTGCCCTCTAACCCCTCAAAGTACCCACTCACTTCTGCTCCTGGTAGCCTTGCACACTCCTAGCTACAGCAGCACTGCAATGATAATGATCTGTACCAGTATTTTTCCTCTGGTTTCCTACTTGCTGTATCTCAGCTATCACTGAAGCTGAAGGAACAATGTGAGATCCCGACCATATTCTGAGATTAAGCACAAAAACTGGCAAATTAAGAGCATTTTCACTACACATGGCTAGGTAGAGTAGCATTTCTGTCTCATGGAGAGATTATTTTTGTTTTTTAAAAGATGTTTGTCAGCAAAATCAATTATCTGCATCCATCTAAAGCATACTTGTTCTCTATTTTCTATAAAAGGTGCCTCAGTTGACATACAAATGTCACTGAATTGAAAATAAAAAGCATGTCTTATATAAGAAGGGTTTAGCAAGGAAAGCAAAGTTTTTTAGCAGAAAAAATACTGTGGTCAATATAGACAAAGAGTTTGAGATAACTGGAAGCAGTCATTTTCACAGACTGTGCGTTACAATTTTTCATTACCCAAAAACTAGATGATGCATTTAAAATGCAGTATGTTGACTACTATAAGGGCAACATGCACTTAAGTGTTTATATTTCATATGTGCATCACCCAACAACGAAGAGTGAATATTTCAGAAAATCATTACATGTCAGTCTCAAAAGCGTAATGACTTTGCGTTCCTCAGTTTGTCCCCCAGGGTTTTGTTTTAGACAGCAGTGAATAGAATGAATATGAGAAGAAAGTAAGAATGCTGTGAAATTTAATAATAAAACAGCAAAAGGAAATCTGCTAACTTTGTGAGGAATTATTTAAAATAATGGCATCTTTTCAACAATAAGATTTCAAGTTTCATTTTGTTCTCTCAGACCAGATATGAAAATATCTCAAACAGAAGAAAAAGTAAAAAAAAAAAGGCTTTAAAGATGACCAAAACTTGTTCTTCTACTAAAACTTAATATACAATTGTATATTTAAAATTAACAAGGATATTATAGCTAAACCAGTTCCTCAAACAAGCAACTAGCCATGAGAGAACTTGAAGTTCTAATTCTCAGAAAGTGTGAGTATCTGAAGTTATGATTTCAAGCAGCATTGCACTAAGCAGCTAGTCACCTTAACGAGACAGCACAGGACTGCCACCTTGTGAAAAACAAAAACCACCAGAGCTGCATTAAGAGGAAAAAATCAACTGCCCCCTGAGATGATAGAATACTTTTCCCCTACTTTTTAACGGAAGTAATCCATCTGATTTATCAACTCTCTAGAAAATTAACAGGTAAAAAAATATTTCAGCATTGCTTATGGCATAACATTCCTGCTAATTTTGAACATGAACATGTGTTGTCAAAGAAGTTAAAAGGAATGAAATACAAAATGCTCACCAATAGCAGAAAATACAGTTCACGGCATAAAGGATTATCAAACAAACTTTCTCTATTCCCAAACAGCAACTTATTTTTAACTAGAA
Organism: Grallaria varia; assembly: GCA_013396735.1. Taxonomy (NCBI): domain Eukaryota; kingdom Metazoa; phylum Chordata; class Aves; order Passeriformes; family Formicariidae; genus Grallaria; species Grallaria varia. The sequence continues at coordinate 600,492 of VWZG01001518.1, forward strand.
GAAAAAATTTGTTCTTCTTTCCTACCTTAAAACAATTTAGCCATACCATGACTGTTCAGCTATTTATATTATTCTGAGAGTTTTTGAAAAATCATCTTCTTTCTCTTCAAGAAAAACTGAAAGTGAGTCTTTATTTTTAAGCAATCATTATGGAAATGTTAGTTATGCTGTTTTTGTTTTTACCTTGGATATTTAAACAAATCAGTGTGATTTTATTCTAAATGGATAACTGACTAATAAAATTTAGAAGAAATTACCATTTTAATGCTGTTGTAAGACATTTCATTGCCAAGTGACACCTGCTGAGGAATTAATCTAAAGTAAGCAATTATGGTTCTACTGAACCTAGAAGACCTTTGAAACATAAGCCAGGATAAACACAGTCCTGTCTAAGGAACAGAGCTAATAAATTACAAACATCTACAATGGAAATATTTCAGGAGCAAAATACTAAAATTCATTTTTCAGTGGATTTAAACAGTGCTACTGCTATTTGTCAAAGTTCTAGGAGATACTGATGGATTTTGGACACCCTTCTTCATGACTGCTTATGATATAACCACCTTGATTTCTTGAATGAATTGGCTAAAATTGAATATTACCTGCAACTACTCTGAGGCTCATCAGCAAAAGTGAAACTCTACATTCTCCTTTCATACTTTTGTAATTCATGGACTTTCCTCTTTAATTAAACTTGCATCAATTCACCCTGCTTTTAAATTAGTGAAATACATTAAGAATAATTACACTTTTAAATTAAGTATAGTGATAAATCCCATGATAAAATATTATCCCATCTTATAATATTGGTTAAAAATCCCTAATAGGTCACACACATCTCTCTACATTTAATTTTTCTAGTGTCTTGTGATGTGGAGCTCATTAAAAAAGTATTGTGCTCTAAATTTTGGTGGACCTTTTGCATTCACTTTTTTCTCTAAAAAAGAAATACTTTAAAACTGTACATATTTAAACCCAGTTCCTTTCCTTTGAACACAGCTGCGACCTCTGTTAAAAGCAGGAAGCATGAACAATCTCTTAACAGTGTTGACCACTGAAGGTGTTCAGAAACCAGCAGCAACAGACATGCTGCACAGAACACCTGTGGACCATACACACAGGAATTTTTGCAAGGACTTTTTTTTTTTCCAGGGAATCAACACCTGTACCCCTACATAAAGCCAGAAAACCCCCCCGAATCTAGAATAAAATTTGGAATGCTAGCCAGACCCCCATGACTTCCCATGTTACCATTCCAACTCAGTAGTAATATTTCAGGGCACAAATGAAGCTGTACTTAAGCATGCAAGGTTCTTTACATTGTTTATGATTTTATTGGCATGGCATACAAAAACAGAATTGGAAGAAGGCACACAACACTTCCCCTCCCAAATCCATTATACTAAAATCACAACACAAGTCAACATCGTGGACACTGCAAGAACCACACTGGATTCTTGAAAAGCAACGCATTTCAGGTTTCTCTTGGCTCTTCAACTTGATGAAACAAATAGGGAATGATTGAAAGTGTCTTTCCCTATGGTACACACATTGGCAACAAATTACCAGGCTGGCAAGAGGTCAAGAAGAAAAGAGTCACCAGGGAAACCTTAAATTCAATACAAACACATCTACTCATTGAAGAGTGGCTTTAGGGTTTCCTTAGGAGAAATGGTTGAAAGACATTGGACAGGAGAATCTAAGTTTGCCACATTCATGACAGTGTTAGTACAGGGAAGGAAGTGGAGCCAGGACATTGATCCGCATATTGTAAAAGAAAGGAACTATAGTACTGACCTGAGTCTGTAACTCCCCAGTTTTGAGAAACAATTCCATTTCAGAGTGACTTGAGTGGCATTAAGACGATACATTCGCATAGATTTGGCTACGGTATTTTCATTACAGAACAATAATGAATTTAAAGAGGCTAGACATTACCTGAAATTTTGGATACCACCCTCCTCTGCCACATATTTTACAAGCAAATATTTTAGAGTCTTAATAAAGTCATTTACTGACAGGAACCATTACAGTCTTCTTTAATTCTGATGATAATGCACACTAGATGCTTTTATATATGCATATGTATATGTACACCAATATATATGCATTGTATTTCTTTTTAAAACAAAATATCTGGCCCGAAGTCCCATTAGATTTGTATAAATATGAAAAATATTTAAAAGAACAATTTATTAATACCATCAGTATTTCTTGAAGATTACACATCAGAGATCTTTGAAACACACAACACAACCTGGGAGTGCACTCAGAGCCGATTTCAGTACAAACCTGTGAGTACAGAACCACAGGACACAGCAGCCTGATTATTTAAGAGGGTATTCATTGGGCTGCAATCCACTGTGTAACCACATGTCTGCCATATGTAAATTACTCCACCTCCAATAGGTCACATTATCAACTGCAATTTCCCTTTTGTTGTACAGTAACACTTGTTCCCCGAAAGAAGGTACATGCACACAAGCTTCCACTGTGTTTTCTAAATACCAGTTCGAAATAAAATGTTCAAAATGCTCTAATGATTTAAGAGCCTACATACTGTTTGCAAAACTAATGTAAGCATTTACTGACAAAAAAGTAATGAAAATTTGCTGGGATGTAGGAGGTTTTGAAAACATTGTACTTGAGTAGTGGTTCATACCTACATGGCTAGTAAACCTAGAAGGAAGTGGCCTAATCCAAGGAATAAATGTACACACAGAAAAATTAAATAAAAGGTTGAAATCCCTTTTTTAAAGAGAAACCTCTGAAACATACTTAAACTGTCATACCTTCAAAAGCATGTTATACAATATTTTATTATAATGAAAAATAACTGTAAACAACTCCTTCATTTTACATTAATTACAGAAAGGTGTTTTCACACTTCCACTCATATTGAATTTGTTAATTCTCATAAATTCAATATATGGAATATCTTCACATTATAACATACCAGATCTCACATTCAGTTGCAAGAATATAAGCAAAGTGCTTACTTCCCCAATTCCAAATGGGGAAAATAGTCCTCACATGATGCAAAACATACTGTTTCATTCCAGAGCTCAGTCCTGAAACAGAACTGTGTTTTCCTACATGTATAAAGTATAAAAAAAAAAATTACCACATAAACCTTTGTATTTCATCACTATCTGCCCACTGGAATGTTCTGTTTAGAAAAAGATAAAAAGTTACAGCATTTACTGTAATATAAAAAGCCAGCTCCAGAAGTTGTCTATATATAGATGGAAATGGAATATTGAGCCTATATATTAAGAATGGCAAAATAAAGTAACGAAATTCTAGCAGTTTTTGAGGAACTGTGACTGCTAATAAACATACAAAATACATTAAGATCCAGAATATCGATTTTGATTTTAGTGTATCAGCAAAAGTCCAGCCAGCAAATACATAGAATGGAACTAATATATATTTTACAAGCTCATGTCTTTGGAAGACTTTTCTCCAGACGTAAAACGTATAATGTCTGTTATCTGCTAGTAAATACTTATGAACATAGGTAAATTTCCAGATCAGGAATAAAGAGATGGCAGTGATTAAGCTGTACTGCAGTGGGTGCTTCCGCAACAACAGAATGAACTTCCTGATTTTAGTAGGGGTCAATAAATGAGGGAATGAAAAAAAACCAGTAAAGGATAGAAAATAGAATAGCTGAGGGAAGTGCAAACAGGCTTCATGGCTACTTCTATCACCAACAACTATTCCACCATTGATGAAGACAAAACAAAAGAAGACAATTACTAATATGATGTATGGCCAAGTTAAAGCAGTAAGTGTAACTAAGTTTTTAGGTGATATGAGATACTTAATAAGAAACTGCAATATTCTGGTCAAATCTGAAAATGATCCTTTCCTGGAAGAAAACTTTTCATCTTTCTTTTTCTGTAACTCAGTCTTCCAGGCTTCATTTAGCTTCTCTGCAACAACATTTCCAGCACAAAAAACTGTCCACACAATATTCGTCTGACGAAACATGAAGCCACAAAATCCAAGGAGAGCTGAAGTCTTGTGGTTACCGTAAAGGCACATTAAATAGGCAAAGAGAGTAAAAAATACTGAACCTGGATCCGTATAATAAAGGAATGTGAAAAAGTAAAGGGTGGGAAACATTGCAAGAGTTAATGCAGACAAGATTCTCTGGAAGCCAGACACAGCCTAGAGAAGAAGCAGAAAAACGTGGTTAGTCAATGTCCAATAAAATAAAATAATAAATTAAAATAAAATTTGTATTATTCTTCAGAATTCCAGTAATGCAATAAGACATCTCCTATGCGCTTTGACTCCATTACTGCACAAATGCTCTAGTTCTGTCAACCTCCTGCTATGTTAATACACTGTTGGACGACATAATGTTAAAATCCAAGTGAAAGTAGGGAACATTACTGCAGGTGAGTTAAAAATACGGCAATGAAAACACACCAACTTGTTTCGAATGTCAGCTGTACATGTATTTGTGGCATTAAAACCATGGTGGGAGCGTAACTGCTCCCATACCTAGGATAAAAGGGCAAAAGGAAGTAAAATCAATGTTTTATGCCCCTGCAATCTCATCATCAGATTCTGCTCATCTGTGAGACAGCACCATTCTGTGCCTCTACTATCACCTCTTTTGAACACACGCCACAGAGTGGCCAGCTCCAAGTTTCTAATCTTTGGTGAAACTTTTATTATTTTTCATTACAATTCATGAGTTGGAAAAGAAACTTAAGAAAAGGCAGGGGACCATGCAGTTAAAACTCCTCCCAATTATCCCACTCACTACATGATGCAATATAAATCATTAAAATGCTGCATGATGTTTCTGAATGATGTAGCATGCGGTGAAACATCCACTCACCACCTTACAGGGCTGTGCTCAAAGAAGTACAAAAAATGCCACTACAGTTCCTAATGCTTAGACTACTGTCACAAAACCTTTTCTTACACCACCAAGTATAAAATTAAAAGTGTCCCAAAAGTCAAAACAATTTATTGAATCTGACCCAATTCTGTACGGTCTTACGTGCTTAAACATGAAGAGGCTCCTGTAAGAAAATACATCAAGAAATTTTCTTTATTGTAAAGGATTCCTTTGGTTATCAGGGAACAGAAAAAAAATTTGCTTAATGTTAAAAGTCAAACACTAAATAACTTTACTAAAGTGAAAGATTTTGAATGGGCCATTACCACTGAAACAATTTACCTACTGCAGTGGTAGATTCTCCAGCACTTTAAATATACAGCATTCTTGTATCCAAGTTGAACTGTTATGGTCTGGATGTGTGGACAGCTAGACAGGTTGGATGGTGAACTCGTCACACTGTACCCAAAGGAACAGAACAATCAGAGTATCACAGGATCTATGCTGGGACCTGTCCTGTTTAAGGCATTTATCAATGACTAGAAGGCAGCAAGAGTACAGTCATCAAGTCTGTAGTTAACACTATATGGGTGGAACCAGGCAATTTGCTAACGAGCACAGGTGCCATCCAGATTGACCTAGACAGTCTAGAGGAATGGGGCAACAAAAATACTATGAAATTCTACAGGGACAAATCCAAATACCTGCAGTTTAAAAAGAAGAAATCCCCACAGTGATACAGGCTGGTCATGGCGCAGCTGAGGAGCTGCTGCACTGTGGAAAGGAACATGTCTTCACAGATAGTGAGGTGAACATGAGCCAGCAGCATGTCCTGGCACTGAAGAAGAGCAACAGCTTCCTGGACTTCACTAATGTGATTAGAGCAGCGTATCAAGAGAAGTGATTTACTCCTCTTTATTTGTTAGGCTGCACCTAAAATACCACGTCCAATTTTGTGCCCTGATTAAAAAAAAATTTTAAAAAAGCCCATATAAGACAGCTGGGGGCTGAAGCACCTGCTCTGAGAGGAGAGGCTGAGGGAGCTGGCCTTGTTCAGTCTGGAAAATAGATGGCTGAGGGGGACAAAACAGCAACCTACCAATACTTCTCAGGATGTCAGCAGGCAAAGAGAGCCAGGCTCTTGAAGTGGTACATGGTGAGAGTACAAGAGGTAACAGAAATAAAGTGAAATGAGAGCTTTAGACTGGATTTAGGAAAAATCTTTTTCACTGTGAGGCCAGTCAGTCATGGAGCAATTGCCCAGAGCAGTTGCGCCATCACTCATTCTCCTTGGAGAGTTTTCCAGGCTCCCATCCTGAGCAAACTGGTATTACGTCAGGACTGGCCTGCTTTGGGATAGAGAGTAGACTTCCTAAGGTCCATTCCACCCTCAATCATTCTCTAATTTTTTGCAACTTGAATTATTCTCCATTTCTAAATACTGATATCACGCGTGGTATTGTTCTAAAGAATTGATTTTAGTTCAAACACAGCTCACAGGGTTTAACTCAGGATTCTGCAGCTGAAATGTTGTGGAAAGTCTTAAGCAATTCCAACCAGATGAGCATTCAGACCTTTGGATAGTAAGTCTGTATGTATATTAACTTCTACGTGCAAGAGTAAATTTTTAGAGGATTTCACTTTCAGTGAGAAAAATGAAATTTAAGAAAACTTGTGGAAAAGTAGTGTGTCTCCTTGGCCAAACTCGTAGTAGTACTTACTTAGAGTTATATAAAACTCACACATCTAGTGAAGGGAATGTACACTAAGCCATCAAAGTTGCTTGTGTGAGTGCATAAAATTATTTTACTTCGACCATACCTTATTCTTTTGATGGATCTTGAGCAGAAGCAAATACAGTAAGTAGAAGTTCCCGGCACTGAAGAGGAGGTTGATAAACCTGAGCATCCCCACGGAGCACACGACGCTCCCCGTCCACCCGAGGAGCCACGCCACGGGCTTCACCACCCCCACGGAGAGCAGGTACAGGCCGGGCAGCGTGGTGATCATGGGGTCCCACTGCAGGGCCGGGGGAGACAGACACACGTTATGGGGCCGCCCCACAGAAGGGGCCAGAGGCGCGCCATGGCCCGGGCACACCATCCCACCCAGGGCCCGCTCAGCCGGCGCGCCCCGTCAGCGAACTCGTGGCATTATCACACCGAGTTTCTGAACGCTGTGTGCATTCCCGGTGCCGCCCTGCTCCACCACGGGGCAGACCCAGCGTTCGGGCAGCGAGCAGGGCGGGGAGTCCCTGCGCTCAGACACCCGGGCGGCCGCCGCGGGGGAGCCCTGGCTCACCTGCAGGAAGCGGCCGTGGCAATAGGCCTGTGCCTGCGGGACGTGGAACACCTCGTCCATGTAGGGCCCGCGCAGGCGGCGGCTCACGGCCGCGAAGAGCAGGCAGGACAGCAGGAAAGCGCCGCTCATGGCCCCGGAGAAGCCGTAGGCCTCGGAGCGCTCCATGCCGGCCCCGCTGCCCCGCAAGCGCCGCCCTTCCGGGGAGGGCCGGCGGGCGGGGCCGGNGGGGGCGCCTGTTGTTCCCTCTGGGAAGGGATGGAAGGCCGGCGGGGTTGGTAGCGTGTTGTTGTTGTTAGAGCCGCGTGTTGTGTTATTCGAGCCGGGTCTCCCGGGAGCAGCGGGCGCCCCGCGGTGCCGCCCACAGGCCGCCATGGAGCGCAGGCACCGGCTGGAGCTGTTCCCCGACCGCACCGTCACGCTGCTTCTCTTCCAGCACGTGAAAAACGCCGCTGCTCTACGGAAAAAAGCCATGGAAGGATCCATCGAAGGGGCGCTGATCAACCCTGCGATGGTGAGTGAGCCTTCGGGCCGTCCTGTTTGTGTGGGGATCCTCGTGGGGCTCAGGGGAAAGGACCTGTGCTTGTCGCCGGGCATTACATTTCCTCTGCACTCTGCTCCTTTGATTTCATTATTGTGTCCTGCAGCCTAAGGGTTCCTCTGTGTAAAACAGAGCCTGGGCTGGATTGGCCAAAACAATGGTTGTCTTGTTTCATTTAACATCCTTCTTGGTAGAGCCGTTTAAATCTACTTCATGTGTAAAAGGTAGTGCTAATTGCTTCGTGCTGTCAAAATCTATTTGGAACCTTTTTTTCCCTCATTTAAACCCATAACTAGTGTCAGAATCTAGTCTTTTTTTGTTAGAATTAGCAAAATAGTAGCTAGGGAAGAGAGAGAAAGTAAATGGCGATTTATTTCTTTATTTTTATGACAAGTATTACCCCACGGAGGAAATAATCACATTGACTTTGGAATAGCAAGAATTACTAAAATAACTAGGAGGATACTGTTTGGTTCACTTCTACGATTGCAGACTTAGGCTATCAAAATTAAGTGGTCAGGATTTTTTTCAGATTTCAAACAGTGTGTTAAATTCTGTGTAACTGTTTCTGTTGTTTTACAGATTGTAGATCCTTTTCAAATTCTCGTGGCAGCCAACAAAGCAGTACATTTACACAAGATGGGTAAAATGAAGACCAGAACTCTCTATGCAGAAATTATTTTCAGTCTTTCACCAAGCAACAATGTAAGATTTACTGAATAAATTGCGCTTTTTTTATGTCAGAGAAACTTACTAAGATCCACACAGCCAAACTAAATATATGTATTCATTTAACAGTTTACCTGGCTACCAATAGAAGTTGCTGGTATTTTTAATAACACTAATACGCTGTTACTGTTTGTAGCCTGTCAGAATTCCATTAATGTAGAACATTTGTCAGTTTACACTCTTGGTGTTTATGACCCAGTAACTGAAAAGGTTGCTTATGTGCAGTGAAAAAGTGACTCATAATATTTTGATATTTTTTATCTTTTCTCAGATTTCGGATGCATTTAAAAAGTTTGGCATTTCAGACAGTGACACAGCAGTACTCATTGTTCTAGTTGTGGACAGTGACAAAACTGTAAATCTGGAAGGTGTGACATCGCAGGTGGAAGGCCAACAAGTTTCTCTAGATGAACTCCCCCAGCTAACAGACTCTGCCAGAGTTAAAAAGGTATGTAGCTGAAAGAGAAGACTGGCATAGAGAAAAGGGATAGTTTATTTAATTGTCTGATTAAATATCAATGGACATAATTAAGGATCTGTATTTCTTTACACAACTGGAAACTTGTTTTAAGTGAACCTTGATTAGTTATTTATTAAATTTTTTTAGATGAAACAAGTTCTAATTGTCACACCCCAACATCACAAAATTTAAATCTTCAAATTATTAACATCGTCATAAAAATAAATTCCAGGTTGCTGCCTACCACTCAGGCACTTTTGCTTCCTGTTTTCTCAGTCAAATATCTGTTTAATTAAAAATTTCAGTCCTGAACAGTTTCATAATCTTAGGCACATAAGTAGTCCTGATGTGGGTGGCTGAAATAAAAACATGTTGATTAGTTATTAGGAGCTGTCTTAGGGCATGTGTGCTCTTAACAGATTACCATATAGGTATCTTGACGCATATCTGTTCTACGTGATAAAATTCAAGTAACTTCAGTCATCTTGATTGTGTCCGTCACAGTAATGATAGGAGACATATGAATAAAATTGGACAATTCACAGCATTTAACATGGGGAGTTAAAAGTGCTGCTCCCATTCAGTTTCTTAGATTTCCTTAGTCTTGCAGTTTCAGAATTTGCTTAGTTCCTCAGTCCCAATTTTGTCTTGTAGTCACAAGAAGATAGGAATTTCCAACATAAAAATGGGGGAGTGAGAAAAATCTTATTTCATGTGTATGTATTTTTAGAAGGTATGTAATTTTTTTCCTTCCTTATAGAGCTTTTCTGTTTTTCTTGTTCTTTTTTTCCCTGCAGATGTACAAAGTTACTCCACAAGAAGAAAAAATTGGCACCTTATTGGATAGTGTTGTTTGCAGAATGTCAACCAAAGATGTTTTATGAAGATGTGGAAATAATTTTTTTTTTAAAGGGAAAAGGACTTTTTAAGGTGTGAAAACACTTCATTGCAATTCAGAGAATAGTAGTGAGTAGTTTGATGACATCTGAGCTTTAACAAAGCTTGGATACAGGGGTAGTCTTAGCTGTGTTCTAAGCACAGCAAGCAATGCTGCCATGCAAAGCAAATTTGCCATCGGTATTTCTGCGCTTTTTCTTGACAAGCAAAATTTCCAGTACTCTAAGCTGAACGTAAACGGAAGGCTTGGAAATCTGTACTTACTTTTCTCTTTCATCAAAAGTTTTGCTAGTCCCAGACAGGATTCAAACATTCTAAATAATTTTTATTAACCCTCCCCAATTTGTTTTTTTGGTACCTGTGATGGATGATACCCTTTTAACAATGCTACTGCCAGAAAAGGTGTCTTTATGGCCCTGGTGTTGCTGATGGACTAGAAAAAGGAAAGTTTCCATACGTTATCAGCAGCACCTCCCTCCTTGCTAATGGGACAGAGCTGCTGCCCATGCTTTGAGGACAGGAAGGGGTGGAAGGGCACTGTGGCAGCCAGCTGGGCGGGCAGCGTGAAACAGAGGCATCAGAGATGTGCACAGCAATGGATGAGGTCAGTGTGGATGATGCTGTGGTGGTGTTAGCACCTGACAGTGACATCATCCAGTGCAGTGCAGTCATGAGTTACTGGTGTGTTGCTGTAGTACTTCAGCATTGTTGTTAAAGGATAATGAGAGGTGCTTTTGCTTTATAGCACTGGATTACAGATGAATCTGTACCACAGATTTAGTAATTTAAAACTGTCAGTACAACTTACATAGCGTTCTGAAAGGATCATGGAACTTGTTTGGGGTTTTTTGAACCAGTCTTTGGAAAGACCATCAAAGAGAACTGCGGTGACTTTTGATTTCCAGTAGTCACTAGGTCCAACACCCCTGCATGAGTATCACTTAATCACACACAGGCATCCTGTTTAAGTAAAACTGCTGTCCTAATTAGGTAGAAATCTATACTGTTGTTGTTGTTGTTATGTTGTATTGTTTTTCTGGGATGTGCATAAAACTGTATAGTAGTCTGCTTTTCTATTCCAAATGTTCTCTGAGGTATTATGATTTGTGTGCTTACAAGATACTTGGAAGAGTATGCCCCACGCTGTTACACAGCGTGTTTGGGAAAATAAAATATATTTTGACAGACAAGTCTGAGTTAAAGTTGAAATGCTGTCCAGTACAGGAAACAGACCAGTGAACTAACATACAGACCTACTTTTGTCTGGTTTTGTATTTAATATGGAAATCCCTGGCTTCTGTTTTGCATTTTGATTTTGGTTAACTTTTCCCTTTTAAACACAGTAGTACAAATACCATCCTTTTCTTACCAACCAGCCCAATGGCAAATTCAGTTAACAAGTACCAAGGGAAATCCAAGATTTATCAAAAGAAAGGATTCAGGAGAAATGGCTGTGCTGACTTCTTGGTATAAAGATGATCTTACAAAATGCATCATCCTCTCTAAAGGGAAATGCGAGGCAGTAGTGAAAAAATGGAGCTTGGAAGGGTTTGAGTCTTATTTAAAAAGGTGTGTAACATCAGCATGTGAGAATGACTATGAGAAAATAGAAGACTTGTTTTCCTTTTCTGACAGTCCAGTTGGTACATGGAATATATCATAAGATTTACTGGCTGAACTACAATGTTTTTGGTAGCTTAAAATAACAGCAGACTAGTTTGCTTAAACCACAGCCTTTTTTGAACATGTGTAAAACATCTGTCCGATCTGTTTAATATAGGAGAAATAATAATAAAATGATCACTACAAAGAAGTTTTGACACAAAAGTTCTAAACTCGGGTTCCCAGTTTCTACTTCTTGTCAGTCTATTTCATTGGTGTAGAAACATTAAATAGTTTGTTACTGTTGACATAAGCTAATTTGGGAAATTTTCATTTACTGTGAGACCCAAATGAGGAATTTTCATGGGTGGATTTACAGAACATTGTTTTGTGAGCTGACGCCTCCAAAGTATCATTCAGTCAGGCAGATGATTTGGGTCTGCTGGCAGTGAAGACTATGCCCTGCAAGACCGCAGGCTTCCCCTAGTCCTAATTGCATTATCTAAGTTAAACAAGTTATTTACAAAAACTGGTAATAAATGTAGATTTTGTTCACCCTGAAAAGTTATGCTTGTCTTTCTGAATGCATTAAAAATTAATAAATTTGGATCTCTGATATTACTGTTCAAGCAACCAAGGCTGTTTTTCAGCAAAGCAAATGTTTAAGAAAAAAAGATAGGTTTTTCAAAACATTTAATATTCTGCTGCTGTCCCCTCTGAATTTTCATGCCTCATCTCCTCTATCACAAGATGAAAGGAAGCTGAAGTATTTTCAATGCCTTATTTGGATCTCCAGTGCTTTAGAGGTAGAATTATACCTGCAGGATTTATAAATACAACAGATCCAAAATTATTATGTGTGGTCAGTTGTTCTAGCTTTTCTAGGTGGAGTGGGTTTTGGAATTAGTTTTGGGTTTTTTTTGCCTGTGCTGCCTTCTCAATATTGTGTATATGATGAAAGTTGAGGAAAACTAGAAGTCTGAACTTCTACATTCAATGCCTAAAACCTTGTCCACCGGATAATTCACTTCCTGCTTGAATGGTTTGCAATACGTGAGCTTCTTGTAGGGGGAAAGAAGAGACAAGGCAAACAAGAAGTAGACTGTACAACACCATCCTTTGCAATGGCTTTGGAACACAGTTAAGCCAGCAGACTGTTGCTGTTTGAGTTAAAAGCTTTCAGTCCAAGTATATCTGACTGATGTCCAACTGCTGGCCTGTCCATCACAGAGCAGGTATACCTCTGGGCATAAGGCAGGAATGCAGACATACAGTCGTGGAAACCTTCCCGCCTGTGATGACAGAGATAGTTACCCTCCTCTTGGGGAAGTATGTCCAGTAGCACATCAGGATTTTCCAGCAGCCTTCACCTGCAGGCTGGAGCATGTGTACGGGATCACATGTGTGCCCATCTTGTGGCTGGGTGAGTGTATGTTTTGGTACATGGCACATCTTGTAGTGGTGTGAAAGAAATGGCGAGAGGTTCTGCAGGGAAAGAGACACGCAGAGGGTTGGCTGACTCAAGTCTGGATGACACCTGTGATGAGCATGGCAGCACAAGCAGTGCAGATCCACTGATGTGGAAGCTCAGTTTATGAGCTGCAGCCTGTACATCTGTGATACTTATAAAATGTGAATTTCTAAGAGCTATATATGTTAGAACAAGTAGCCAACTTGATTTACAAAATCTCAAGTGAAGCAAAAATGTGCATCAGATATCAGCAACCTGTTTGCAGAGTGAATTCCCCTCACCATCAAGTGTGCCACCCTCCCCAGCTCTGCTCCCTGTCTTACTCTCTTCTGACATCCTGAGATGCTTTACCTGTCTGCTCTTACTTCCAAAGTCCTTCACAGTTCACATTAGTCTCCTGTAGCCTAAGCTGACCCTCCTGTGTTGTGCTTTCAGAGCAGCAGCTTCAGGCCTCCTTCAGGGCCTGCTTCAGCTAGGGGAACCTCTCTATCATGTTCAGTACCACTGTTTGACCCACTGTCAAAATCTGCAAAAGCCTTAATGATGGTGAGCCTCCAGCACACTGAGGCCACTGCCTATCACGCAGCCCTGATCACTTGGGGTTTTTCATCTTCTTGTCAGAATGCCTAAGTCCCTCTCCCCTCTCCTGTATTTAAAGGTACTTTTACAAGGGAGGAACCGTTCTTTTGCCTTCACTTGTAATATTAGTTCATACTATATGGTTTATGACTAGGTCCCTATATTCTATGACAATGTATTTAACATGCTAATAATCTATTTTTTAATGTTCCTTTGATAAGGGGATTTATCTCTTAAAAAGTATGTTTGGTGGTTGTTTTAAATCATTTAGACATGAAAATAGCCTACACATGGTGGGGGAGAGACAGCCAAGGCCACTCCTAAACGGCCCAGTGGTTTCTGTAGACAATAAGTCAAGGAATATGTCAAAAAGGTAAGATAACTACAGAAATTCGTTAATTAGACCAGTTCAGCTGCTAAAAGGAGTTGCAGCTGCCTTCTCAGCTAAAGTTGAAAAGGGCACAGCGAGGAAGACTATAATCTTCATCCTCAAGACCCCCGAAGACCCCTGCCCAAGACCACTAGAAATCACTGCGCAGACTCAGATAGGAGGGGCTCAAGGCGGAGAAAATGGAAATTATTTCCAGGAACTAATTAGAATAACCCTGCCTTTTTCTAAGAAAATAATGCATATGTATAAAAAATAATAAATATGTATACTGTAATTGCATATAAACAAGCCTGTGAGCACAGACAGGTGTGCACGACTTTGGAGGAGCTATCCCCCGTGCACCCGGCGCTGAATAAACGTACCTCTCTATAACCTATTTGGTTGTGGGGCAGTTATTCCACAAATCACCTTTGTGTGCTGTTCTTCAGGGAGCGTTATCAAAGCATTGATCCCATGTTAAAGCACAGTGAGGTGATACCTTAACAAGGGTGTTTGCCCAAGTAGGGCAACACTGGTAACACTGGTGGAGTGCAGCATCAATGAAGAAATACCAATTCCAGCACCCACACCCACCTGCTGCAAGCTGACATGGTTGTCTCTGGTGCTACACTGTGCTTTGTAAATAATCCAGGAGCTATGCTGTGGAGGTCTTCTCAGTGACATTTCAGTTTATGTAGCCCTTCTGACTATGGACGGATACCAAAATGGGGTACATGATACTTGTAGGAATTGTGGTGTCTACATAATTACAGATGTGTATCTATGTGGTATTCAAAATGTCTTGCAGGGTTTTTTTTTGGGGGGGGGATACTGTTTATTAGTTTAGGCAATGATAAAATTTGGGGCTTAAGCTGACTTTAAGCTCCTAAGACTTGGACTATTGTCCCAACAGTCACTGCCCCTAGAACTGCCAGTCCATTACCTTGTGCTCATTAGAAGTAAACAACCGTACAACTAAGAGAGTTTAACAGACTGCCAGCTGGCTGTACTTAACGCTTGCAGGTTTTCTGAGTGGGGTTACTTCCTCTGCCCTGAAAAAGTGGGAGTATGGAATATCCTAGAGGATGGTGCTGCCATGAGGTATTAATAAATTATGGAAAAGCAAGCAGTGGTTGCAGATGACTGTAAGATTGAAAACTGAGCCAGCTGGTTCTGCGACAAAGGATGCTTACAAATACAGCTTATTTAATGGTTTTATTCCTGAGTTTACAGTCATTACTATAAGTTAAAAATACGCAGATGCAAGTTCCATATAAACTTTCTTCAGCAACATAGATGAATTTTACATGTTCAGAGATCTTCCTTTGCCTGCAGGATAGCTGGTTTATAGATTATTTTTTTCCTTTTGTTGTTGTGACATGGCAGATTATTTCCCTGCTTGTAGTGTATGTTTTAACATGGATTGGGACGGGTGATCTTAGCAGAGGTAGAGACTTGACAGTTTAAGTTCAAAAATGGAAAGCTGGGGTGGACATAGAAGACACGGACAAATAAAACAGAAACTGAACTCTTCTTTCTAGAATACTGTGCTTAAAGTTTTGTATACATGCTGAGGGTAATATAAACATGTACAGGCCAAACAGGTATGTGGCATTCACAAATTATGGTCTGTGCATTGCCTGTTAAATTGCTTCACAGATTCACTTCCACAAGTAACAATCATTTAAGCAGTTTCAAGTAAATTGAGATATGTGGAGACCACTTTTTGTACCTCGTGGGTATAGACAGTCTACACAAATACTTCCTTAAATACCTGACAAAGAAAGCTGCTAAATTGCTGCTATAAGGATGAATCCTTTCTTGACCAGACTCCCCAAAGTGCCATCAGAAGGATCACGATGATCACTGTGTAAAGGGTATGTACAGTAACAAGATCATCTCCATGCTGGTGCTTGAACCCAGAGGTGCCGTGCCAGTTCTCACTTCTGTTCCCGTTGGTTTTCTGTCTGTGAGCACGGAGAGAATGTATCCTAATATGACAGAAAGGAAGACTCAGATTAAAAATTACTCTTTTTTATTAACAGTTCAACAGTGTTTGTAATGAAATCCAGAGTGTGCATTGTATCGTTGACTAGATTTGGGAAAGATCCCTTCAAACTATATGGGGCTAATAAAGTAATTTCCATAATTGGAAATGCAAAACATTTACCAGCCATTTGGTCTTTCTCTCCCACTGACAGGCAGAGACTGGGTAGGGGCTTGCTAGAGGACATACAGTGCTCTTACTCTTCACAGTTGGTACAGATCATGGTGTGGGGAAAAAACATACCCTTTCATTTTGCAATATTATGAAAGTGGCAGGATTCAAATAAAAAAATTACCAGTTTCCAAAGCTTGCATTCATAGGAATAAGCACAGCATGTGCTATGCGAGCTTCCCATCTTGCTCTGACATGTTTTTCTATCTCTGCTTTTCAGAGAGGACTTCTCTCTGCAGCATTCGTTAGCCAAAGATACCAATCAGGAGTAACTACGCAAAGCATATCTGCATACTGCAGCATATCTCTGCAGTGACATTTGAAATCGCCACCTTTCCCAAATGACTTGAAACTAGAAGTGTTAGCCTGTGGCAACAGACCTCCAGTTATTGTTAGCTCTACTGCAAATTGCCTGCTACGCCCCAGTACTAAGTCCTTGTTCCTGCTGCCTTTTTTTCTTTTTTTAAGAGAAAGAAATAAATGCTTAAAGTTCACAATTCCATCTGCACTGGAATGCCCAAAGGAGATAAATTAGCTTGTGATTTTCATGTAGCTTAGGAAGGGGTCTCAGATATATTAAATGTATTACAGCTCTGGTTCATAAACATTACTGCAGCTATAAGGGTTACCACAAATGTCAGTGCAGATACAGCTTCTTAGTAAAAAAGAACTTTAAACCACAAATTACATACTTAAGCATGCTTGGAAGAGAACTGTCAAACTGATTTATTAAAAATGAGAGACTAGGAAATGCAATCTACAAAAGGGAATTAATAGAACAGAAACTCTGCAGTTCAGGTTTTACAGAAAGTAATTGCAGAATTAGACACAGACATTTAACATTTGTATCAGAACAATTTGTTTTGTGCAGCTGGAAATCAAATAACACAGTTCAAGATCATCTGGAGCATCATGTGAAGACAAAGAGAGGAATATTCTGCCAGTAGTTTGCTTTTCTATTCCTACCTGAGGGGAATGCAGTACATGCAGCTTACCTCCTGCAAGCATTCATGGTGTCTTGGTGATTGGCACAGATTCTTCTTGAAGCCTTTTTTATCCTCGTTTTCTTGTGCAAAAGGGGGAAATTTCACTCAGTACGAACAAAAAGAGTCCTTCTTCCAAGCCCACTAACTTGACCAACAATAATCTGGGAGTGTTTATTATGTGTCAATGAAAACTCTGAAATCAATGGCTTCTAAAGCTGATTTTGACATAGTTCTTCAAGAAATTCCCTTGAGCAGGTCCCAGTGCAAGTAACGAGTAATCCCAATGACTGGCTTCTTTTAGCTGCTGGGATCTCTTCTTATAAACAGGAGCTCGCTGCTGAAGTGTTGCCAAACTCATAACACCACAAGTAAGGCACAGATGGAGGGAGCTGCTGCTGAAAATGCAGGATGAGCTGTAGCTCAGAATTACTTTCTATTAGATCACAGGCTATTTTTGGGGTAAAACTTAGCTCCTTTCTACAACTGTAATTTGGTTTAACTTGGCTGGAGTGAAATTTCAAGCCACCATCACTTACATGTGCTCTAATATTCAAACATTCTTACTGAAAAGTAGGTACCTTCTTTAAGGTATCTTCTTTTATAACTTTATAACTTTTATTATCGCATCCTACAAGCAGTCAATAAACAATGTATCAGCACAAAATAAAACATTTTGCCGTTTAGCAAAGTGTTACACATCCTATTATTCCCTGACCACCTGAGGCCATCGATTAACTAGATGCTGTGCCAGTGCTCCCAATAGCTGGGTGTTACATCATCAGCTGGGTTAATGGTAGTTTTAAATCCAATGGTCCTGTAATTATTTGTAGGGCTTGTGAACAAACACATTTAAATCTGCAGTTTAGAAAGACAGGCCAAAGCCCTTCTTTCCCAGTCGTCTTTAAATGGCCAAAAAAAAAAAAACAAACCAAAACAAAACACCCACATTTCTCATTTATCTGTTACTTTCAGCTTATTGTCACATAGAATCGCTATTAAGACAAAGCTGGAACTGTAATCTGGTGCATCTCTAAAGGCTTTTGCCTTTCTTTCACATAGCACTTGTTTTTATATGAATACAACTGATTTCTTTAGTTTCATTAGAACAATAAGCAATTTCCAAATATGTCTTGGGAAATCACTTTACACCCCAGAAAGTGAAGACTGAGCTCGTTTACCCATGTGAGTAAAACTGTGTCACTGGAACCAGTGGACATTAAATCATTCTTCATTATTGGTAATATATTAATAATAGAAAGATAGAAATATTACAATTACTTGGAGGAAGACATTCGGACATTAGTGAAGAATTAGTGACTTCCATCAGTTTCAGCTTTTTCAGACCTGATCCTGAGAATATAGGCAGTTACAGGTTTGGGATTCTGTTTTCTTAAATAACACATACCTAATGGTAGATGCCACTATTAAATTTGTGCATTGAATTTTTCCCATGTGTGTTCAATTTTCTTGATATATTTCTTTTACTTCAGTCCTAAGATCTGTAGCACTTACAACTATTTGCCCCTTTCCCCATTAGTTTCATCTTGGTTTTCTAGATCTTACTGATGCTTTCTCTTTTTGACTAACTAAGCAAAGAGAGGTATGTGCAACCCTCATCTTAGAAGTGTGAGAGTGTTGATTTTTGATCATATAATGCACTCTTGAAACGTCCCAACTTTTATTCTTCTATCATAATTTTCTTTGTGGAAAATTGTCCTTTATAATGTGCGCAGCCCAGTGTTATAACAAAGCCAAGGACCCTTGCTCAGCTTACTGAAATAAAAATGGTGTTGAGCTATTAGTGAGACGTGCTATAGGCAAGAGAAGAACAGTAAGAAAGTAGGATTGAAATTGTAACATCGATAATAGCAATTCAAGGACCAACAAGGAAAACACCGAAGATACAGGTAGAAAATCCCGGAATAAAAAGCTGAAAGGCAGAAACTCCATAATAATGAGGTTTGGCCTTTTTTACAAGCAATTAAGCATGACAATTCTCTGTGCGACTGACACTGCCAGCCAGGAGGGACTCCTGGGGTGAGGAGGAGGGAGGCAAGCATGTTAATATTCAGTCCCGTAGCCAGTTTGACCAAGCCATTTACTATCCATATTAGCCAATAGGTAGGATACTTGCTATGTGCTCAAGTTACATATCGATCCTGCAGGGCTCCATGAAAGATAAAAAAATACAAGTGGCCAAGTGAAGAAAGGGTTACAGAATGTTTTATCCATATGAAAACCTACAGGTTATGATAAACTATTCTTATTCAGCTGATAAATTCCAGCTCAGTGATTCAGTCATGCCAAAATACGTAGAACACATCACTAGAACACATTTTCTGAGGCCATTCCTGTGTGAGGAGAAAACCATAAGCACAGTGCAGCAGCAAACGTGAGGAGAAATGTAGACAGCGGTGTTTTCTACTAACATGGGTCCACTTTTAAAACTACCCTATCAGTCAGCCCATATTAATTTGCAGTAGCCAGGACTGACATCTAGGGATCTTGCTATTCCTTATACCACCTTAGGATTTTATATATATATATATATATATATATA
>VWZG01001518.1:620088-673205 GCA_013396735.1 Grallaria varia
ACCAAATGTAGCATTGGGGGTGACCCGGCGCTGAGGGGGCGGAGGGGCCGCGCGGGGCCACTGCCGACTACAAGCCCCAGAATGCACCGCGAGGACAGCGGGATCCTTCGAACCGGCCAATGGGAGCGCGCAGGACGCGTCACGTGGGCGGGGGCGCCATTTCAAAACGCCCGGGCGGGTTCGCGGCGCCGGCCACGGTGGCAGCGGTGAGTGCGGCGGGGACGGGACTGGCAGCGCTTCCCCGGCATGGCAGCGCTTCCCCGGCGGGGGGGGATGTAGCGTAGCGTGGTGTCCAGAGGCCTTTCCCCGCGGTCCGGCGGCAGAGGCGCCGTTGGCGGTCGGGGAAGGCGCGGCCCCTGCGAGCTGGCCTGAGGCGGGGCGGTGGCAGGTAAGCGGGGCCGTGAGCTGTGTGGCATCCCGTGAGCCACCTTTGCGGTGCCGCCCAGCGGCCATAAAATGAGGCACAAGAAGTTCCACCTCAACGCAAGGGAGAATTTCTACGCGTCGAGGGTGGCAGAGCAGTGCAGGAGCTGCCCAGGAAGGTCGTTCCCAGGATGTCTCACTCTCTAGAGACAATATTCTAAACGCACCTGGACACGTTCCTGTATAACTTGCTCTAGGATACCCTCCCTTGGCACGGGGTTGGACTGGATGATCTTCAGAGGTCCCTTCCAACCCTAACTATTCTGTGATTCTGTGCGGCAGTCCCTAAATGCGACAAAGGCCCTTGCTAATTTGGCAGTATCATCAAAGTCCAGGACCCTGTTGTGTTTTTGAGGTTTTTTTAACCTGTTGCGTGGCTAATTCTGTATTTTTCAGACACTATGGAGGAAGGAAAAGAAATGTCAGCATGTTGTGCAAGTCATGTAACTGAAGAAAAACTGTATATTTGCATGAACAGTGGTAGGTGGAGAACACCTTGGGATATTCTCTGCCTCATGTATGCTTTTTTATATCAGCAGACATCCTGTATCTGCTTTGTGTCGTGTTCTGTGTACTTGTTTCCTTGGATGGGCTGCTGCTGCCAATCTTGAACTTAGAAGCCTCCTGAGAATCTTGTGAAGCCTGGGTCGTAAAGCTTGTGTACTGATGTCATCAACCTTTCTTCTGTATATCTAATCTGAGCTCCTCCCTTTTCCTTATCTGTCTGCTGCTAATTCAATCAATATTTAGTGTATATAATAACTAACAAGAAAGCTAATCTTTACTCACTGACTTCTGTTACTGTCCTGTGATGGCCTGAACCAGAAAAGAACTGACTGATGGGACAACTGCATTGTCGCATAACTCTAGATTATATATTCTCACTTAGCTTGATTGGAAGCTGCTGCTGAGCTACATTCCATGTTCCTGTTATGGATGCTTAGAAATTAGCATTAAGCTATTTCATGATACTTGAGCATCTCACAGTTATGATCATATTCTGCAGTGGGGGTGAAATCCTGAGGGAAATAAATACGTAGAAAATGGGAAAACTGCATTCAACTTACAGGAACTTACAGCAGAGAGAATGGGGTGGTATAGCCTGGGGAAGAGGAGGCTCAGGGTGAATTTAATTTAGCACTCTCAGTAGCTCCCTGACAGGAGGCTGGAGCCAGGTGGGGGACAGTAGTCTCCAGCTGTGGCAGGATAGGTTTAAGTTGAACATTAGGAAGAATTTCTTCATAGGAAAGTTGATTAGACATTGGAATGGGCTGCCAAAGGAGGTGGTGAAGTCACTGTCCCCAGATGTGTTTAAGGAAAGACTGGACGTGGCACTCAGTGCCATGGTCTAGTTGACATGGTGGTGATTGGTCACAGGACTCAATGATTTCAGGTCTTTTTCAACCGAATTGATTGTGTGATATTCACAATAGTACCTTAAATTTCCTGGACTTAATATGTAGGGTTTTTTCTTTTAAGTATTTAAACTTGGTAGCTAAAAATTTTTTATCATTTGACATCAACGTCACAAAATTACAAAGCATAATGCAGCTGTTTTTATTACAAATCCCTACTGTGACAAAATCCTTGTTATAGTTTCAGACTTTCCTCTTCTGAGTGATGAAAAGTTTGATTTTGACCTTTCACTCTCTTCAACAAGGTAAGTAAAGGTACATTTGCCTATAGACCCTGCAAAATGGACACATGTAAGATGCTAGGCTAAATTATTTTCTTTTGTAGTGGAAATGAGGATGAGGTTTTTGTTGGACCTGTGGGACACAAAGAAAGATGTATTGCTGCCAGTATGGAAGCAAAAAAGAGTGTGTCTGCTTTTGATGATAAATTCATGTGGAGCCCACTTCAAGAAGAGAAATTTGTGGAAATTTTCAAAGAAGCTCATTTGTTGGCACAGCAAATACAGACTGGAAGAAAGAATGAAGAGACTAAAGTAAGCCAATCAGAAGAACAAGAAAATAAGATTATAGAAACATTTGTGGAGGACTCAAAGTCAAAGCTGAAAATACTAAGAAACAAAAATATAGAAACAAGTCCTAGGGCTGTTAAACGGGAGACATACAACGTGCAGGACAGCCCAGCATGTCTGCTGCCACCTTGTTTTCAGAAGGCATCGGATACACTTTTGTCAGATGGCAAAACACATGCTCTTCCTACTTCTCCAAACAGAAGCCCTGTTAAAATTTGCGTGTCTCCTACAAAAACTGCTAGTTTGCCTCTGACACAAGACCAGAAATCTAAGGAAACAAATACAAAGGCAACTGGCAAACTGCCCATGGCAAAACCTTCATCTGCTCTTGGAAAAGGCAATTCATTGACTATTGAAAAGGTAAAGTCAGCTTCTAGGCAACATTTTCTTTAAATGTGACCTTTGTGTTTCAGAAATTTTTAAAACTGCCTACAGTCTTTTACTTTTAAAAGTGAATTTTAATCTTCTGATGTTTTTCTCCCTCATAAGCTCCATAGGCAGGAAATGTTATACATAAAAAAAGAAAACTTAAGGCAGATACTGCTGTGTAGTAGCTGCCTACTTTGTATATTTATGACAATGTAGAGCATCTCCAGCCAGATTTCTTTTCTTTTGTATTCTGGTTTTGTGAATACTGTAATTCCTGACTTCTGTTCTGACTGGATTCTAACACTGCACTGTTACACTTAATGTGTAATTAATTTTACACTTAATATGTAAAAATTACTTTATTTGCTGTTAACTTGTTAATGGAGGTGAGGCGACAGAGGAAAAACCCCACAATTATTTAGATAGGACAAGAAAACCTTTTAGGTCTAGTTCTGTCCACAATTTGTCTCAATCATGAAAAACACTGATTAGTGGTATTATAGTTAGCATGTGGCTGTGTAACCAACTGCAAATGTATTCTAAGATAACAAGGAAACAGCTGTGTTAGTGACCTTGTGTGCACAAATGGTACTCTGTAGGTAGAGTATCTTCTGGATTTCATTGCTCTACACCTTATGGCTTAGGTTCTAGTATGTATTGCACATTTTACTGAGAATGTGATATTTGCTTCTTAAGAACCATCACCTATAGAAATTAGGGGACCCTTTGATTCCTCTGTGGCATAAATCTCTTCTTGCGTGCTGTAAGAAAAGGCAAAGTCTTAATGCTTTAACTAGCTCAATTGTACCCCACTGTCTGAACAGACAGTTTGCATGATGCAGTCTACCATTGTAATGTCTCATCTTTTGGAAGCCAGAGTGAAGCAGAGGAATATTACACAGAGAGCCTAATATAGATGTAAGGAACAGCTGCAGTATGGAACAGGATGTGGATAAACATGATAATGTGAGATAAACTGTTGCAGAACTGTCCTTAGGTTGATGTCCAGTATCTGGGTTCAAGCAAGTTCTGGCACTAAGCAAAAACACTCACTAGTCTAACTTCAAACTGTATTAGTCCAAAGACTAAGGACTTCACCGGGTTCAGAAACTTCAATTACTGTTGTCTTGGTTTCTTAACAAAAACAATGGGTGTGGTTTCTAAAAACACTAGTAGCTTTTAAAAGGTTGCATTGAAATTTGCAGCTCAAACCAGGAAGAAGTACCTCTACAAAAAGAAACTTGAACAGCAAGGGATCATCTGAAGATCTAATTTCTGATAAATCTAGTATTGCTTCAGATGCCTTTGAGTCTTCAGGTGGTGGCAGTTCCTCAGCCCGAGACACAAAAGCCCTTCCTGCACCAAGTAAGGTAATGACAACAATTCTTAATATGAAAATAATTTCTGTGATTTTCTGATAAAAACTAATCTAGTTTACTTTCTAATTTTAAGCTATATTGTTGTGTAAAATGGTTTTAAGGAAAGGTAGTCTTATTTTTTATAATTGCCCTTCTTGAATGTGTGCTAAGTCTGTAACACTATGAAGAGCAACTGTAAATGTGTTTGATTAACAAGCATTGCCTTTATTTTCAAAGCACTAGCTTGCAGGTAAGTGATCAGCAGTTTTCTGTAAAAAACAAATCTTTTGATGTGTGTAGTTAACTATGCCATATGAAAAGGTTGCCATAACTTGTATGAAGGTAGTATGCCTACAGCTGTCAGTTGTTTTGAAATTTTGATACCTACTTTAATGCTGCATACCACTTCACTGAATCACAGAATGACTGAGGTTGGAAGGAAGAGACCTCTTGAGGTCATCTGGTCCAACCCCCTGCTCAAGCAAATACCACTTGGTCATTTGCCTAGGCCCATAGCCAGACAGCTTTTGAATATCTCCAAGGATGGAGTGTTCATGGAATCCCAGGGCAGCCTGTGCCAGTGCTTAGCAATAAGTGTTTCTTGATGATCAGAGGTAGAACCTACTGTGTTTCACTCTGCCCATTGCCTCTAGTCCTGTCACTGGGTACCACTGTTCTTGCAGGTATTTGTATATATTGATGAAATCCACCTTGAGCATTCTCCAGGCTGAGCAGTCCCAGCTCTCAGGCCTTCCTCAGATGGGGGATGCTCCAGTCCTTTAATCATCTTAGTGGCCCTTTGTTGGACTCTTTCCAGTAGCGCCAAATAACTCTCATACTGGGGAACCTGGAACTGGACACAGATCTTCAGGTGTGGACTTCCCAGTGCTAGGCAGAGGGCAGGATCACCTCCCTTTGCCTGCTGGCAACGCTTCTTCTTTGTGCAGCCCAGGATACTGTTAGCATTCTTTGCTGCAAGGATGCATTGCTGGTTGGTGCCCAGCATATACTGCTGCCTGGGGTGACTCCTTTTATTCTTTAATCCCTTTAAGTTCATATTCATTTTTTATCAGGAATGAAAATGGATCTGATGTCCCAGGTCTGTGTAATAATCTAGATACAATTATCTGTTTCTAAGAAAATTTACTTTTTAAACTGTAATCTGAGTAAGCAGCTCCTCTAACAGTCACAAATAAAAAGTTATAATACCAAGACAAATAATGGCAAAGTACTGTGCTAAATAGGGGTTTTTTTTGCTTTTGAATAAGCTATATTCTTTGATTCAGCCTGGATTAAGGAAGATGACATCTCTGAAACTTCCTGGGGTTGCCAGCGGTCTCGCAAGAAAGATTACTTCGTCATCATCTTCGTCATCACTTTCCAGTGTGAACTCAAGTCTGAATTCAAGCCTACCCATTTCTCCCATAGCAAAAATAGGTAATCATTCTTACTACAGATTTGTGCCACAAATCAATTTTGAAGTAGCTAAGCATGTGGGTTTGGAAACGTTTTAGTAGTGTCCAATACATATGAGCAGTAAGAAATGTTTTGAATGGAGAATAAATTTTTCTAGGCTAGCCCAGTAAATCCCTGTGGACTAAAGGTAAATGTTAGACATCTATAATTTGTAAAAACTAGATTGTTGTAAGCCTGATGCCTACATGTGAGGGTCTGACACAGCTAGAAAGGAAGCAATGCCTCACAAAACCCATTCCTTTTGTACGTAATAGTCTCCATTATAGCCAAGAATGTGAGCTTTTGAATGTTCTAAGCTTGCTTAACAGTAATTGAAGGAATAACAACACCAAAACTGAATATGGAAGAAAGGTGGAAGGCCTTGTTCCAAGTTTCTGTAGGCTTAATAAAAGGATGAGCTTTATACAAGCAGACTGGACAAAACACTTTTCGGGAGACAACAGAATACAGCCAAGAGGCTTATACTATAATGAGGCTACCAATTTGACCCTTTTAGAAAGCCTCAAAGGATCAGGAAAATAATCTCCTAAAAGTACTGGCAGATGTAAGCAGCACAGTTTGTGTATGTCTATGAAGATACCAAGTTACAGCAAATTTTTGTTTTGTACTTTGCTTCTGGGAGAATAATAGTGTATTACTAAAAGCTTAGTAAGAACTATTTTATGTAATATAACTGTCTAGTCAAGATTCATCCTATTAATGAAAGTAACCTGCATGTTCAAAGTAAGAACTGTACAGAAAACTGGGAAAAACACTTGTGAGGTAGTTTAGCCTGTGATGTTAATCAGTGTAACTTGAACTATTAGCTTCTCTAAAGGCTGCATAAGGAAATAGTCAGCTGTGCTGGGAGAAAATGCTGGAAGTGTAACTTCTGCAAGCTGTATTGGCATTCTGTGAATATTCTTCAACTTGATTGCAGTAATTCAGGAATTTGGTGAGAAGACTATAAAATAAAATTGCTGGAGAATTTGGGGAGTAAATTTTCAGTAGTTGTTTGTGTTCTCCATAAACTTGAGTTGTTTGAACATAAATTTAAATGCTGTAAATTGCTATTTTTCTTTGCTGTGTCAGTGTAATTATTCTGCTTAGTAAAAAATTTAGCAATCAGTGATGATTCAGAAGTACAACTTAGACCTTCTATTTCAGGAAAATCAAGTGTGTCATCAAAAGTTAGTGTGAGTGGCTCCAGTACAAGCAGGCTGGCCCTTGTCAGACGTACTACAGTGTCATCTCTGCAGGCTGCCAATATTGAGAAATCCAGGAAGCAAGTGAGATCAGCTAGTACTCCCAAAATATCTAGTGCTATTACTTTGGCTAAATCTTCATCTTCTGCAACATCATCTGGGGCTGCAGACAGTGGAACTCAGAGACCAAGCTCTGTTCCCAGTCTGCAGCAGCTATGTCAGCAGAATAAAGATGGAAGTGTAACAAAAGGAAGCCTGTGTCCAAAGCCCAAGGATAGAGTTTTGTCTGTTTCCACAAGTCAAACTAAGGTTCCTGTGAAGACTCAAGGTAAGCACATACTTTCTATGACCTCTCTTCTAGCTTGGTTATGAAAAACAAATGCTACCTTGAATGCTTGTTTGAGGTTTTTTTTTTTCCATTACACTTCTGTCCGCCTTTTGGAAGGAATTAGTATTTTAAGTGAAAGATATCTGTTATAAGAATCTGCTGGTAGTTAACAAAACTTTTCTCTTTAGATGCAACACCAAACAAGTTGGCAGCAAAAGCAACATCAACTCTTGGATTAACATTTTGTGGCACTCCTGGAAGGTAGGGTTTAACTGAAAATTACATTCACGGAGGCATACTTCTTACAGTGCAACATGGTTGGGTGCTGCAACAGTCTTTAAAAGTTTGAACTTCATTGTCAATCTGTGAGACCCTCCAGGTTAGATGTGTTAATGCCTATTGGAACTGATTTAAAACATAGCAAAGTCCACAACTAAACCAAACAACCTCTCCCTCTCTATTCAGAAGAGGGTTTTTTTTGCAGTGCTAGATAGAGTCATTCATAAAAGAATTTTATGCAGTAAAGCCCTTACTATGCTGTGATTATCAACATTAAGCTGAATGCTGTTCCCTTACTGACCAAAGTGAAATGGATGTCTGTTGTTTGGGGGAATAGTTTTATTCAAACTGTATCTAGAAGGCTTTGGCTAATGCATATTCCTTTTCTAGTGCCATGGCAGTCAGTACTCCCATGAAAGCCTCAGAAGATAAGGTCTTTCAGACTTTTTGTTTTCCTGAGAGGTCTGTCTCCATGACTCCTGCGAGTCTGAAACCATCTGGCTTACCTACGCCTGTTCGGCGGATCTCAGGATTCCCAGCAGTGACCCCTAAGAGTGTACCAAGAATGGCATTTTCTGCTGCATCTCTTCACCGAACTTCCAGCGTTTCTACCAAAAAGACACTTACAGCTGGGTAATTCAGAAACCTTCATATATTAAATGCCTCTAAATTAATTTTAATGATGACTTTTGGGTTTCAAGGACCTCTGTTAAATGTTAGAATGAAGCATTTAAGCATAGATGCTGTATAGGCCTAATAAAAATTTGTATCTTGTGACTAGTGAAATGCTGTAAGTCTTACTGAGGTGAGTCAATACCTAACATTGAAGAAGTATAATTTTAATAGGAAGATATTTTTATTTATTGAGCTAGGGAACAACTTAAGACTTGTATCTGATGCTCTAACTGAAAGCAGATTTGGTGTTGGTGTTATTTTGCT
The DNA here is from genome assembly GCA_013396735.1 of Grallaria varia. Taxonomy (NCBI): domain Eukaryota; kingdom Metazoa; phylum Chordata; class Aves; order Passeriformes; family Formicariidae; genus Grallaria; species Grallaria varia. The sequence goes on from VWZG01001518.1 coordinate 628,429, forward strand.
ATTGCCTTCTGATGAAGGTAAGGAGATGATTAAAATGCGTATTACTTTTAACTTTTGTTTTATACTGTTGCTGATAGTCTGTAAAATTACATTTTTTTTTTAAGAATCAGTCAAAAAGCCAAGGATTTAGTTGACTGAACTTTAGTTTCTGAACAGGTTTACCTGTGTTATTGTTAATTATGTTTGTTTTGTGTGAAATTAATTGTCAGCCCAGCATCTTCTGACAAGGGCTATATATATTTATATGCATATGCATGCAGGCTTGTTTTGTGGCTGGTGGAGAGGAACTGTTAAAGCAGAGGTGATTTATGGCTAGGAAACTCTGTGTCATGTTACTTAGGCCTAATGTCCCAAACAGTCTTTTCTCTCAAGAAAACAATTACTCTGTCTACGTTAATTTTATCACACTAATCAGATTACAGCCTCTGGTCCTCCAGCTGGTGTCAGTACTGCCTTTCAGCACGGACTGAAATGGGTTTCTCAGTGATATGCAATATCAATGCCTGCATATGTGAAGTTTAAGTTGCATGTATATATCAATTAAGATTACATTCATCATCCTGAAGTCATTAACTCTTTTTCTTTCACATAGGTAGGCTATGTATTTATTGCAGCATGAGATATTTTGTATTTTACAGGTAACTAGCATTCTTTTGGATGAAATATGGAAATCCTTTCGGTCATTAAAACTTGGGGTAAAAAAGGAGAAATGAGATTAGGGCATTGGCTTGTCTGTCTTTAGTAGTTCATGCTGATTAAAGAATTCAGCTGTTGCTTATGTTTTTTTCCCTAGTTCTAAACAGAAACAAGAGTGTAAGACACAGGTATCTTATTCAGATGATGATGTATCTCCACCTGTGCCACCTCTTGTGCTTAACTTCTCACCAGAAAAAACTGCTACAGAAGTAGTAGAAAATGAATTAAAAGAGGCTGAAGTACAAAATCAGCTGTCTGAAGAGAAGCCACCTGAGGTAAGTGACAACATATTTTTCTACAAAACTAAGTTAACTGCTTGAAACCAAATAATTTCAAGTACTATTTTTATTTTCAATTAGAAAAAAACATTGTTACACATGAAGTTAAAATGGATTAGCTGTTACTGTGTGCACCTATTTTTAGCACTGAGCATATGTTCTGTTTCCACTATCTTTGTTCCTATCTCAAAGCCGAACAGTCAGATACTTGCAGATTTTATATTAAATTTCCACTTTGGAAACAGGGCTGTGAAATCCTTGTGTATTTGATTAGAAAAGCAGTTCCAGTTGCAGCTGTAAAACCATTTTGGGGATAAAAAACCCTAACAAGCCAAACCAATGCTGTAGATGTAGTCAATCACCTAACAGGAATGCAAATCTGCATATAATGAGGGAGAATTAAACTCCAAAGCCCATGTAGCAGTAAATTTAATTGTCAGTTAATTGTTTCAGTGACTGCTCTTCACCTCTCAGGAATGTACTGGCTTCATGTTGAAAGTTTGCACTCCACAGGCTTTAATGAAAAAGGACTGAACTGGTAGTTCTGAAATATTAACCTGTCTCAAAGTGGCTATTGATTTGCGCAAATACTCAGGTGTAGAATAATCTGTGGATTAATTACTTCATGTTTTTGCATCAATATGTTCCTGGCTAGCTTATTTGGTGACACAAAGTATCTGTTAGAGAATTGCTTAGTACATGTATGGAGTAGTTAAACTGGAGAAAAGCATAACTGATGTGTGAAGCTCCACAGAACAGTTTATATGGCTAAATAACATTACGCAATAATTGTAGTTAAGTCATTTAAATATTAATCTTCTGTTTTAAATTTGAGTTGACTCTGATTTTAAGTGAAAAATTGTTTTATGCTCCAAGGAGCTCTTTTTCTTGTCTCGCCACATTTTCCCCACCACTGGCAGAGCAAGAGCTGAGGTTTTTGCACTGTGTGCAAACAATCCTGCATGAAAAACACCCAAGCTATAAATTAAGCCTGTCCTGTGATGTTTACATTTGTATGAGCTAAATTGACTGCCCCAGTGTTTATGAAGGAAGCATGGTGAATAGAGGTGAAAACCTGAATTTTTTTTTTTTAAAAAGGCCTTACTGGTAGACACTGGAGTAGACAAATCTCTCCCACACACTTTTGAATGTGAAAGTAGACCTCTGATTGACCTTTCCAATACTCCTGAAGTGACTAAGATTACTCCTCTAAAGCCTGTGTTCCCTGGGCAGATAAAGGTAAGTTTTATTCAAATCTTCTGGTCCAAATACGTTAGCAGAAAAATGTCAACTGGCTGCATACCCCTGTCTGCAGAGCAGCTCCACAGTACTGTAGGAATTATTTAATAGTAGCTCTATATGTTCAATATATTACATACTAAGGTGCTCTTAAGTGAAGAGAATGTAATGTTTAATATCAAACAATGTGTTGTAAACTACAGGTCAGTGAGCAATCTACAAGTAGGGAAAAGGAGGAGAATGGAGAGAGAACTTTTTACTTAAAGCAGTGAGAGAATTAAAGTGTTCTGAAGCAGAAAGTGAATGTTGTCTTCAGGGGAGTGGGCATGTTTACTCTTGTTTCTCTCTTTTTGCACATATTCTGTTCTTGGCAGCAGCTCATTTTAATTGAAAAAGAAGGGTTGTCTCTACTGTTTAGCTCTTCTCCTAATCCCCTCCTTAGCTGGAAGATGCATACTGGAATCTACTCTAAATTTTACAGGCATTTCTAGGTGAGTGTTTTTTGTATGTTAGTGGTTTGAAGGTAGATGCCTTTAGATATTGTCAGATGAATGGTCGATGAAGCCTTTGACAATAGATGTAGTTGGGATCAATTTAGTATCAAGTCCTTCAGAGTATGTCAAAAGAGGAGGCTTGCAGAAGTCTGACTTCTGGAGGCACATTCAGGGGAGTTAAGAAGTGCTCTGCCCTGCCTTGGATGGCTGTGTCACTTGAATTTGCATAATAGTGAAAGTTAGTTCTAAGCCTTTTAGGCTTTTAAAGTGAGTATGGGCAATAACCACCTTGTGAGAGCTTTGTGCTTGCCTATGAATGAGCTTATGTTTAAAATCCTGAATATAAAAGCTTGTGTGGTGCTTGTATTTTTTCTTCTGGACACTAATAGGAACATAAACAAAAAAAGTACTCGAAGACTGTAATAGAGGTTATAGCTGCTAGTAACTATGTACGACAACTATAGCTAAATTTTATTGTTTTTCTTTCAGCTAATTGATTTGAGTTCACCTCTTATCATTCTGAGTCCTGATGCAAACAAAGAAAATCTGGATTCCCCTCTACTCAAGTTCTGAACTTGAACTGAAATGAAGAGTTCTTGGCAACTGTGATCTTTAAAGTGTTTAGGTGTTATTCTTCATTCATACAGTTTTTTGCAGATGGCTATAGATTATCTGATGAACTGCATTAACACAATAGAATTCTAACAGTCATGACGTAGTCAGTCTGATAATGATTTTATTCATGGATATGCTGCAATGGGTGTATTTAAACAATGTTGCTCTGAGGCAAAATATTTGAAACCTGTCTCTGTATTTCCTAGCAATTGTCCTTTGATTCCTTATCCCCTATGTACAATGAAGTTTTAATTTAAAATAAATGAGTGGTTTACCAAACTGTTGTATAAAATAGCAACCTTTTATTACAGACTTTGATTAGACGAATGGTAGTGTTTCTCTAAAAAATGATAATATGTAGGTAAAGCCTAGTGGACTTCAGGGTGGGATAGCAAGTTTGGATACAAACACTTTATTGTGGAATGCCAGTGGAATAAATCAACAGCACCAACAGAATTTGAGATGCACAGGAGAGAGTAACATCATGTTACTGCCACATGGTTTAGTCTTAATATTTGAAGGCTAGACATAAACTTTCTCACTCTGAAAAGAACAGAAAAATCCTTTCTTACCTGAATTTGCCACATCTGGAGACTTTAAATACAGGGAGGTGAATAGACATGAAAATATGTACAGTAGTACCTCATAAATGTTGAAGTGATAAGCCTGTCTTGGAGACTAGATACTTCTGCTTTGTATGTACTAGCTTAATACACAAAAGTTTGTCAAGGGAGGGAAATGGAATTTCAGTTGTTGGTATTAATTCAAGAAGTGGTGAAAGTGGGAGACAAAGTGTTTAAATAGGAAGAGGTGTTCAGAGGAGTTTGTCAAACACTGATGTGAAAAAGCTGGCTGCCTTGGCTTTATCTGAAGGCACTTGCCTCCCTCTTGGCACATCTGCCTGCTCCGTGGCAGTGTCAGACTGTTCTGAATGAAGGCCTTGGGTGAGATGTTGAAGATTCTTAGAGGAAACAACCATGTTTACCTGCTCCTGCCAAAAAGGAACCGTAAAAATAAGGAATTTGTGTCCTTGCTTTGGTTGTTCCTGCTTTTCTTCTGCAATAAGCAAAAGGACTTTTTCAACTGGAGTATTTATTAAAGCTATTTGAGCCAGTGCTGTGCAGTTAAAAGCAATGCTTGAAGTAGGGGCCTCAACTAGTCTTTCAATGGAGGGGACAGTGAGTTCAGTTGCATATTCCTAAATTGAATCAGAGGGAGAAGTAAGGAAAAAAAATCCCAATTTTTTTTAAAATAAGTGATGTATCTGTGATTTATTTTTTGGAAGAGGTAAATGGGTTTATGACTTATACTTCAAGGTCTTGCAGGAGAGCCAAGCATTCTGTGTGAGTATGGTTTTGAGCATGGCCCTGACAAGTTCTGAACAGCCACGAGTCATCTGCCTGTTGAAACCTGGGTACCAGGGCTCACCTGGCTGGCTGGGCCCTTCTGGGACTCACCACCTCTGCTGCCTAGCCTGACTCTTCACAGCTCAGACACTGAGTTGTCATCTTGCTGTGTCTTCACAACGGAGCCAAATGCCAGCCTTCCAACAGGTCAGTTGCTCAAACAGCAGGAATGGTTAGCACAGAATGTCTGCCTCTTAGTAGTGCAAGAAACTTCGGCGTAGTCAGTGAAAACGGACTTGAAACAAGCAAAGGGAGATATTTTCTTCTGCGTCGTCTCTTATCCGGTTCAGGGCGCTGGGTCCTGCGGGCTCGGGGGCAGTGGGAGAGCTCTGCGCGCTGGCCCCGCGTCCATCCCCACGGGCCCCCCCGGCGCAGGCGCGGGGCGGGACGGCGCGGGCGGGCGGAAGCGGCGCGCGGCCATGCTGGGGGCCGCGGGGCGCCGGGTGGCCTGCGCCGTGTCCGGCGGCGTGGACAGCGCCGTGGCCGCGCTGCTGCTGCGCCGCCGAGGTGCGAGGGGCGCCGGGGGAGCCTCAGGGCAGCGGGCCCGGGCACTGCCCCTCTCACGCCCCTCTGGGCCGGGCCGGGCCCTGCCGCTGCGACCTTACCCGCGGCGGCAGCAGGGTCCGGTGAAAGGAGAGGGTGGGGGAAACTCGGCGATGTGGCACACACCGGCACGTTAGGTTGCCAGAAGAGCTTGGTTTTAAGTTGGCTGCTAGCTGCGGGAAAGAGCACAGCCGTGCAGTAACTGCCCCGTAAGGCTTAGCGGAGTGTTTGCTGAGCACGGGGCTGCCCGCATCTTCGGGGGTAGCAGTTACTCAAGAAAGGCTTGGAAAACGTAGGGGTTTGGGCGTAGGCTGTAAGAATTTGACTTTCTAAGTGATTCTTACCTTCCTTTCATAGGCTACCAGGTGACAGGCGTGTTTATGAAGAACTGGGACCCCCTGGATGAACAGGGAGCTTGCTCCATTGACAGAGACTGCGAGGATGCTTACCGTGTTTGCCAGAAGCTCGATATCCCGTTCCACCAGGTTTCCTACGTGAAGGAATACTGGAACGAAGTATTCAGGTAGAAACACATTTACGATAGATGGACTTCCAGTGTTTTGGTGTGGTGGTGTTACAGTGAAAAACACGAATGAACAGATAATGGGCAATGGCAATGCATTGCGGTATTATCCATGCTAAGAAAAAGTCCTGAAGCCTGTTAAATATTGGAAGAATTATTTTCTTTCTGATTTGTATTTAAGGCCAGAATTTATATCTTAGTTTTAAATCAGTAGAAGATTTCTCACTAGCTGTGAGTGTGTAGCAATTGGTTTGTTGCAGCTCATTTCTCCAGCTTCCCATGTACTGGCTCAACCTTATTGCAACTTGAAAAAAAAGTGTTTAGTGGGACACTATCATTTATTATTGTCTCTGTGTGTGACATATGCAGTGCATTTTGTGTAATGTATACTGAATCCAGTTTACCACAAAATGATTGTCAGCTAGCCTTGTTTCTTTAAACTTATGATAAATTTGAAACTTCCCTACAGAGGGTGCTCAGATTTTCTGTGAATTTGCTGTGCTTGTGGGAAGTTTGGCACAGGAAAAGCTGAGAGTTTTTCTTGGGAGGAAGGATAAGGAGGGACGCATTGGTATAACAGCATGATTGATCCTTATGCACTGAACATAAATCTATAAAAGTTGTTCCTAGATCTTCATCATCCCCTTTTAAGTAGTGCTGTTGCTACCTTAGGAGAAACTGAGGAATAACCTGGTCATGGTGCTTCTACTGCATGTTGAAACGACATCAAGCTGAGCACCAAACTTTTGGACAGTTTGAAATAAATAGCAGAACAACCCTGTTCTGGGAAAGTTCACTCCATTTTTCCCTTTTGTCATTCTTCATTGCCCTCTCTCTGGTTCTGTGCTTTACTAGAAACTCTGAACTGGTGTGAACCTGGCTTTATGTTGAGCCCCTTATAAAACTCCCAGTGTACCTTAAGAGTATGGTACTGAGCCGGCAAGAGGAAGGCAGCTCTGGGTAAACCACGGTGATTTAATTTTAGTATGAGTTGTTGAATTCAGAACTTCTAAAAAAGGAGTTAGACAAAATAAAGGGCATGTTGCTTTTATTTTCTGTTTATTAATGTAATGTATAACACAGTAAGAAAGCGGCAATTGATTCTGTCCCAGATGGTGAAAAGTAAAACCAAATACTGGGATTGTTGTTCTTTTAAATCCAGTCTGTGCCCTCAGTTCCTCTTGACTTCAGTGGCCACTGAGGACAAGCAAAATTATGCAGTGATTAGGCTTTCTAATATCTCAGGACACTGCTGTATGCTTGTTTAATTTCATTAGTTATTATTTCAGTGTTTTCAAGTGAATAATACTAAATAGTTATACAACAGCGTAAAACTACAACATAACTTTGAGAAACTTGAATTTCTAGAAGGAAAGAAAAAGGATAGGAAAAAGTATATGAAATTAATCCCCATGACTGATTGCTCATGGTAACAATTTTGCAGATGAAGCTACTGTCTGTTTAGCTGAGACACAGTAGTTCCTGGTGTATACTCCACCATATTACCATTTAAAGACTTAAATAGGGTCGTTTAATTCCAAAAGTATTTCATAAGAGATGAGTAGCATGTGCTCCGTGGGCTGCCACATCTGCCTTAAGGGAGTGTTTAATAAAGCAGGGTTACAAGATTGTAAGTGGTCATTTGACCCTGTTCTCAGTGCGTGTTGGAGAAAATCTTCAAAACATTGTTTTTTTACAAGTTAAAATCTAGTTGATACTTTTTCTAGCATAAAGTGCTTAGTATGTCTGGGACTCACCTTCTCGTGTTTAAACAGGTTGTCCAGTCTCAGATAGTATTGTGTATGTTAATGGTGTTGATAGACATTTTAATCTTTATTTTACAGTGACCTCTTAAAAGAGTATGAGTTGGGAAGGACACCTAATCCTGATATTGTGTGTAACAAGCATATCAAATTCAATTACTTCCTGCATTATGCTATGGATAACCTTGGTAAGGCATTTTCAAGTGTGTCAGAGTGTGCCCTGGAAATGCTTAAAGGATACAAACTCTTTAAAAGATGGGGAAAAACATGAGTTTTTGTGCTTGCCAAACTCACATATTTCTACGACAGTATTTCAATAACGGCAAATTAATTGGTTTTAAGTTTGCTTTTACAAATAGAATTATAGAATGTTTGGGTTGGAAGAACATGTACTCCAATCTCCCTGCCCTGGGCAAGGACATCTTCCGCTAGATTGGGTTGCTCATATGTAGGAACAGATTTAATTCAGGGACATGCATTGACCTGGCCATGAAGTTTTACATTCTTTGGTGGTCCTTAAAGCACAAAAGCACAAGTACTGGCATGCTGGTGAATGGTTTACATTATTTAAGTAGTAGGAGTAGTATTATTGTTAATGTAAGACTCCTTTCTAGGTTTTCTTCTTTCATGGCTTTCTGCTTTTCTTACTGGATGTTTGCAATCTTATTTTGAGCTGTGAATTTGAAGTACATGCCTTTGTGTTTTGTTTGGCTTTTTTTTTTTCCTTGATAGGAGCAGATGCAATTGCTACTGGGCATTATGCTAGGACCTCCTTAGAGGATGAGGAAGTGTTTCAACAGAAACATGTTAAAAGACCACAAAAGCTTTTCAGAAACCGTTTTGAAGTTAGAAATAGTAAGTTGTGTCTTCATTTCATGTTTCATCCCAGAGCAATTTAAACTGTGTTAGTTTCACAGAATCAGGGACATTTGTTGCCTTACACATACATAGTGATTACTAGTTAAACCCCAGCCTTTGTAGCAGGTTGGTTGTGCAGAAGAGGATATTTACATTACTGAAAATGACCCTGACTTGTCAAGTATTTCATTTTCTCTTTTAAGAGCCAGGTGAATGTCTGATATATAGTGAAAAGCATGATGTACCCAAAGGGAAAGAAACTTACAGACTACCACTGTGCAAAGCTGCCAGTGATGTTTTTGCCTTACAGGTTCCCGACTTTCATTTGTTTGTTCTGGACTTAAAGGGATTTGTTTTTTTGTTTTTCTTTGAAAGTTGAAATGGCCCCAGCAGAACCAATTGTCTGTGCATGTGACACACTGTGATTCAAAGTTATAGTATTTTGTGATGTTCTGAACAGGCTTCTTTGCCTTGTTACTGAGATTTTGTGTTATTAGTTGTGACTGAAGTGTTGGCCTGTAGTTTGTGTTCATTTGAGTTGTGAAACACATAAATAGTGTTTGTACAACCAGAGCTATTAGCTTTTAAAGAGAGCGGGCAGAACATGACTGAAGAACTGTACCAATTTTATTTGACCAGGGCAATCAGAAGATTGCATCTATTTTAAAGAAGAAAGTCAAACTCTCATCTCTGAGCATTGGGAATAATGCCCTGATTGTGCAAATCATTGATTTATAGCAGAGATATTTTAGGGCAAAACAATGTGTTTTTGAAGAATAGTATAAGGTATTTGAATCTTCATTCTTTCTTTCACATAAAATGTGAAAGTTGTTTTCATTTTTTTGTATTGTTGATGTACTTACCAGTGACACATGCACTGTTGCAATAGGTAAAGCAGTGTAAGACTTTTTAAGATTTTGCACAGTACAAAGTCAGACTCTTTCTAGACCTTTTTAGCGGTCTAGACTTTTCAGTTAGATTTTGAAAAACCTGTAAAATACTGTCTTTAACATGTATTTGGATATAATAAAACTAAAATGTTGATTGTCAAACAAAATGTTAAAGGAAGTTGAACTATTAATGGTAGTTATATTGAGATGTTTGTGTTTCACTTTGCAGCTGTGAAACTCCTTCAAGGAGCTGACCTCTTTAAGGACCAGACCTTCTTTCTAAGTCAGATCTCACAGGATGCTTTAAGGAAAACCATTTTCCCTTTAGGGGATTTAACAAAAAATTTTGTGAAGAAGATAGCAGCGGAACATGACCTTCATCATGTGCTAAAGAAAAAAGAGGCATGGTAACACTTAAAGTCTTTTGATTTGTATTTCTCTCTAAGGCAGACTTTCCTGAACTTTTTGAACTTTAATCCGAGCACCATAGTAGAATAGATTGGGAAGCATTTGTCATAGCTGTCTACTTCCTTAAAAGTGCTTTTATGAGCTTGTGTTTAGTTGTGTATTTTAGCTTACAGGTATTTTGTTGTCTATTGTATCTCCAAAGAGCTAAGGTGAAAGTGAATGTGTAGGATGCTGTGAACCTGAAGGAAGTCATCCTCTGTCACAGCAGTGAAGAAGCCTTTGGTCTTTATTCTCCATATCTTTTAAAGGCTTCATGACTGTAGTTGTTTTTCAGTATGTCTTTAGAAATTGGATGATACTGTTTTTTCACAGTTACTCTTTCACAAAAAAATTGTTTCCTTGAGAACTAACACTTCCTGAGTTGATCTTAACAAATGTAATGCAGGCTGTAGTTGTTCTGCTGATGCTGTCTTGATTGTTTTCATGTTTATATTCATTCTCTGGAAATGAGTATTTGAAGAATGTAGACAGTAACTGAAAGGAAAAGGAAAAGCGTATTTGCTTTTTAATTTTTTTTTCAAGAGATAGAGCATTACTGTATCATTTTGTTACTTTAATATGAGACTGCTGTTTTTGATATACATACAATATAGTCACCAATGTTAACGTGTGTATTTATTAAACAGTGCTCTATTTCCCATTATTTCTCTTATTTTCTGTGCTTAAAACTCTCAGTGATACTGCATAGAATTAGTTTACCCAGGTTGGAGCAGATGTGGTTTTGCTTATAAGATGCCTAGGATAGTTTGGGATACATGGTGTAGGGGGAACATCTTGGACAGATTATTATTAGACATTATTTCAAATGTTTTTCTCTGCTTTTATGGATTCAATTCCACCTTTCTTTTTCAGAGTATGGGAGTCTGTTTCATTGGTGAAAGAAACTTTGAAAATTTCCTTCTTGAGGTGAGAAACACTAAATCTGTGGCAATCTTTTTTTTGTTCTCGTGTTGTTTTTAGAAAAAATCTCCAGCAGTTGTGGCCTGCAGTGAGTAGCAAAGCCCCATCTCCCTTTGAAGTCCCAAGGCTAGGCTAAAGCTCCCACCAACAGCCTGTAGGAGGTATCTCGCCCCTCCATCAGCAAACAGTCTCTCGCTGTAGCAGGAGTGAACATGCACTTCTGTGGCTGCCAGGTTCTGACAAATGGTTGGGGTGTGAGTGGGGCAGATGTCTGAATCCTGATGTCCCCTGGCATGTGTGAGGATGGGGGAGTGAAGCCTAGAATTACTGCTGATAGGGACTGCTCTTCCTACTTTTCTCTCTAGAGCAGCATCAAGGCAGAGTGTAAACTTCTTGGGCAGAGTTTACTTCTTGAGAAGCTATTTTTTTAGCTTCAGTAGAATGTAGTGATGTAGTCTGAAATACCCTGTGAGGTTTTCTTGGGCCGTCTTGTGACTTATCTCTTCCTTTTTGGTAGTATTTGGAACCTCAACCAGGTAACTTTGTTTCCATTGAAGATAAGAAAGTGATGGGAACACACAAAGGTAATTGGCTAACTCGGCTTAATGTGTTGCTTTTAGGTAAATGGAACAATACTTGTTATGTTTGGAGGGACAAATTTTGTGAAATTCCCAAGAAGTCTACAGGTTTTTCCCAGTTTGTTAAATTGTGGAAAACCTACTTTATACAACAGTAAAGCTTTGAACTACAACTGATTCTTGATTATTTGTTCCATGTTATAAGAGAGTAAATGATAATCATTAGGGTTACTCTGTTGATACTAAGTGGTTGTTACTTTGATACCAGGACACCATTGTTCACATCACTTAATTCTTTCAAAATGACAATGCTTCAGTTTCAGATTCTTTAGTACTTAAGCTTTTCAGAAAAAATGCACCATGCCCCTCAGTGATACACAGCAGGACATCAAACACGGGCAGCATAACTTTTCCTTTTTTCCTATGTGTCCTTCCCTTACCGTCCCCAGTCTGAGCTGAGTTCCAAGTAATTTATGGTAGTAGGATGTTGCACTGGTCCATAAAATTAAGGAAAACTAGCAAGACTGAATGGTAGCAAAACCAAAAATTGAAGCTCAAATAAATGTTTTTCTTTTATAAAACCTAAGAGTGCCACAGTTGAAATGGATTAGTGTGAAATCACATGCTTCAGGTGCTAGGGGTAAAATTTTGGGAAAACTATTTTAGTGTATTTTTCTAAAAGTAAAAGATGAAAAGTTGCTAGCAGTTTTACATTTTCATCTTCCCTTAGGTTGGTTCCTCTACACAATAGGCCAGAGGGCTAGACTGGCAGGCCTCCAGGATGCTTGGTTTGTTGTAGACAAAGATGTCAGCACTAGAGATGTCTATGTGGTGAGTTTAACACTGGTGTTGCAAATGACTAATGCAAGCATTTTGTGGCTGCTGCTGTAAGGAATGTGATCCTAACCTGGGCAGAATTCTTGACTTTCCTCTTGGGGGAAACAAGAACCAACTAGTGTAGCATCAGCCGATTTGAAACATCTTGCCCTAAGGGGCTTTTCTTGAGTAGCAAATTAATTTAGGTTTTGGCATAGAACTTTTCCAAACAAAGGGGAAATACTGAAAAGAATCAACTGGTCTACTGAGCTCTCCTTTTCTACTCTAAAGCATGAGGGTCTTAACACAGTTAATATGATAGAGTTTATAAAACGTATATTATCTTTGTTTATGATGTATTGCTGCTTTGTGTTTCTAGTAAAACAATTAGGAGCCAGTAATACAGTTTTATCATTTTGAAAACTGAGGCAGAATATATATAATACTGCAAATGATTGGTGTGTTAATGGGTAATCATATGGAGTAACTCAGAGTTCTGCAGCTTGCTAGCATTGTTAATGTTTTGTGCTGTTTATGTAGTTGTTACACTTATTTGATACTGATGTGATCCCACTAAATTATCTCTGCTACTTGTTGATGTGCCAGTGGTGAGTGGGACCATAAACAAACAGGAATAGAGTAGAAACAGACAGGAACACTTAAGATAATTCTTTTATGCCTTACAGGAAGGTTATGTGTGTGCAGTACTGTTGTTGGGGATGTGTCATTTGGAAAGTCAGAGATGAAGGTAGCATCTTGTTGAGATAGGATAGAGGAGGACAGTAGATTTCTGAACTCAGCCTGAAGAAGGCAGATAAATATATGATTGGAGAGAAAGGAATACAAGAAGTGACATGGCTTTGAGATGTAGAAGACTGATAATAATTCAGGCTTGCTTCAGTCTACTTTAAGTACTAATAAATGCTTGCTTTCTTACTCATTTTTCCGTGGCTTGATGCGTCCTCTGAATTTCATGCTTTACAAGTTATATGCGCTCTGGCAAAAACGTAAGCATTAAATAAATGTGTTTTAAGGCACCATCCAGAGACCACCCTGCTCTGTACAGAGACCTACTGCGGACAAACAGAGTGCACTGGATAGCAGAGGAACCTCCAGCAGAGCTTGTTAGAGAGAAAATGATGGAATGTCATTTCCGGTTTCGGCACCAGATGGCACTGGGTAATCAAACTTTGTTTTATATTTTGTTTTGCTCAGTTTGTAAAACTCTGGTAGTATGTCAGTGTAGTTTTGCAAAAATAGTTGAAGTGTTTTGTCTTTCTGTTTCTGCAGTGTCTTACAAAACGATTCTATGGAGTAGTATCTTGACTTAGATCTGTTTAGCCTAGTTAACAAAGGTTTTTTTATTGTGAACATAAGAATTAACTGTCAGGTGTTTGGTCATTTTCTGCCTAGTGCCTTGTGTCCTCACTCTAAACCAAGATGGGAGTGTGTGGGTAACGCTAGTGAAGCCAGCAAGAGCTATCACACCTGGACAGGTAAGGTATTAGAAGTAGTTTTCTTTCCTTTTTTTTTGTGTTTTAGCAGATCTGGCTAATAAAACAGAGTAGCTTTTTTATTAACTGGAGTAATTAATTTATTGTTTAAATTGTTGAGGGTTTTGTGGGTTTTTTTAAGATTCAGTCTGAACAAATATATGCCAATGTGCTCACTACACAGCAGGTCCTGCACAGCCTGCAGTTGCCCACCATACTGTTTGCAGCTGCTAAGAAGACTCTCCCTGTGTTTGTCTCCTAGTTTGCTGTGTTCTACAAGGGTGATGAGTGCCTGGGCAGTGGGAAGATCCTGAGGATGGGCCCATCAGTGTATACCATGCAACAGGGCAAAAACAGAGGGGAGACTCCAAAGAAGGAAGAGATTGACAAAATAGAACCAGCAACGTAACATGTGGGATTGCTTATTGAGGCATGTGGAGAATTTGCTGCCTGAGAATAATAAAAACTATAATAAAAGCAGCTTTTGTTGATCTGTATGTTTCTAAGGCCAGTTGACTGTAGAGTCCCAGCTCATGACTGTTAGCACTGAACAGGTTTAAGACTAAAACCAGTCCAGTGCAATTTTGCTGACTGTGTGGTGCTATTTATGTTAATATGTATCAATAGATGTCTTAAATTGTTAACTGTAATAGTAGCTACACGTACAAGAATTTTAATATAAAAATTGTGTCTGAAATCATAAATATGTGTAACTGAAATGCCTTTTCCCCCCTTACATAAAGGTACCCATCTCTAGTAAAGTATGTATATTGTTTTATACTAAATATGTGTTTGTGCTGTGAACTGAGGAAAAGGAGTGAATTATGTTCAAATTCAGCATTTTGAATGAACGCAAATCAACAAATATTTATTTTTCATTTTATACAGTTTTATAAAAAATACTGTGAATTCTTCAACTGTATTAAGTAGTGATTTCAGATATTTACAGAAATCAGAATTACAAATGTTAGGGACTTAAAAACAGTCTTGAATGTTAAATGCTTTCACACAACTGACTGCCGCTACAGCTGAGGCTGTTTTGTTTGTCTCCTGAAGAAAAGAATGCATTGCTGTGTTTGAGAAAAATGCAAGTTCGTAGGGATTTTGTACTGTGTATCCACGTTAATACAAACCTGGTAATAACTGGATCTTGCCGTGTCCTAAAATGGAGTGGTATTAGGAAGAGCTGAATACCCCACTAAATTATCAATGTGTAAAAGGATTGAGTGCATATTGAGGACACCCTAAGCTTATAATAAAGCTTTATTACAGCAAGTCAACAAAAATGAATTCGTGTCTTTTAACATGGTAGTAGAAGGTAGCTGTCCCCAAATTATAGCTCTGCAGGAGCAGGACTTTCTAAGTTGATGTAGAATTTTGAGATTTACATTTGCTCTAGGCTGTAGGAAAGCTGTAGCATGAATAGATCTTTTCAGCAGATCTGAAGCTTTGGATTATATGTACATCCTTTTCAGTTTTCTTGATATCTTCTAAGAATTCCTTTTATTTCCACTACTAAGAAAAGTAAAAGGGGGGGGAGAAGGCTCTTCAATGTCTACCTGCTGGTCTGGCAAGGTTAAACACTTCAGGGCGCCCTATAGAAAAAAACCTAGACCGTTAAAATCTTACTTACGTTACTGTAGGTCTGCTTGAGAGGGAAAACCCATTCTTTTTCACTGGTACCAAAATCAATTCATTTTAAAGTTTGTTTTTAGAGTGTCTGTCCATGCACAGGTTAACTGTAAAGACAATTCATGCTTCATGTCAATTCCTGATTTTTATTAGGTCAGTTGTTATGGGTCCTGGTCATGACTTTTTTGTGATTTTATGAGGTTACATTGCAAAACGTAAACTTAATTACTTAAGGAGCTAGTGCTCCATGTTGTCCTCATCTGAGTTTTGCTGTTAACACCCCCAATTAAAATATTCACAAATGTTTTGTGTTAATAATAGTGTGGTTTTTATTATTATGACATATCACAATCCGCTTTGGTAGAGGTAGGTTCAACTGTGAGGACATGAAAAAGGATGTAGCTATTTCTGTGTCTTCAAAATTTACTTTCAAAATTCACAGAATTGCAGAGGTTGGCAAGGTCCTCTGGAGATCATCTTCCACTCCACTGCTCCAAGCAGGGCATCTGGTCGGGTTGTTCAAGGCTGTGCTGTAAGATTTTGAATATCCCTGAGAATGGAGACTCCACAACCTGCAGTGGTAAGTTCCCTCAAGCCTTCTGAAGTCTGAACAGCCCCAGCTCTCTCAGCTTCTTGTATGACAGATGTCATCTCCCTCATCAGCCCCTCCATATCTGTGTCGGGAAGAGACCTGAATTGCCCGTGTCTTTATTGTCTTTCCAGCAGGTACCAGGGTGGCTGTTTGAGGAGCAGAGCCTGCAAACAAGGCTCCTTCCAGTTTTCTGTTTTCCTGGTCACGTGAACTATGGCAGACACCCACAGCACTCTCATCCACAGAGGTCACCCCTTGAGGTCACCTGCCTACTTGCAGCTTTCGTGTTGTCCACCCCGGGGTGGGCTCCGTGCTCTCCTGTTGCTCCCTCACATCCAGGGTGGCTCCCTTGCTTCCCCTGCCCACTCTGTCCTTCCTTGGAGAGCCCAGACCCATGTGTGGAAGCGCTTTGTGAGCTGTCCTGCCACATCTTCGTGATCCCAATAAGATTGACTCTTGTAACTGCACACGGACCTCTAATTCCTCTTGTGTGTTGCCCAAACTGCATGTGGAGTGTATACACACTTCAGAGGGGCACCTAAAGGGGCCCCTCCTGCCTGTTGTGTTGTTTTCGGTGTGTCTCCTGCCTGCTTCACCCTGCTGCTGCCTTAGCTTGCCACTCCAGCCCATCACGGGGTCTCCCTATGACATCCTGCTCCAAGAACATGGTGGGCAGCAAACCTCCCTAGATACCGCTGGTCAGTTCAGCAGCTGGTGCTTTTGTGTCCTGCTGCTGTCATTCTGTCTGTCCCTCCTGCAGTGCAGTGATGATTTGGGGCTCTCATGGCTGCAGGGTTTCAGGGAAGATCCAGTTCATCTCTCCCCTGTCACTGGTGTGGCTCAGGCTGCTGGCCTCCAGCCACGGCTCTGGGTGACACAGACCCTCCTCCAGTGTCCACCTCCTGCAGGAAAGGAACTCAGCTCTGCTGGGCCTGGGGGGCTGTACCCTCCCTCAGGAGCATGGTGTGACCTGAAGTCACTGATGACAATTCTCTTTTTCAAAAGAATGAGAGTTACTGGCTTTTAAAGTCCCAGAGTTGCTGAGTAGATACCGTTGTGGCGTCTACCACCTGGAAATGAAAGATCTTTAGAGCTGGCAAATGACTGCAGAACCAGTGACACCCTGGCTGGTAATTCTGGCCAGCTTGAGGCTCTGCTTGGCACTAGAAGTTTCCAACCATTAACATTGCTCTTCTATAATGAGTCCTTACCTCCTTTTTACTTTTGTATTTCTACCAGGCAGCATTTCCTTTCCTGTGTGCCTTCAAGGATTTAAATGTGTACATTCTTTTGGCTCTAAACATCAAAATGTAGCTATTGTATAGCCACCTGTGACCCTTGCACTTAAGGTGTCCACAAGATCAGTTCCCAGATCTGCCTAAAACTGTCTGTTTCTGGGCTTGCCCAAACCCACTGAAACATGCCAGCTTGGGGACACTGTGGTACCAAACTCTGCTTGGAGCTCAGGTTGAAGGAACCAAGATCTGTACAACTGGTTCCCATCACTCTGGTGTTAAACTCCGTTGCTATTAAGCAGTCTTCTGAACCTGGTCTGTAAAGTTTTCAAGGCAATAAACTACTTGTTGAATTTGAATAGGCTTTACAAATGCTTTTAGAACAAACAAACAAAAAAATAGCACACGAGAATTTTGATGAACTTGCTGGGTCTTTTCCAAGAAAATGTTTATCCTGCCCTATAGGCTCAGTAGTTACTTGTGGTAGAAATGGGTGTGAGCATTGCTTCAGTGGTGGGTGGAGCTGCTGAGTGGTTTGAGCTCTGCTGTACTGCCTGGTGAAGTACTGCTCACTATGAGAATACTGAGAAGGCACCTCACTGCTTTAAGCAGGAGAATGTGTTCCCTGCGGCCTGGATGTGTTTCCACAACCTTTGAAGAGAAAAAGACTTTTGTCACCCTTCCTCAGCTCATTTTTCCCCCCGCCCAGTATCCTTTTATAGCTATCAGATGGGCTCACTTTTTATAAATCCCGTTGTGAGGACAAGTTTTCCCAGTGCATTATCCCTGGGAAGGCTTTGCTGTTGAATTGCTGGTACAGTGCCTGGTGCATCCTCAGTTCAGTGGACTCAGGGTGTGTACCTAGCTATGGCACAGTCATTCCAGTAGGTTTTATGTGCTTTTAACATTGTTTTGGTGAATTTAGGAGTTCTGGCAATGACATCCCAGGTTTGCTGAGAGCCACTGAGGCAGTGCCTCATAGCAGGAAATGTTAGCTATGTCCTGCTTGTAGCTGGCATGGGATGCAACTAACATCTGCTACAGTTCCTGCAGGATGGAGGCTTTTTAACATGCTTTGCTTCCCTCTTTTAGGTTAAGCATCCTTAACATGGAATACAACAGCAATCTAGGATGGCTAATGCAGAAAATGTATAAGCTAACATGTTGCTCTTCAACGGAAACCTCTCTAGTGCTGGTGTACATTCATTTTTAAGGCTCAGGGACTTTGGTTTTTATCATCAGAGCTGAACCTTGTGGTTCTGAAAAATCCTCATCTGAGGTAGAGGTGAGTATGGACAGTGTTTGCTTAGTACAAACTCATTGTCTGAGACAGGGGGAGGCTTATTCTCAGCTTCTGTCCAGCTCAGCTTGTTGTGATGATAAGCAAAGACCTTTGACATGATGAAGTGATTGATGCTGTTGCTCCCAGTGAACCTCACCATACTGCTGGGAGCCAGGAATTAGTGGGCATTTATGAAATTCAAATTGCAAATAGCTTCTTTCATGGGATATTTCACAACAGGTTGCACACACCCAGCAGTACGGCACTTGCATGTTTAAACCAGCATTTTCAAGTAGCTTGTATTGTTCAGAGGGTTTGGAACATTTCTCTTTCCATCCCCTGTGCTTCTCCTGGATAAGGGTCTCAACTATGACTCAAGCATGAGATCCTCTCATACTGATCTTTGGCCACAGGAATTTCACTCTGTCCTGCATGGGGACACAGTTTCTCAGGGATGTCTGGCAGAGCAGCCTACGAGGCACATTTCTGCTGCTGGAGCTGCCTGTTACCTGCACGATGAGCAGCACCATCACCATTTCTGACTGCGTTTGTAACAAGGGTGGTGGTTTCTGTCACACCAATCTGCCCAAACACTATGCAGTAGTGTTGAGATCAGTGCCTGAATCCCATGCTCCAGCCCACCCCAGGGCTTGCAGCCTGTCCTGGCTCAGCCCAGAATCGTTGTGAAAATGTACAGAGGCACAGCTGCAACAACTTGGAAAGAGGGAGGCATAGAAAGTGGGGTGAGAGCAGAGGATGGTGCTGGGACTCAAGCAGCCATGTTTTCTACAAGGGACTATCACTGACACCATCACTCACACAGCCTTTACCAAGGGTGGAATTTGGCCAAGGTTAGGCTTGGACTGGGTAAGAGCAGTCTGATGGGCAGGTAGATTTTCAAGCAAGTTGTTATTAAATTCCCCAGGTCTTGAAATATTTGGTTTCGAAGACTTGTGTGAATAACTACTTAAAAAAGATTTTTCCCTTCCAAAGTAGAGAACGTGATAACAAGATTAGGATCATGTAACTGAAAAACCATGACTTGTGTCAGCTAAGGCTGGGACTGAACTGAAATCTCTGTGAGTATGTTTGAAACCTGTGTTGCTGAATGTATAATGGCAGAAAAATTGCACTCCAAGTGCAGTTTTATTCCAGAGGTGCTTGTGTAAAACTTAATTGCACTCCTAGTTCTGCTCCTTCTTGGCACTGTTCCTGCCCCTGGTGGTGCTGCAGTGCTGTCCCCATGCAAGAAGAGCAGGATTGTCCTCTGTTCTGTTCTGTTTTCACCTGAATGGGATCTTTGGAGCACTGAGATGTTGCCCAGGCTGGGTCTCATTCACACTGTGGCAGCACAGTGTTTACAGTCCAGCAGTAAAAGCATTGGATCTTAGTGTTCACATTGGCTCTTGGGACTGAGAGAAGATTTCATCCTCCTGCTTTTCTAGCAAGATGAAGTCCCTTCCATCTCTTGCCCGCTGTTCCTGATATTGAAGAGCACCTCCAGAGGTCTGGTGAGCTGGAAGCCAGGAAGAAGTTTCTGGAAGCAAGAGGCAAGGGAAAGGGTAAATGTGAACAGCTGATGAGGAGTGAGGCTACAGTGAAAACATTGTGTGTGGGCTGAGGAACTGGAGCCAACTGATCTGCCAGTAAGGATAAGCATGGATCAGAGAAAGTCCGGTTGAAACTGAAGATTTCTTGGAATGCCTTAGATGCTGACTTCTTTAAACAAAGAAGGAGAAAAATGGGTGAGGAAGTAGTTCCTGACCTTCTGGACTGGAAAATGGGTGTGTTATGAGCATTGTTGTAGCATGCACAGTTGGGAGACAAGGGTGACAGCAGGTGAAGAGGATGTCCCACCGATGAGGAACATACTGGCACCATGCACAGTTTATGAACAGAATTTTACATGCACTTGCTCTGCATTTATATGTATTTCCATGCTTTAATGAATTGAACAAAATTAAATTATCTATGATAAATGCAGTAATCACACAAACGTGGCATGCATTGATGATGCAGGGAAGTGATGTGCCATTTCCAGCTTCAGCACCAGGAGGCACCAGGATATCGCGTTCGTACCTCTAACGGTGGACAACATTGCTGGGAGATGGTGGCCATGGGAAGGGGGCTGGGGGCAGAGGGTAGACCCAACCTGTGAGAAACTAATATTGCAAAGCACCCAACTGGAGCACTGCAACTGTTTTAGTGAGAGTGGCAGCACCTGGGAAGCTGGAGCTTTCATCTCATTTGTATCTCACAAGTGGATTTGATGTAAAATGATGGCTTTGTAGAGGTCAGGATGGGCTCCAGAAGCATTAGGCCATGCTGTGCAGGGACAGTCCTACATTTTGGCCAAGGATGGCTCTGGGACACACTGCAACTGCCGGAGAGACTGGGCACATCTGACTGTAAGCACAGTTCTCCCCCTAAGGGATGTCTCAACTCTGCTCCACCTCCACAGTGTCTCCTGACTCAGTGCAAAGGCTGTGGTCATAGAAGCACAGTCCAGAGAGAAATCAGTCGGTGCCTCCTTTAAGTAAAGACAATATGCTTAGGGTATGTAAAATTTGAGTTTGAAGGAGTGTGTACTCTGTTCACAGTGGTTTTTGAGCCGAGGGATGGCAGCAGCAGATGTCTGACCTAGACAGAAGGGGCCACCCCAGCCCCAAACAGAGCTCCAGGGGGCTGAAGGGGGGCACTTGCAAATGCTTTGAAGTATTTAGAAAACAATAATCAATTAACATGGTCTCTTTGCCACACACGCTTCAGATTAATCTGATTTTCTTTAATACAGTGCTTGGCACGGTGGATAAAGGAGCAGCAGCAGCAGATGGGACGTGTCTTCAGTAGACGGTTTGATACTGCCCCACACTCTATTCTCCTATGCAAAATGCAGCCAGTGTGGGCTGGCATTAATGGATAGGAGGTAGGTGCAAAACTTGCTTGGCAAGAAGGGAAGTGTTACAAAATCCCTCTTGGGCTTAGTTTCATTTGGTGTTTTCATTCATGGTTTGAATGATGAAATAAAAGATAGCTTGTAAAGGCTGCAGATGCTGCCTCCAGGCATCCTCATGGACAGAACTGAAATCCAAAATGAATATGAGAAACTGGAGGATAGATCCAAAAATCAAGAGACTAAAATAGAAAACAAGTCCAGTAAAAGTTCCTTCTTTTAGGTAGGAGGAGGGAGTTGCATACACACAAACAGGAGCATAAGGGCAGGGCAAAGCCTCTGCAGACGAGGATGCGGGGCTCAAATGCATCCCGGGCTGGTCCTGGAATTGCAGGTGATGTCGGTGTGGACAATGATAACATCTCACCGAGGCTGCTGGGGATCTCCTTTCTGTGATGCTCTTACACCTTGGCAGGAGTGTCCTTTGTATCTGAACAAGTTGTGTGCCCAAGCGTGACAAGGACATGGACAAAGTAACTCATCATCCTAGGAAGTGCTATTACAGGCTATTTGCAGATGTACTGGAATTATAATTTAGTATTTTTAAGACTGTTTTAGACAAATTCCCAAGGATATTTGAACCTGAGTTGTTGGAGGGGCTGGGCTACATGACTGCTTATGTTACTGCATTCACCATGCCATGCTGTTGCCACTGGTCCATGTCTTCTGGAGGATTTTGTTTTACAGTTTGCTTAGGCCAAATGTCACTGTAAAGATTAGAGCAGGAAAAGTTAATGAAATGGAGAATTTTTTAAATTATTTCCTTTTTTGGGGGTATTGGTAGGCCTGATACTTGCATTTTGTGGGCTGCTCTGGTCTCTTCTCTCTCTGCCACTGCCAAAAAGACTATATTAGACCTGATAATAGGTTGAAGAAGGGCAAGAAGGAAGGGTAAAAGGTACAACAGTGTTTCTGTGCAATGGGCAGTTACAGAGATCCCAGCTGTTCAGGTGGAAAGAGACAGCTCAAGTGCTCTAGGACAGAGCCCGTCTCTCTCTTTGACCTGGGGAAGGCGACTGAGAAGTGATTGCTCACTGCCTCTCCTGCTGCAAGCAGTAAAGTTGTCCATTGTAGAGGACCGGAATGAAGTTGAAGATAAGGAAAAACTTGCTGCATGTGACTGAATTAGGCAACCCACTGTGTACTAGAAGTTTACATGACAGACATATGAAGGCAAAAACCATGTTGCTGGAGACAAGTACAACCCCTCCCTCTGGGGAGCCCTGAGCTGCCGCGTGCTGGGAGCTGTGGATCCTGCTGGGGCCAACATGCCATGTAACGCATGGCTGATAATCCTCTTTTCCTAAACATCTGCTGGAGGTCGCTACTGGAGACAGGATCACAGGCTGGTCTGCCCCTTAACTATCCTGATTATGTGAAAGCCTGAGGCTTATTCCTGCTTTTCCACAGAAAAGTGAACTAATACTTGAGAAAAAACTCTAGTATTAGTGTTCTGCCAAAAAATGCACTTGTACAATAAAATTTAAAACAGTTTCCCTTTGGGCTAATTACCTGAGTTTGTTTAGTGGCAAGTTTTAGCAGAGCTGTTTGCTAACTGGAGATCCTGTCTTAGATTTTGCCCCTGAATCATGACAGTAGCCAGGCGCTCTCTACCTGACTTCACACTGGCCAGTTAATACTGAGAAATACTTTTATTTCCAGAAAAGTGGGAGATGTGCATGTCACTGCTGTGCCTTGGGGGATGCATGAATGAAGACTTGCGTAACAGCCTGAAAAGCACCGAGTGAGCAAGACCACAGCTTGGCCTCAGTTGGCTTGGGAGAACCAAGAATGTAGGCAAGGGAGTCCGAAAAGGCCCTTGTCACTGCTGGCTGTCACTGGGCTGGGGTGGCTGCCTCACCCCCTCTAGCTGCTCTCCAATCTCCTTTTCTCTAAACCCGGTGCTTTCCTGGTGATCTGCTTTGCTCCGGGTTAGCAGAGGGTATTTCTTTTTAACAGACCATTTCCCGTGTCTGAGAAATGCCACAGGTTTGGACTGAAGTGCAATGCATGCAGTGGTACCCTGTGCCAGCACAGGGCACTGGACTGGAAGGGGGGGTGTGTGTGTTGTGTGTGCGTTGGCTCACTGATGCTCTGCAGCCTCTGCTTCCTCAGTGAGAGCAATGGGTACCCATATGTTCCCTGCTCCTGCTACTTTGTAAATGCCAGGAAATGCCATTTGGACCCTGAGCATCTGCACAGCTCTTAAAATAAACGACCAGAAGAAAAGTACAAATTCAAAAAAATTCTTAATTTATTGTAAATTCTCCTTTCATCTGTGCTGCAATTCCAGTGTTCTGCACATTAATAAATATACATTTGTTAAAAAACAAAAACAAAAAAAAACCAAAACCAACAAGCTCCAGTGTCTAATCTGCCATAAAGCTTTTAAAAAGTCATAAAAATAGGTTTTAATTTTTTTGTCATTAATACAACTGACCCTCATTTACTGCAAACAATTCTGATCAAAATAAAAACTACCTACATCTCACTGGGACAAAATATACATACACAGATGTAAAAAAAACTAGCATGGGTAATACACAATGCCTGAGCACACAGCTAAGTGCCAGACCCTTAAAACATTCAAAATTTTTTTCTGTCAGAAAATGTCACACAGTATGTTGCATAATTTTTAAAGGAACAGCATCCTTTCTTCCTCTCCCCTTCCAAAGGCCTCCTTGATACTTTTGAAGGTGCATAGGAATATAATGAAATCAAGATTACAGTATATAGTTTTTCATCTTTTCCTCAACTCTTGCATTTTATTTAGCCTGATTTTCTGTTTTTTCCCTTTCACACACATTTGCACAAACAATAGCCGGCATTTTCCCCAAAGGGCTGTTATGGCAAGCAAGGAGCTCCTGAAAGCCTTGTCAGCAGAGAGCAGGTCACAGCCACACCCTTGTCATCCTTGGAGTCACGTATTCCCACCATGGGGAGCCACTGGCTGAGCTCTGCCCCACACTGTTCAATGCAAACTTTTTCACATCTTGTGTTTCTTGTACACGTCGCAGGAAGGTGATGATGGCAGACAGGTCACTTGACTTTCCTATACTTATGAAACCAGCATATTTTGTGGGAAACATGAAACCTTAAGCCTTCCATGTGCTTTTTTAAACACCAAGAAGGCCAGAGCTTTGTCCAAGAGCTGGGCAGTGAAACCTGGACATCTTTAAAGACTCGTATTTCTGCTTTGACTAGCAATATGCTGAATCCAGTGGGAAAAAAATAAAATAAAATACTGTGCCTGAGGCAAAACTTTCCCTCTGGGAGAAGGGCCCTCTGCTGAGGACACGTGGAGCGCTGGTTTGTTGACCAAAGCCAAAACCTACCATACAATCACACCACTTATTTTCTTGTTCTTGGTAAGGGAAATACTGATTTGACTTCTTCCAGACAAGGACTGTGCTGAAATCTTACACAAAGATATGACTTATTTTAGTATTGAAGTTCAGTTCCTGAACATTTCAATGCACTTCAGAGAAGGGGTCAAAACACCAAAAAATGAAAAAAAAAAAAATTTTGTGGGTTTCAGAATAGGTTATGAAAAAAACATACTGTGCCTTTAAAGTGTTCCAAAATATGTCAATAAAACTTATAAATTATAGTAATGGATTTTGATGTAATCTTTACTGTATTACTTTGAAAACTGCATTGTGTCTGAAGGTGGCTTCCACGCATACCTCAGTTACTTTATCAAATGCCAAATTCAAGTAAAATTGTGCAATGTTCATATAAAAAATATCAAACCCTCTTTTTAATTGATTTCCTATTATCAAATTAAGAAGATCAGTATAAATGTAAAATATACAAAGGAACTTTTTTCTTTAGCAACACCATACAAAATATATAAAAGTATCTACACTTTTTATATATATATAAAAGATTTTTTTTTTAAGACAATGTGTCCGTAGGGAGGTGGACAGAGATGCTGGCATAGAAACCAAGGACACTTGTTGGGATAATCCTCCCTAGAGCCTGGCAAGCTGAAGGGTTCACACTGCAGCTGTCAAAAATCCACAAGAGACATCTAGTGCTTGTCTTCAGGCTGATGGATTGACTTATTGTAGGTCCATTATGATAATAACATGTTTTTTCTTGGTTGTCCCCTGTAATAAGCAACCCCTGCAGCACTGTCTGCACTGTGAACAGGTATCCGTCCATCACAGTGCATCCCTGTGGCCATTTCCACGTGTTTTTGGCATGGGTTCACGCCGTGAGGAGCATACCACATAGCAACCTTATTGCAAGTGCATCTGGGCACTGTCTCTCCACTGTGAGCCGTCAGGAATCCGTGAAACTGTGTGGGAATCAATGCCCACTTCATGCTCCTCACCATGTGGCCACTCTGATGAAATCTGGGGCAGGCAGGTGGCGACCCTGCGGCGAGGAGTCCAGAAGCACGTGGAGGTGATCACAGTTTCCTGATGGTTCAAATTGAAGTTTCATTACTGCCTCTGTTAGTGAGAAGAAGCGATCATGCAGGCTTAGGGTTAAACAGGCACAGACAAACCACCCCACCCAAAACCACCTAATCCTTCTTAGTAAGGGCTCATGCTCTGTGAAGTTTCCATGCCTTGCCAGCCGTTTGTTACTATTTGATTTAATTTACAATGGCAAATTCACACACGGATTATGATGCAGCAGGTGGGAATCACACACCTGGTAATTTAGGATCAGTAGCTTGGCTTTCTCTCCAGCCTTGGGATCTCCTGCCCCAGCACTGGTTTCCTTCTGCCCAAATGGACACCCACACCATGCTCTCTCCAGCCTAGTGCCTTTCCCTGCCAAACTCCCATGGCAAGGTAACAAGGCAGAGCTAGGCTGCTCTTATCCACAGTGTGCCACTAACACACCAGCTTGCCAATTCAGAGCATGGCAGGGTGACCAGTAGCACGTGTCTGTCACAGCACCTTGTCTGTGATACCTGTTTTGGCCTTCTCATCAGTGAAACACCTCGGCCTGGGGACATGGAATAGGCAAATCATCAAGACAGTTTCCAGTGAAGAACTCTGGCCCAGTCACCAGACAAAATTTTTGCTCATGAGGGAGTTTGGTGTTGGAGGGTGAAGGGAGAGACCGAAGTATGGGAGGTTGGCTGGGACATCCCGATGGGGCACTTACTCTGAGTCTGAGGTGTCAGCATGTCCTGTTCCCACGTGGAGGCTCATGGCCATACCATTGAGTTGGTCTCGAGACTGCTCCCTCCGAGCATTTTTTACTGTCACCCCCGAGTCTGAAGGAGAGCGGACCCCATCATTTGTCCCCAGGGAAGTAGTCCTGGATGAGATCATGGTCTGATTGTAATCCGACAGCTTTTCCCGCAAACGATTCTTCATATTCTTATCCACCAGTGGGGGAGGGTAAGTAACTCTATTTTTTAAGATGCCTGTTACAGAAAAGAGGGAATAATGAACATTTTTAAATGCATCAGTAATTTAATTTATCAAGCTGAGCACAACCAAGAAATGACATTTTAAGTTTCTTACTAAGACTTCTAGTTTGTCACTTTATCAAAACCAAAAGATTAGACTTCAGCAACTACCTACTATCTTCCCATGGCATATCTGGTTACACAGATTTGGAAAGTGTTCTTCCCTGACAAAGCTACCTTATGAATTAATTAATGCTCATTAACCCCCTGGTCTCCCAGTCTGAGGCTAGGTTGGCTACCTTTCCTCTGCTCCGGCTGCTGGTTATTCTGGTGGGACAGAGGTCTGTTCTCCTTCTGCTGCCCTTCGTTCTCCTTGTCCTGTGGTGCTTCGTTGCTGTGGTTCACTTGGTTTTCCCTGTGAAGCTCTACATTGACCTTGGTCTCTACTTTGAGTTTTGGCTTCCCGCCGGGGTCCTCGCCGTCACTGGCTGTTACACACTCTGTGGGCCAATAGGGTTTCACATGATTGGGAAGGGTATCAACTGCAATGCAAAAAAACACTAGCTCGCAAAACACTTTTGATATGTTCTTTCAACTGCTGTCTGACCAGTCCTGTTCCCTGTAGCTGAGAGGAGCTGCATATCAAACTAGAGCAATCCTTCAGATGGTCCTTGCTGGACTGCACTGCCCTCAGGGTGCATTAAACCTCTAAAAACACACCTGGTAGGATGTCAGGGTGTCCAAGCCCTTCCCAGAGCAAGGTTGCTGCCTCCATTATGGAGAAGTGTGAGGCAAACTCTCCCTCTCAGCTCTCCAGGGTCAGAGATCCCTCCTTGGGAAGGTTGGTTTCTGAAGGCTGGGGGCACCCAAAGCACCTTGTACTGTATCTGTGCAGAGCCTCAGATGTTTGTCATCCAGAGCTGCCTGTCACTAGGACAGGATCAACTATGCTTAGAAATGCCTGCATTCTGCCACATGATCTCTAATGATCTTCAACTCTCCAACTCTTTAGGTCCAGGACCTCCCCAACACTACTGTATACACATGCCTGTATCACACGAGGAGAGGCAGGTATTTTCTCCTGCTGCTCTCAAAACAAGCAGCTTCTTTCTCCTCTTCTTTATATAAGATTTTGCTGGCTTGGTAGTGTTGTGTCCAAGTGCTGTGGGGACCTGCCTGCAAAGCCCACTCTGCCTGAGGTCACTCAGCATTCAGTACTCAGTCATCCCTGTGAACAAGTGTTTGGGAAGAAGAAAAGTCTCTAAATTGGAAACAACAAGGATTTCTGCAGAAGGAAGGCACAGAGGTAGAGATACTGTCTCAGTCATACAGTAGTCTGGGAACTTGTCCCATCTAATCTAAAGCTATTTAATAGCGCCACTGCCCTCCCCTTGCACTGAGAGTACCTTTGGGTGTGCTGTGGAGTGGGCCACGTTCATTATTTTTGGAAGTAGATGCATTCCACTTTTTCTCCGTCTCAAGTCCATCTTCCTCACTGTCTGATGAATGGGAGGAGGCATAAGAACTGCTGTGTTCATCGAGGGACAGTTCGCTGTCGGAGTCTGAATCGTGCTCTACAAATGCAGAAAGGGGAAACACAGCGATGAAAGCGAGAACAGGACTTGAACAAATCTATGTGACAAATGCACAAGGAGAAAGAAAAGACAAGCATCTGTTTCAGGCCGTGCCAGGGATGAGCTCTTACATATGTAAGTGTATATAGGATTAATTCAGGACTGCGGCATCCACCTAAGTAATTATGGGGAGCACAACCACTTGGCTTAGCTTGTGGGCAGGACCTTTTAGGTGCACAGGAGGTGCAGAACAGAGCGCAGAACATTTTCCCCTATTCAATATGCAGAACAGTAACTCAATAGGATCTCAATCAACACAATACACAGGTAGCTCAAAGATATCTGGAAATATCAAATCTGAAATGCACTTAACTTAAGAACAGCTACAAGGCAACAAAACTTAATGTCAAGGCCAAAATGAATGGAAATAAGACAAGAGGCACTTTTCATTTTCTTGTACAAACCACAGAGCAGTAAGGAGAATATTGCCTCAAGGTCTCAAACGTTAAAAGTTTTCCAACTAAAAATCGAGAGCAATGAATGGCACGTAATTTGTGAGAAAGAAAGGGGATGCCATAAACTGTCAACAGCTATGACAGCTATCAGATGAAAACTGAACCATCACAGGAAGCAGATCTATATTTCCATTCCAGGATTCCTCTGTAAAGCAGCCATTGCACAGCTTGTTATGCCAAGACCATAACGAGAATGAGACATATCCAAGTCAGACTAACTATTCTTCCTGTTACAGAAGACTTTGAAGAAAGTGCTGAGAAGAAGGTACACAAATGGGTCAAAGCATTTAGAAATAATTCTTACCATTGGATTTTGATGGATTCCTATGAAAAATGGAGGAATCTGCTTCAGTCTGACCAGCCCTTGCTTGACTTGAGGATCCACTGAGTTTATGAGCAGTCTCATCCCTTTGAGAAGAAAAACAGGACAACTTTCTTGGTCACTTTACTGTTCTTAACAATACGGCAGACATGTAGATGAGATTCTTCTGGTCAAACACAGACAGCTGCAGTGGATGCTAACCAGCCTATGCCTGACTGCCCATGTGGTCACTTTACACCAAGACAGAGGTCATCCTAAAGCAGCTGTCTGCCTTGGGGCACATGAATCACACTCTGAAAAATCCTGAAGTTAATGAGCTAAACTGCACTCCTTGAGACATGTTTGAATTAAAACAGGCAAGCAGCACAGCCCACATAGCTAACATAACCATTACACTAACCTGTTGGAACTCTGCACTGAAGATGCATGCAACAGAAAATGCACGAAACAAAATGACAGTCACATAGCAACCAAACAGCATTTGAACCACATTTCTGGTTCCCACAAGAGCAATGAAAAGGTAAAGGCAAGCACCTAGAAGCCATGCACCTGCCACCTGATTACCTGAGAATATAAGCAAGGTAGCTATTGTGGCTCTTGGCTGACCTGACGGTGCTTTCTAGGGAGACAGTGGATTCCCCAATAGTTGTGCGATACATATTTGGCTCTTCTATATACGTGTTGTTACAGTTCAGAGATCGCTGAAGAGAAAAAAGACATAAACCAACAGTGAATGATCCCTCCAAAAGCTCATGTCACCCACAAATACATTGTTTCAAAGGAACTAAATGGTTTTTAATGCTGAGGAAATCAATTATTTTCTCTCAAAAGTTTTAATTAAAATAGTAATCAAAACTTTTGAGAGAGGCCATCAGTAGTCTTTGCACAAGCACTCAAAAGCAATCAGACAGTTCACCTTATTACAGACAAGCCACTTATAAGTTTATTTTAGGTAACTTCTACCAGCAAGAGGATGTTTTCTTTTCCCAGTGTTTTTTTCTTACAGTTAATAATGTAGCTCTTGTTGCAGTGGAATCATCTGGAAGAGGTTTCTTTCCAGTTAAACTGTTCTTCAAGTGCTTTCTGACTTCTTTGTTAAATACGCAGTGGAAGAAGAAAATGAACAGCCCCTGGATAATTTTAGAGAGAGAAAGAATAAATGTAAATGATTCACTGCTGCCAAACTGCAAATATGGATATTGGAGAACAGCCATTTTGATATAACCCCTGAATTCTAGTTCAGAGTCTGTGATCCTGTATTTCAAAACCAGTAACTATTTTCTGTCTTTGACTGAAATGGCACTGATTGATCTCTGTATTGGGACTGGCTGAGATGGAGTTCATTTCCCAATAGCAGCCCTCACAGTGCTGTGCTTTGCTTTGGTAGCTAAAAGGGTGTTGATAACACACCAGTGTTTTGGCTACTGCTGAGTGTGGCACCAGCACTGTAACATTCCTTCACCAACCAGTGGCAAGATTCTGGGAGGGGACACAAAGAACCAGCTGACCCAAGGTAACCAAAGGGATATTCCATACCATATGACATCAGCTCAGATGAAAAAGCTAAGGAAAGGAGCAGGAATGGGGACATTTATTGTTTCCAGTGTCTGCCTGCGAAGAAACCATTACATGTGCTGAAGTTCTGTTTCCTGGGAAGTGGCTGGACATTGCTGCTGATGGGAAGTGGAGAACAAACCTTGTTATTTTCCACTTTGGTTTTGCGTGCACAAGCCTTTGTTTTTTCTTTAGTAAACTGCTTTATCTTAACCCACAAGTCATTTTTCCATCTAATTCTCTCTCCCCTTTTCCGTGTCGGAAGAGGAGTGATAGAGCATCTGGGTGGGCACTTGGTGTCCAGCCAAGGTCAACCCACTACAGTGTCTTAGGACTTCTTCATAGTTTGCTTCAAAGTTCAAATGCGCACAAAAGACCTAGGGAAACGTACACAAAGATGTGTTTCTCGAGGATTTACAGAGCAGAGCTTGATTTGGGAAGAAACTTCCTTCTCAGAATATCCAATGGGAACTTCAGTGTCGCACTGGAAGATATTGCAGGGAGTTTGAACTTGAGATTTCGGAGATTTTACATAGATGATGAGACCAAATCAATAGTAGCACATGAAAAAGATCACAGCCTTTAGTGAAAACCTCTGAAAATGAGGAACTTCTGTGAAAGCTGCCCTTACTACTGTGGCTAAGAGAACTTTAGAAAGCCTTGTGAGCCTTGATGAGATACCGGCGGCAGAGAGGTCCCAACTTTTGCTGCCTAAGTTCCTTGGTAAAGCAGTATCTCACAGTGGGAAGATCACTAAAATCCCCAGGGCTTGCCAGGAACACACACTAACAGCTTTCACTGGGAGCAGGGGCCACGCACATGTGTGTCTTCAATGTGCTTGCTCTGAGGGAATTAATGCAGCTGCCAAATTGTTATCAGCTTTGGTTGGAGATACAGTATAGGAAAGCCAGTCACCCATGAGGTTGCAGCTGTACCAACATCACAAGAAGCCTGAATTTCATGATTCCAGCCAAAGCAATTGACTTAGAGTAATTTTAAAGTACAACCTCATTTTCTAAACATTCAATCAAATGTGATTGTAGCTGGCACTAGCACTTCAGGATTACTCATTAATTAAATTCACATAAATGTCTCTTTAAAAATACAAGTTCAAAGAAGACAATTACATGAAATGCCACATACCACTGTGCCTCTCTGGGCAAGTTTGGAGAATTCCAGGTGCTGACTTTCTTCCCTCTCATGAGGTTTATATTTAATTTAATTTTGTTTTAGACTTGTGGATGCCTGGTTTTACAGCCTGAGTAGTTGCATTTATTTCAGAGCACACCAGCTGGAGTGGCAAAATAACCTTGCTCCAGACTGGCCTATCTGCTGCGCTTCCAGGGCACCAACAGTCAACTCCAAAGGAGACCCATCCAATTTCTTCATGTCTTTGGATGCAGTTGGTGGCTGTTGTGCTGCAGCTGGCAAGAGTGACCACAAACAAGATGTCATCCAACTTACCTGCAGGCAGCTGAAAATGGCAAAGAGATAGTGAAATGTCATGACATCACTGTTGACTGCCATCAGCCCCAGCAGCCATGTGGCGCTGATAAGCAACAGGAGCAGGAATGCTGTTCGCAGCACAGAGCTGTAAAGCAAACACAGATGGACATTTGCAGCATGTTGGGATACAAGGGAACAGCCCAGCCTCTCCCCATGGATGATGCTATGTGCCCAGTGACTCAGCGACTGGAAAGGCCCTCTGGGAAAATTAGGGCAATGTTCACCAGCTCCCAGTTCCCAACTCTCTCATGGCACTGCACTATTTAGCATATTCAGGTAAAAAAAGGTGATTTTTTTTCCAAGTTTTTTCCCAATGTTTTCTTCAAACAAATGAGACTGTTTGCAAAGCCCATGCTGTTCAGCCTTGTTGACTCTGAGGAAGACATCTGGGCAGTAAATGCCATTCCTTCTCAACATTACTGCCCAAGGTTTTGGATCAAGGGGGAATATTTGTTTACTTAAAAACATGATTTCCACACTTTCAAAAGACAGACACAATTCTAGCGGCAAAAGCTTTATAGTATGAGTAAAAGTTCTGCCATTAAGTAACAATTCTACTCCATTGGTTTAGGGAGATTTGGACCTCATTCTCAGCTCCAAGGCACTGTTGGGGTTAGAGTTCAGAGAACCACAAAGCCTACAGCTCTAGGGACACTGGGACCAAAAAAGCATGCCAAGGGGAACATGGCACTGCACCAATATTGCTCCTTCCACCTTTATTAACTAGGCCACCCATGTTGCTGGGGAAGTCACCCTCAGAATCTAGTGTTCAGTAAGGTTAGTTTTAGTGATAGGGTTGGAGTTCGGAGAACCACAAAGCCTAGAGCCCTAGGGACACTGGGGACATGCCAATGTGTACACAGCACCCTACAGCCAAGGCTGAAAAAAGAACTAGAAACAGCCTTTTGAAATCTCATTCAGCTACCTATTTGGAAAAAAAACCCCAAATGGGGGCTGCCTTGCCACTGTCTGATCACATTTGAGTTCACAGGTAAATTCTGAGCTTTGGGCAAAACAGACGTTAGTGGGAACAGGCTGCCACAGGGGCCCAGGAAGGCAGCAGGTTGCAGCTTGTGAGGGCTCCTGCTCATCCCATGGGGAGTGGGACACAGGGAGGCTGGCCCTCAGCACGGGAACTTCAGTGGGTCTCTGACATGACATAGCTGGTAATTCAGATATTTGAGAGGGGAGACCTTTCTGAGCAATGGGCAAGCACAGGGAGACCCAGAATTACATCTACCTGAGTATGCCACAGGCAGAGGTGAAATGAGAGTGCAGCAGGGAGTGTGATGAAAAATCTGAAGGACCAGATCTTTCCCTTCTCCCTCCTCTTGGTGGTGCAGACCACTACAGTGGGGGTTTTACAGGGTCTCCAAGGCAATCCCAGGAGTAGGTGCTGGTGAATCAGCTCCAATTGCCTTTACCAGCACGGTCTCCTCCAAAAACCTTGTTATTTCCCACTCCAAAACTTGGTTTTAGGCAATTCTGTCCCTTTATTATTTCTGGCCAGAACTTTTTCTACAGGTTTTTGAACTCAAACTTACACAACTCCAGTTTTTTCAAATGAACGTTGCCTTCGTCTGCATGATGCTTTCATTGCTAGTATAAAGATGACAGTGTTTATCTGAAAGGAAAATTGAAATAACATGGATTCTTAAATAACATGGATGCTATAACATAATAGCATAGATTCTTTTTTACATTTGGTAGAGCTCCATTTTCAATGACAATGCAATTTTTATCCTGAAATGGTTTGTGGTGCCAAGAGTATTTTCCCTTCAACTTACAAGTCTCTAAATCCCAGGATTCACCTTGTTTCAAAGCAACATAGTCAAGGACATCCTGAGACTTGACCTGGATGAAATATATATCTTCTGGTGTTACTTTAAGGGAGAAGTTTTAAGGGAAAAGTTAAACACCAGCCCATTCTTTCAAATTCCTCAAACTGAAACTGTTTAAGACTCCTTTAGGACTTCTGGATGATTTCTTATAGCTCATTTTGTTGATTTGTCTAATAAGCTCACAGACCAACCTTCTAAGATGGAACAAAGCAAATGGGGAAAAATAAATAGGTTTTTGGCCATACAGCCATTGCTCCACAAGCACTCACTGTACTGGCAAGCAGGCCCTCTGATTTCCAGGAGCTTAGCTCCTGTCTTATCTGTTTAAGCAAAAGACACAAGTTCCAGTACATCTCCTTCAAATGCAAAGAACACAGTTATTTTGCATTATGACTACTGTTTGACAAAACATAAAACAGTATGAGCAGTAAAGAAGAGACAGCTCTGGATGCCAATTCCGCGCTACTTACAATGACAACCATTATGATGGGCCCAGCGAAACTCCAGATCAGAGTGTCATGAACAGACAACCAGCAGAAATCAGGGTTCCCATAACCTTGTGGATCCAGACCAACAGCAAGCCCTGGGTGGCAAAATGGAGAAAAAGTACATCAGAAAGGTGCTGCCTATAATCAAGCATATTTTCAAATAAATAAAATTATCATGGGACAATTTGCTTAACAGGACAGTCTGGGAAGGCAAAATCAAGGCAAATACTGAAATAAAACTTTTGTAGAGTAAAACTTCTATGCTGCTCACACCATATCAAATGATACTGTGAGTTTTGCCTACTAGAACAAAGTTCAGCTGCAGAAAAATGACAACAAATGCAAGTCCCAAATTAATTCTTTTTCAGCACATTTTTATAGCCACACTCACACGGTGTGAGCCTTGAGGGTGAATGACATGTTGAGGAATTTCAATAAGCCTGTGCAGCAGAATGACATGAATCATAACTGAGTAGATGTCTATGTTATGAAAAAAAAAGTGCATTCTTAACTGCTGTGAGCTTGCTGTCACTAAAATAACACCACAGACAAAGGAACTTGGGAACTCACAGGAGTTAACTGATTGAGCTCAGGTGGGATTCATTTTGTACTGCCAGCCCAGGTACCTCAGCTTGTTTTCAACACTGTTTGAAATGGAGTTTGCTAATGCCCCAAGGCAACTCAGTTAAAAATACACCTTTAATTGTTTTATTTGTCAAAATCTGGACAATTCTGAGTCCCTGCTGATTTACAATGCTGCCTGATTTGGTGACCTACACCTCACCCATATGGCGATAGACTGTGATTGCTGCCTTTGACCTCCAAATCATATAATCACAGAATTGTTTAGGATGGAAATGACCTTTAAGATAAGGTCTGCCCTCAGCTTCCTTTTCCCCAGCCTAAACAACCACAGCTCCCTCAGCTGCTCCTCGTAAGAATTGTGCTCCAGATACTTCACCAGCTCCATTGCCCTTCTCTGGACACGCTCCCGCACCTCAATGTCTTTGTTGGAGTGAGAGACCCAGAACAGAACACAAAATTCAAGGTGTGACCACACCAGTGCCAAGTACAGGGGAATGATCACAACATTATTGTAGTCTGCCAGAGTTGCTTGCCCCTCCTTTTTCCTCCTGAGTCCCAGCAAAAGCTCCCTGTTCTGCCAGGCTGGCCTTGCCCGCCAGCTTGGTTTTTGTCCCATGGGGATGGCCTGCTCCTGTGCTGTTAAGATTTCCTGCTTGAGGAATGTCCAGCCTTCCTGGACTCCTCTGCCCTTCACAGCTGCTTCCCAGGCACTCTGTGAGACAGGCCCCTAAACAGGCCAAAGTTGGCCTTCTGGAAGTCCAAGGCGGAATTTCTCCTGAATCCTCCCCTTACTTCTATGAGAATTGAAAACTTTAACATTTTGTGATCGCTGTGCCCACGATGGACTCCAACCATCACATCACCCACTAGTCCTTCTATGTTCACAAAGAACAGGTCCACAAGAGATTCTCCTCTGGCTGGCTTGCTCATCAGCTGCGTCAGGAAGTTCTCTTCCATACGCACCAGCAGCCCCCTGAACTCTTTTCTCTGCTGCATTGTATTTCCAGCAGACATCTGTTAAGTTGAAGTCCCCCACAAGAACAACGACTAGTGATGGTGAGACTTCTCCCAGCTGCTTATAGATTATT
Organism: Grallaria varia; assembly: GCA_013396735.1. Taxonomy (NCBI): domain Eukaryota; kingdom Metazoa; phylum Chordata; class Aves; order Passeriformes; family Formicariidae; genus Grallaria; species Grallaria varia. Next base: position 664,533 of record VWZG01001518.1, read on the forward strand.
TTCTCAGCCTCTTCATCCTGGCTGGATGGTCTGTAAGAGATTCACACCATGATATCTGCCTTGCTGTCCTTCCCACTTATTCTTACCCAGAAACACTTTACTCTTTTGTCACCAACATCAAGCTCTAGACAGTCAAAACTCCCCCTAACACACATGACTGTTCCCATGGTTTCTAACACATCAATAACACTTGTGTCTTTCCTGGCACAGAGATCTCCATCCCCTACCACCACTGAGTTGGCAGATGGAAGGACCTCGCGAACACACCAGCCCTCAAACACTGGCGTGCTGCCCTCAGGCTTACCTCTAGAGAGCCTAGTTTTATCCCTTTCTCCCTTCAAATCCAGTTTAAAGCTCTTTTAATGAGCCCTGCTAACTCCAGTGCAAAGATCCTTTTCCTGCTTTGGGACAGGTGTACCCTGTCTGCAGAGGTCTTCAAGACCGAGAAACCAATCCCTGTGAGGCCTGTGGCCAGTGACATATGGCAAGTGGCTGCAGCATGTTGTCTGGGCACTGGGGGCACCTATTGTGTCAGGCGTATGTCCTGACTCAAGAGGTGGCCAAGACTGATGGCAGTGCAGTTCTCCGCAAGGAGGACGCATGTGCATTAATTGTTGTCTTTTTTCAATTGAGGTCCTATGCGCTTTGATGAAAAGACACTGAAAAAAGAAGAGGTTTCACTCTTGCTGCTTAATGCTGGCCCACGGCCAACATTCACATCTGGTACAGGCCTATGGTCTATGAAAACTGAACTGGCTATTTGGCAAAGCACTGGATACTGGATCTGTTTTCACTGAAATGTGGAATGAGACAGGACTAGTTTCCTTCCCTGCTCCCATTGGCCCTTCCACCACCCCCTTCAGCAGTTGCCATCCAGAAAAAATTAGCCATAAATGATTAAGTGACCATAAAGTATTTTATACAGATGTAATTCTATGGATACAGTCTGTTTCCCAGGACTGGATTTCCCTATTAATGGGACTTTAAACTACAGCTTGACTCTGGCTCTAAGAGTAATTGGCAGACAACAACATTTTTCACTCTCAGAATCCGACCCAAAATTCTCCATCAAACAAGTGGGGCAAATTGCAGTCTTCAGGTACATGGTTCAACTTTTACTGCAGTCAACAACATGTGATATAACACTTTACTCAAAGGCAGAATTAAGCCAATGCAATGTAATACAGTGAAACATTTTGGCACATCAATTAAATGCTGCCACCTGGCTGTCCTTAGCAGACTGAGCGTGCAGGCTGAGTGATACCTCATGGGTGTTTGCAGGAACTGGGGCTGGTGTCCGATGACCAAGAGGTGTACGGTGACCAGCACCCATCCCAGGAGTGTGCCAAGAACAAGCTGTGGTGAGATGCTGCCAGAGGGGTGTGTTTCAACCCTTCTGAGCTCCTGTGGACTCAGCAGTCACGTGTGACTCAGGCAACTGTGGGTCAGCCTCATCTCTCCCGATTCACGGCATAGGATTTGCAAAGTGCCAGTTTCTGAGGGATATTGGTCTTAGGGCTATGTAAGAACCGTTTTAACACGAGCACTGCAGTATTCATGGCAAAGCAGTTACTGCACACATATGTCAACCAGTTAGTGTGCTGTGATGAAGAAGGGCAGAACTGGGGGGGTCTTGCTGGGTGCCAAATCCAGCCCTTTGCTCCTGAGGCAAGGAACTCATAAAATCCCTCTCCTAGATGGAACAAACTACACTTGAAAATGAGCAAGTTTAAGCAAATTTAAAATGTTCCACTATTGCTCCCCACGGAGGAATATTCCAGATCCACACTCTTTTGGTGGCTGTAAGCTTTCTCCCAACTTCTATTCTACTTTTATCCATGGCAATTTGCATTTCTATGCCATGATTAAATGTGGTTCTTTCTTGCTGGAGTATTCCCTATGTAAACATTTTACTAAGTTTTACTCTGCCTTCTAAAGGTCAAGGTTCCCCTCTGCAAGTGGCCTGGTCCCATCACAGATTTCCTAGGACCAGTAGGTCCCAGCTGGAAATGAATGTCAGTTTGAGCATAAAAAAATCTAAAAAAAATAAATAAACAAAACAGATAATAAAATATACAAAAAGCCACTGCTGCTGTAGGTTATTTTTTTCTTCTTTTTAATCAGGATGATAAAGATAAAATGGTATTTATCTTTCAAATAAAACAAAAAAGTCCTCTGCATGGCCCAAGACTAAAATTCCTTCATATATCTAGACTATTCCACTATTAAGAAAAATACAGAATCCTTCTTTCATAAGGCAATTTAAATCATGTTTAAGATTCATGTTATGAAGTTGGAACCTTTTTACTGTTTAGGAATTAAAATTTATAAAGAAGCTTATTTAAAATATGTACAGTAATAAAGTTATCCAGAGGCAAGAAATCCCACATTGTGCTATTTATGATGAAGTAATTTTCTTTTCAGATGATTTATAAGCCTGGAATGGCGAACTAAAGGCTTAGTTTTCTTTATCCTTCATTTCACAAAATCCTCTGACTTTCTCAATAACAGGGATCTGACTTTTCATTTAAATGGACCTGCAAATTCAGTAGATTCAGAGATTAAATTACAGGACACAACCTGGAATCATAACTCATAGTTTTAAAAGTGCAAAATAGTTCCGTATCACAGAGAGCAATATCTAAGTAGAAATGTAAAAATGGTATGCTTGTGATATTTAGATTGCATAATACTGTTGTTGAGAAGGTATGAATTAATTTAAATTTCAGGAGAGAAACTACACCTGAAACAGAAAATCCTTCTGATAAATTCTTCTCAAGGACTATGTCTTCTGAAATGCAAATAGTTTTTGTTATTTAATGATACTTCTTTTCCTGGAGAAATTATGCTGCCAAATATCAGATTACACTTCGGTGTTTCTGAATATACTGCAGTAGTCCTGTATGTACTGATAAAAGTCACATAGGTCTGAAATGTTTCTGAAGTTCAAGGACAATTTCTATTTAAAATGTCAGGGATATGTCTAGAGTGGTAGAACCTCCTCGGCTGTGCTGGATAAACTGATAGAAGTATAAATTATTTAGGCACAACGAGATTTGAAAAAAAACTTAACAGCTTTCTGGAGAGAGAATTAACCTGTACCAGCCTGTGCTGTGTTTTGGTATTACACTTTCTTAAGTCACACAGAAAAAAAACCCCAAATGCATGTTTTTAAGTCTTACTTGTTCCATTATATTTTTGCAAGTGTATATGATCGATAGCTATTTATTTGATCTTAAAGACATCTAGACCTTTGCCATTGCTGACAGTATGTTATTATCCATAAAAATAAAAGTAACTGGATAAAAGTTAACTGTCTGCCCATGATCTGGTTTCCCATATGGCAACAGATACATGCTGAAATAGTTGAACCAAAAAAACCCACTCCAACTGTTGTGTGAAGCACACTTCCCGAGGAGCTGTCTGCCTGAATTAACACAGCACCATGTGCTTAGGGTAGCACTGGAAATGTCTGATGGCAAAAATAGACATGGTGAGGGCGGAGATGGATGTGCTCCTGTGGATCACCCTGGATCGGTTTAAAAGATTACTGCCTCCAGCTTTTCATTACTTTTCCTCAACTGGAAGTTACAGCCTTTGTGTTTGAAATGATGTAAAAGGTTGCTTGAGTATTCCCGGCTTGTTTTTATGACAAATAAAACAGAACTGCTGAAATCCCCTTCAGGGAGCATTTACTGCTGTTTAAGGGTAGGCAGTGGGAATGTCCAGTGAAGGGCAGTAATGTCCTGTAGGCAGCATTGCTTCTGAAGCCACTGCAGCTACTTCCCTGAGAGACCATGTGTCCATATCTGAAGGTACCAGCACAGGGAAGAAAAATTTCTGAAAGCTACTGGCAAAGTTGTTATTATAAAAATACCATTATTTCCAAGCAATGTTATCAGGTTCTGATTTAATCTGGGTGCACATATGTTTAAGTTAGTGTATAACCATCAGTATCCTTTCAGCTGGGGCAACAGACATTTGGTACACAGATCTGCCAAATTCAGGCTGACTTCTGCTAGACATGACTTGGTGTTGCCCCGATTCAGGAAAACACCTGTAGCTGTCTTGGATAAAGTAACTTCCCTGAATCTGGCCAGTGAAGGTGGTAGGGAGACGAAGCTTCTTGGGGTGGTTGAGGGTACCTGTTATGATGGCAGGAATGCCCCAGCCAACAACGTAGTAGAACCGCATATGCCCGAAGTTGATGTTCCTCACTTCAGTCAGCATCCGGTAGATGTGGAGCTGCTCCACAAACATCCATGCGAAGGTGCTCATGTAGAAATAGTGCAGGAGGATGGCAATCACGGTACACACAAACTGTAGAAGGGAAAGGGCAGGGAAATTAGAGTTGCTCTTCTGAATCACAGCCTAGTGAGTCACCAGTTCTCCTGTGCAGCTAACAGCAAGTGTAATAAAATGATTTTGGCAGAACAAATATACTGCCATTAATTAAGTTTTACAGAGTTGAAGAAAAAGTACTTATATTGTGAAAGCCTTTTTTTTTAAAAGTAAATAATGTCACCTATTCTGAGGCTGATTCAGCTTCACCATTATCAACCCAACACACTTCAGTCACTGCCGTCCATGTTCTGTGGCTAATTTCTCTGTGAATGTTTGCTGCAAAGGTGAGGATTTGAGCTATTCTGACTGGATTCCTTCTGCTTGCAGGAGGGGCAGGGCTGGCAGCCCTCCTGGCTCTTTCTCCCAGTGCAGAGCAGGAGGTGCATATGATCCTCTGGAGGCTGCAGACCCTCTGCCCTGCCTGGTGCATGAGTCTCACCTGCACAATGCCACCACAGCAAATTCAACCACGGCATGTTCAACTGCAACAGCTAAATTGGTCTCTGCTAAGTTGATAAATTGCTCCTGACAATGGCCACCCTCATCCCTGCACTCACTCAGTGTCTCCCACGGCCATATCAAGGGCCAGACTATGGGTTTTTCTGATACTACATTCTTTCCAGAGAGAAAGATCTCTCTCCAAGGAAGTGTGCTATTTTGGTACAGTTTTGTTTTGTTTTAAAGCAGACTATGTTTTTCCTTTTATTAGTAGACAAAAAAGTACAAAGGAAATCTTCTTGCATTTGGCAGAGGTGGAGAGGAGGTGTGAGAAGATCTCAGGCCTTCAGTTTAGGACCTGTCCCTGAGAAAGTCATGGAAGATGTCATTATCAGCGGACTAAAGGATGAAGCCAAAAGTAGATCATCACTTATCCTGAAGACCAATCTTTCACCTAATGTTGAAATCAGAGTTTTTGACCACAAAGTGGGAGAGTGTTTTCTAGGCTCTACCTGGCTTGAGCAGGGAAGTCAACCCTCTTCTCATTAACCACAGAAAAGCAACCTAACCACCCAGCTGTAGGATAATCTGGGTCCAGAAATGCTTGTGTCTACCCTTCTCTTGAGGCTCTGCAGTCGGGAACAGAAGCCATGAGGACAAAGAGAAAGCAGGGTAGTGCTGGCTAGGTAGTTCTTGTCTCCAGCTAGGAACAAAGGGACCTGGAGCTTCCAGTCCTAAGTTTGGACTTGTTTTTTATCCTACATCAGCAGCACAAAGTGCACCACTAAGCTCTGCTAGGCTGAGAACAGCAGAAATAAAAGACCTGCTGAAACCAAAGAGACTGGGTCCTCAGAGTGACTAGGAGTAACAGCTACGATGGACAAACTGGTACCTGAAATCATCTTTGTGATCAAATAGACACCTTGAAACCTCTGACCGTCAAAGACTTGCATTTCTGTAATATCGGCTAACCAGTTTTCTCTCCCAGCTTAACAGTTTGATGGGTGAAAACAGTAATGACCATGAGCATCCAACATCTGAATCAAAATCTCACAATTAACCTTCTCCATTCAGAAGCAAAGCAAAGGTTTAGCCAATGATCTGTTGATAAGATTGAATTAAGAGCACTCTGCAACCATTCAATTTTTGTTAAAAATGTTTTATATTATGTTCTGAAACCTTTTGTTCCTGTGCAGCATTGATTCTGGCATGACTTTTTAGTAGTTTTTCATGGTATAATGCTCAGAAATGTACATTTCCCTGTTTGACTTTGCTGAGCAAAAGAATCATACAAAGATCGCCAGCTTTCTGGATTCACTTGCTGCTCCAAGTGCTATTGAAAGTGTAGCTCACCAAATAAACCATCTTTCTTCCCTCTATGTAAGCAGTGCTTTTTTGGTTCCTACTCTCACATGCATATGAGTAAAGTGCTGCCCTGAACATCACCTTTTTCAGGTAAGAAAAAAGAAAGACAATAAATCACTTTCTATCAATAGTCCAGGGAAAGATTAAAACCTCGCCCAGAAATGTGACTGTTAATTTACAGAAACCCATAAAAGCCAGGCTGGGTGCCAAGAAGTACAGCATTATTTGTGCTCCAGCATTCTTTACTTCTTTATGTTCATCAGTGCATAACTCGTTAGACAACTCTCATTCCATACAGACAGATGAATAATTGTCTCAAGCAGACGTTACTTACAGCCATCCTACCTTCTCAAATTGACCTGGTAGCCTGTAAGGAGCAGCTTTCTGCTGCATGAAATACATTCTGTAACTTAAAGTCCTGGTAAATGGGTTAAAAATTTGGGGTGTTTCACTGAGTCCTGGTAACAGTACAAGACATGATCACATCATGAGCCCCAAAGCAGGAAAATGAGAAGGCGCAAAAGAGAACAATCTCACCAAGTACAACTATTAGGATTTGTGGTATTGATGTAATGAACTGTTTTACTACTTTCATAAATGTTTGCTTGGTGCTTCATGGTACTATAAAAGAAATCTGGAAATGAGGAGCCACCATTTACTGCATAGTTTCTGGCAAAATTCTGTAGGGATGTGGGTTTGGCCCCTGACTCCTAAGTATTCATTCAGAGAACTGAAAGAATATAAACTCCTTGCTGGTGAAAGGCAATGAAAAATGACTTGTGTGCTCAGCAAGGCATGGGAAAGGTCAAGTTATATGAAGTGCTGTGGATCAATTGGCAAGGTGAGCTCCTTTGAACAAAATTATTTTAATATGCAAACTTGCATATATTGAAACAAAGACAACATGGGTTCACACATGACATAAAACCATATCCCAGAGGGCAGGTCACTGCTGCCCAGAGCAGCAGATAAGGGACCTGAGCTCCTGGTGCGGGGGAATTTTGGCATATGGGACTGGAAGTGACACAACCAACTGGAAAGCTTTATCCAGTTTGGCATTCACGATTTTTCAAAATGTAAAGTGGGAGAATAAGCCAAGAGAGAAACCCAACAGAGTAACCTGAATCTTAGAGGCTGAAGAATTTAAGCAGTTTAATTTTATATAATTTTCCAAAAGAGATACTATTAAACAGAGGCTTCCTGGCAAGACAATTTTTATAAGAGAGTTCTCAAATTTACTAGGAAAAGGTCTTGTCAACACTCAGTTACTGGAAGCTGAAATTAGTCAAGGTCAGATACTTTCTAAAATGTATGCTATAGCTTAAATGGATATTAGAAGTCAGAGTGACACTTCAGGATTAAGTTATACAGTAAGCAAGTTATACAGGCTGTGTGGTTATGCACCATGGTGTCATTACCATGATGGTGATATTCATTGAAGGTAGGCATATTCTCCCATTTCTACTGCTTGTACAATGTGGATTCGGCATAATTTTTTTTGGTTGGTTGGTTGGTTGTATTTTTGTTTTCACCTCAAGACTGTACTTCCCTCTCAAAATTTAGATTGAAACATGTACAGTAATGGATTTCTAGAAGATGAATTTTCTTCACAGCATTAAGATAATCCCTACAGTAACATTTTGAATATTCTTCCTATATGTTAAGGACATACTTTTCATTGCATGTCACCCCCTCAACTGCATACTGCCTGTTTGGCACAAACTGTGCAGCGCTGGAATCCTTGCCTGCTTGTCTCCTACCTGTCTGCATGGCAGCCATGACTTTTGGGATCGATGTTACTAAGAATCAGCAGCAACACTATGCAAAATGCCACATGGTTGGGACAGTAATGAGGTCCGAAGTACAGAACATACACACTTCATGTGTGGTGTACATATCACACTCAGTCCATTCATGTCTTGCCTTTCTTGACATGCACAATGCTGGAGGTGCCTGCACTAAACTTTGTCAACAGACGTGATGGGCTGAAGCCAACAATCACTGTGGCTGGAAGGCACAAAGCAAAGTGACAGCTTTCCTATGGAATCTTGGATGTAGCAAGCTGTCCCATGCCTGGCAAGAGGCTTCTCCAGAATGGCCATTGAGTGTGCAACATGCATATTAGCCCCTGCCCAGCAACACATAGTTGTCCACCTACCAGTCAACACCAAAAGCCATTTGGGCTTGTGAGGTACCTGTGGCAGCAGAAACTGGAGAGCCCCGTACTGAACAGAAAATGCAAGACAGAAAACACCCTGAAGAACGGAAGGAAGAAACCAGTATTCAGGGTTCAGCTCCTGGGATAAGCCTTCAAAGGGTTGCTGTCATATACCCTCTGAAAATAAGATATAGACCTATCACCTGCCTTTGCTATTAATCATGTAATCCATACATGAATAGATTAAAAATCTGATGTTTTTCAAATTACTGTTGAAGCCAAACAGAAGTGAAAAAGAAAAGTGAAACAGATAGGAGCAAGTAAAAGTTGCAATTTAAAATTTGACAACATCATGGCTAGGCTTCACG
>VWZG01001520.1:8782-26513 GCA_013396735.1 Grallaria varia
GGCAGAGCTGGGGTGAAGGGCGGGGGGCGCAGCAGCGGCTGGAGCGGAGCAGAGACCCCCATCGGGAATGGAAGGAGCAGAGACCCCCATGGGGGGATGGAGGGAGCGGAGACCCCCATCGGGGATGGAGGGAGCGGAGACCCCCATTGGGGATGGAAGGAGCAGAGCCCCCCATTGGGGATGGAGGGAGCGGAGACCCCCATTGGGGATGGAGGGAGCAGAGCGGAGCCCCCCATCGGGGGAGGGAAGGGGCCGCAGTGGCCGGGGGTCCGGGGAGCAGCCCCCGCCGCGGGGTCTGGCGCGGACACGACCCCCGGCCACGTGTGTGGGGACACGGGGGGGCCCAGCTGTGCCCCGGGGGCTGCGAGGGTCGGGGTCAGGGGGGTCCCTGTGGGTCTCCGCGGGGCTGAGCCCACCCGCTGCCCCTGAGCCCAGCAGGAGCTGCCCCGGCCCGCCCCGCAGCTGCGGGTAATCGGGGTTAATTGCGGCGCTAATGAGGTGTGAAAGGGTTATTGCCTGGGGATCAGCAGAGGGGCAGCGACGGGGACGTCGGTGCCACTGGACGTGGCTGCAGCTCGCTCGGCTCCCGTGTCTGCGCCCCCATCCCCGTCTGTGCGGTGGGGGGCACCCGGGCACCCTCCCCGTGCCCGGCACACCGAGGGCTCCCCGGCCACTGCGCTGGCTCCGCGTCCCCAGGGCAGGGGACAGGGCAGGACGGGGCGGGTGGGACAGGGACCGGCGGCGGTGGGCATGGGTGGGCAGAGCCGCTGGCAGGGACGATGCCAGTGCTGGGGACGGGGAGAGCCTGGGTGGGTGCCAGTGCCACACAGTGTGCCGGTGTCCCAGAGTGTGCCAGAATGTGCCAGTGCCCCAGAATGTGTGCCAGTGCCACACAGTGTGCCAGAATGTGCCAGTGCCCCAGAGTGTGTGCCAGTGCCACACAGTGTGCCAGAATGTGCCAGTGCCCCAGAGTGTGTGCCAGTGCCCCAGAGTGTGTGCCAGTGCCACACAGTGTGCCAGAATGTGCCAGTGCCCCAGAGTGTGCCGGTATCCTTGAGTGTGCCAGTATCCCAGAGTGTGCCAGAATGTGCCGGTGCCCCACAGTGTGCTGGTGCCCCACAGTGTGCCACTGCCGCGGTGGCAGAGCTGGTGGCAGAGCTGGGCACACGGTGACACTCAGTCCATGGGTGTAGGGTGTCCCTGGGCTCTCCTTTCTCGCTCCTGCTCTCACCTCACCCCAGGCTGAGGAGCACGAAGCCACCCCAGGCCCAGCAGCAACCGCTGGCTCTGGGAAGGGTCTGGATCTTTCCCTCTGAGACACCTAATCCCTAAACCAAATGAGCACCAGGAGAGGGGCAGCCCTTTGCCAAATGGGGGCCGGGGGAGCTGAGGGGCCCCACCTGTGCCCGGGACCCCCCAGATTCTGGGGGGAAGGTTTCCATCGGTGACTTCGCTGGGATAGCAGTGACGGTGGAAGGCTCCGACTGCCCAGCATCACCACAGGGTCTGGTGGTGGGAACTGGGCATCCCCTGGGAGAGCTGGTGCCAGCTGTGACCCTCCACCAGCCCAAGGGCAGAGGGGGCACGAAGCTCTCGCTGTCATCGGCTCTGCCTTGGGGGGACCGCGGGGGCACCAACACAGCACCCCGGGGAGCCCCCAACGCGGGGCTGGGGGCTCTGCTGTGGGTGCCGCCTCTGATGCCCCCTGAGCCCGCTCTGCTGCTGCCAGATGTGCGGGGCGTGCGGCAGGGGCACATCTGGCGGTGGGGCAGCTGTGCCGAGGCCTGAACACTGTGAGCTCTGTGTGCTCCCAGCGCCCCGCAGCCATGACCAATGCGGGCATCTCCGGCTGTGCCGCGGCCCCACGGCACTGCGCCCGCAGCTGCTCCCGCCTCCGAGCAGGCGCTTCCCAGGAAAACCCTTTTTTCCCCTCTTTCATGAGATTGCTGCCTTTTCCACATGGCGAAGGGACAAGACACCCCGCAGGGAGAAGACGGATTTATTAAATATTTGGCGGATGACAGAACATGGCTCCCTGCTCACAGGCTGCTTTGGAGACGTTCCCTGTGCTTACGGCATCAGCTCCAGCGCAGCTCTGCCAGCTGCTCCCAGGGACCATCCCGCTCCCAGGGACCATCCCGCTCCCAAGGACAATCCCAATCCCAGGGACAATCCCGCTCCCAAGGACAATCACACTCTCAGGGACCATCCCGCTCCGAGGGACAATCCCACTCCCAGGGACAATCCCAATCCCAGGGAGCATCCGGCTCGCTCCCGCACTGCCCCGTGCCCACAGGAACAGGGAATGGCACGGAGGCTTGGTGCAGCCCAAGGGACCTGCTGGCTGCGTGGGCATGGCCGGGGCCTGGGGATCCACGGAGCCTCCAAGGACGTGTGTGCCAGGGATGGCACAAGGGGCCAAGGCCACCACTGTCCTTGTGCATGGCACCCACAGACCAGCCGGTGTGTCCCCCATCCCTATTCCTGCCCCATGGGAATGGGGGTGTCCCTCTCAGCATCAGCTCCCGGCAGTGGCCGGGGACACCAATGCAGGGACACGGCTCTGCCCCAGGGAATTCCCACGGGAAAATGTTTTCAGGCACATTTTCCTTCAGGTGGGTTTTGCCCCAGGGAATTGCAGAGTTGCCTGGCAATCCCGATCCAGTGGGTGCTGCCAGTGTGAGCCCTCTGTTTGGCAGCGGGAGATCCCCATCCCTGCACAGCTGTGGCATCTCCAGCTCCCCATGGCTGTCACCACCCTGGCAGTGCCACTGGCAAAGCATCCCTATTTTTGGTGCTTTTGGACCCACCTATAGCCAAAGCCAAGGATGCTGCAGGTCTGAATTCAGCAAATTTAGCTGAAACCTCAAATGAAGCTGACCCATTCCTGTCCTTGTTCCCATCCTCCTCTTCATTCTCATTCCTGTCCCCATCCTCGTCGTCATCCTTGTCTCCCTCTCCATCCCCATCCCTGTCCCTTGTCCCCATCCCTGTCCCCCATCACCATTCCCATCCCTTCTCCTGTCCCCATTCCCGTCCCTGCTTGACTTGACTGTGCTGCTCCAGGTTCTCATCGCTCCCCTTCCCTCTTGGCAGCTCATTCCCAATATTTACATCCAACCAAACCTGTGGCCACCACGGGTGTTAATTTCCCTTCTCCCGTGGGCCGGAGGGACCCGGTGAGCCATTCCCATGGGCCCTGGGTTGGTGCAGGGAGGGGCAGAGCCGAGGGCGCTCCCAGGGTTGGGCGCTCCCTCCCATCCATCACCCTCCATAAATATTTATAGATGCATCAGGGCCCTCGGCTCCTTCCACTAAAAATAACATTCCTAAGCACCACGGGAAAAAAGGCGCAGAAACCACCCGTGACTGGGACTGGTGGCCACATTTTGGGAGCAGCGATGGAAGAGGAGCCCAGCGTGGGTCAGTGGGGAGCTGCCACCCCCCGCTCCCTTATTTTCTTTAATTTTAACCAAAACTGGACCCAACTCCTGGCACTGGTGGGGGGAGATGCTTCTCTCAGCCCTGCCACGCTCCTCCCTCAATTTCCTGCTTGGGATGAGAAAGCTTTCACAGCCCAAAGAGCTGCTCCAGCTGGGCTGGGAATGCTGGAGGTTGGTGGCCCATCAAGGCCCCCATCAGGGTTGGACATCTGCACCCACCACCCTCTCCTGGGAGGAGAAAACCCACACCTGACTCCAGGTGTGTCACAAGGTGGGCTTTTGAGAGAGAATCCCCTTCGTGCCCCGCAGGAGGGACCCCAGCAGGGTCTGCCCTCCTTTTTCCATGCCCACCAGGGAGAAGGAGCAGTGTGTGACACAGTGGTGGTGGTGGCCCCGCTTTGGGAGGACGTCGGATTGGAGCCGCACACGGAGCGGGAACAGCCACCAGCAGTTTCCTTTCAGGTTTTTTTTGTTTTCTAAGCCTCCCATGACTCGCTGAGCCGGGTGGGACATGGTCTGGTCACCGCTGGGAAACACACCGAGGGTACATGCAATGGCCTGAGGGGCAGGTGCCCACGGAGAGCCCCCCGGGTGTTTCGGGGAGAGCCCCCCGGGTGGTGCTGGGAGAGCTCTGCCGGTGGTTTTGGGAGGGCTGTGTCAGCAGCAGGTGGTGGAGATCGGTCACAGTTGCACGATGGTGATGGATGGGCTGAAACGTGCCTCTTCCCAAGGATGGGAGACGTCCCTCGATGGCAAGCGCAACCTCCGTGCCTGCGGCATCAGAACACCCGTCAGCATCCCAGGGAGCAGCTCCAGCCCAGCCCCGTGGGCAGAGCCAGAGCTGGGACCTGGAGAAGAGGAGGCTCAGGGGGCACCTTCTGGCTCTGCAAGGCCCTGATGGAGCCAGGGTGGGATACTGGGAACAATTCCTTCATGGCTGCCCAGGGCAGGGGGGAAATCCCCATCCCTAAAGGGATTTCAAGGCCATATGGATGTGGCACTTGGGGACATGGGACAGCAGTGGCCTTGGCAGAGCTGGGGGATGGTTGGACCTGATGGTCAGAGTTTTCCAACCTCAATGACTCCATGATTCTGTGACCCCCTGAACCTTCTGGCTGGGGCTGTGCACCCCTGGGGCCATCCCTGGGAAGCTCAGAGCAGACCCATGTGTGGCACTCACCAGAGTGTCCTGCTGACCCCAGAGCTCCTCACCTCAGACCCCAGAGACCTCAGGAAACAAACCCTGAGTCCCTGACACCCAGACACACAGCACTGGGAGGAACTTGAGGAATCAGAGAATCCCAGAATCACTGAGGTTGGCAAAGCCCTCCCAGCCCACAGAGCCCACCCTGTGCCCGATGGCCACCTTGTCCCCCAGCCCAGAGCACTCAGTGCCACGGCCAGTCCTGCCTTGGGCACCTCCAGGGCTGGGCACTCCAAACCTCCCTGGGCAGCCCCTGCCAAGGCCTCACCACCCTTTCCACCAACAAATTCTTCCAGGTGGAAAAGCCACCATGGTTAAAAGGGGTTGTTTTTGCTTTTCTTCTTTGTATTGTTCCATTCTTTCAGGATATAAAGAAGCCTGAAGGTGCAGTGGTCCCCAATTCAGTGCTTGTCAGCTGTTCCCTGGCCGTGCTGAGGCCCTGCTGGGCTCTGGGGGGGACAGGAGCTCCTCATGTCCCCATCAGTGCCGAGGGGTGACAGGGCCACAGACATCCCTTTCTCCAGAGCCATCAGGGTAGAGGGATGTGAAGAAAAGCCACACACTGCAGCCCAGCCAGTGCCCTGTGCTGGCTCCCACTGCAATTTCACTCCTTCTTGTGTTACCAGATTGTTTCCCAGATGAGGCAGGACTTGAATTTCAAATGTAAAATTGTCAGAAAGGCTCCTGAGCCCCTCTGGGGTTCTCTCCTTCCGCTGCTGAAACGTCTGGGAGGCAGGAAGGGCAAAAGCCCTTTTTAATTCTTTGCCAGGTGCCTGCACAGGACACTTGGTGGGAATTGGTGGTGGGTTCATTCCACAAACTGTGGTTTGGATCCCTCATTGACTGTCCTGGCTCCTGCCTGACTCCTACGGCCACCCAACCTACAGGGTGAGGGAACAGGACCCAGAGGGAGGTGCCCTCCTGCCCCTGCTTGCAGCAGGCATGGGAAACGATGGGAATTGTGGCAAACATCCAGCGAGTGTGGAAACCTGAGCAGTGCCCTCCTGGGAGCTCTCAGGTGGGGGAGATAAGGATCTCACTCGGGTCCTGGAGACATTGTCACACTTGTCACATGGTGCCAGCTCCCTCACCTCCTGCTCAGCTCCACCAGTTTGTCTGTCCATATTTTGGGCCCTGTTTTAACTCTGGGAGTAGAGATTTTATTTTTGGTATGTCTGGACAGTGTCCATCACCCCGGGGTGCCATTTCCTGTCCGACGCCTCTCACTGGAGAAGCAACACCAACAAAACAGGAGAGAACGCCACTCTCACTGAAGGGTCTGGTGTCTTCCCACTTTGGGGAGACCTTGGAGCCCCTGCTAGAGCCTAGAGGGGCTCCAGGAGAGCTGGAGAGGGACTGGGGACAAGGCATGGAGGGACAGGACACAGGGAATGGCTTCCCACTGCCAGAGGGCAGGGAGAGGGGGGACACTGTGAACGAATTGGTGGCTGGGAGGGTGGGCAGGCCCTGGCACAGGTTGGGCAGAGCAGCTGTGGCTGCCCCTGGATCCCTGGAAGTGTCCAAGGCCAGGTTGGATGGGGCTTGGAGCAACCTGGGCTGGTGTAAGGTGTCCCTGCCCATGGCAGGGGGGGGAACCGAATGAACTTTAAGGTCCCTTCCAACCCAAACCATTCTGGGATTTATGGAAAGCATAATTTTTCAGAGTGATGGGCAGGTGGGGACCATTCCTGGTGCAGAGATGGGAGAGGAGGGACAGGAGCAGGAGGTGTCAGGAGCTCAATCCCATGTGCTGCTGGAGATGGGATGAGAAATCCACTCCTCCTTACCTGAATTGCTGTCCAGCGTTGGCTGCCCTCCTAACCTGCAACACAGGGAAGGCACACTTAGGAGATGGATCATCTGATTTCCCATAAAATGAAGAACTGACCCCCCTCTCTTACTGCTCCAGTGGGGAATCCCCCAGGGCTGCACACTGGGGGATACACAGCAAGTCCTCTGAAAGGCAGGTAGAAAAGTGCTCCTGATCCTCAAAGCCCAGAAATCCTGGCATGGCCAGGGTGGGATTGTCCAGTCCCACGCCTCAGAGCAAGGCCAGCCCCACAGGATGCTCAGCACCTTCTTCCTGAGATCTGAGGGTCTCCAGGGGTAGAGACCCCACAGCCTCTTGGAGCAACCTGTGCCTGACCAGCCTCGGGGTAAAAAACGACTTTTTCTGTCCAAGCAGAATTTCCCTGTGCCTGTTGCCTCTTCTCCCTGGGCACCACGGAAAAGACTCTGCCTCAGTTTTCTTTAGTCTCTCCCACCAGTTATTTGCACACACTGATTTGACCCCAGTGCTCTCAACCCTTCCAAGTGTCACCTTTGTCACTGCCATGGGACAGGTGTATTCCAGAGTCCCAGAACAGTTTGGGTGGGAAGGGACTTTGAAGCTCATCCCATTCCACCCCCTGCCATGGTAGGGACACCTCCCACCAGCCCAGGTGGCTCCAAGCCCCGTCCAACCTGGTCTTGGACACTTCCAGGGATGGGGCAGCCACAGCTTCTCTGGGCACCCTGTGCCAGTGGTGAAATCCAATTTCCAATTGGATATTTTGGTCTGAGAAATTTGATGGAGCAGTGAACTGCATTTCCAGCAGTCTGAGCACATTCCAGCTCTTTAGTCCCTTTTCCAGTGGTTTGAGGGTTATAAAATCCAAATGGTCAATGCAGGAAGGGACCAGCCCATGGAGGGTCTCAGGTGACACTGTCCTGGGCTCACCCCTGGGCACCAAGAGGAACGTGGTGCCTGGGGGAGAGGCAGCAGGACACTGCAGAGAGGGATTGCAGGACAGCCCTGGCAGAGCCAGTGTCCCACCTGGAGTAACACCCGGAAGAGGTGAACCTCTGGATACACAACACCAGATTCCAAGAGGGGGGAACACAATGGGAGCACCAAGGCTGGCTAAACTGCAGTGGGGTGTCATCCAGAGTGACTGGATGGAGGTGGCTTTGCCAGCTCCCCACTGTGCTCTTCTGAGCCTGGAACTCAACGGACATCTTTGGAGATGCTGCTGAGTTTGTGATCCCAACCACAAACCATGGAGCCAACTTGGAGTCCTCCTGGATGATTTCATCCCCCTGAAGCCGTACCAAGCGTGGGGACGTCACTGTCTCCAGCAGGCAAGAGAGTGCTGGGATTAATTACTGGGACACAGGGAAATAGGAAATAACTTCGTGAAGAAACTTGTGAGGAAGCCCAGGGATGATGACATGGGGATGGTTTTAAACTGAGAGAGAATCAATTTGAATTGGATATTGGGAAGGGATTCTTGGCTGGGAGGGGGGGCAGGCCCTGGCACAGGGTGCCCAGAGAAGCTGTGGGTGCCCCTGGACCCCTGGAAGTGTCCAAGGACAGGTTGGACAGGGCTTGGAGCCACCTGGGCTGGTGGGAGGTGTCCCTGCCCTTGGGAGGAGGTGGAATGGGATGAGCTTTAAGGTCCCTTCCCACTCAAACCATTCCATAAAGGTTCTCTGAACCCCATCACAGTGGAGTCCCCATGAGGACCAGCATCCCCCTTGCCTGTGTCCTCAGAAGTTGGGGGATTTTTCTTCTTGTTCATTCCAGATGTGGGAGGGCGTTGCTGAGCCGGGGCAGGCAGAGCTCCCTGTGGGCACAGGGTCAGGCTCCACGTGTGCAGCATCCTGGCCACAGGTCCCTCCAGGTAACATGGGCTTTGGTATCGCCCATCCCTGAGATACCCACCCCCCAGACCCTGCCACCCTCGCCACCGGGTCCGGAGCAGCTCCCACAGTGCTCGTGCTGAAGGGCTGCACAAACATATTGATTATTCCTCGATTTCCCTGCCAGAGTGTACCTCACTGTCTCTGGGACATTAAGAAATCACTTTTTCCCTGGCAGAGATAATATTTACATTCCACACGGAGGCTTCTGGATCCAGCTCTGCTTTTGGACACACGTCTCAGCTGTCCCTCCCCACTTGGTGCTGCTGCTGCGATGAGTAACGGGGTGGGTTGTGTCACATCCCTGCTCCCACTGCAGCTCCTCAGAATCCCCCCTTCCCTATTTCCCAGGCAATACACAAGGCATATTTGGAAAAAACCAGACGGGTCATCTGGTAAGCATCTAAAACATTCCACTGAGGAGGAATGTTCTGGGGCAAAGAGGGTCCTGTGACTTGGAGCCAAGGAGACTCTGCTTTGGAAACTCGTTGTAGCCAAAGTCAAGCTTCCCGCGCTCCTTCCTACCAAGTTCAAACACTGGTGGGCAAAGGAACAGAGCATTTCCAAACACCTGGATGCTTTGCAGAAGCCACTGGATGGGAAAACTCAGGAAAATGTGCTCCTTTTGGGAGAAACGTGAGATCTGCTGCCTCAGCTCAGCCAGAGGGAAATGTGTGTGTAACAAAATAAGGCAAAAAAGGCCCCATTTGTTGACGCTGGAATTAGGTTTGGCTCAAGCGAGACAAATGCCTGGGCTGATTCAAACCCGGCCAAGTCTGTTCCTCGTGTTTGGGTTTGGAACATGGGAAGCAGAAGCCAAGAGAGCCCTGAGCAAGGTCCTGTCCCCAGCAGGGCCCGGGAGGAGCTCTGGGGTGCTGGTGGAGCACAAGGTGGGAGCAGACCCCGGCAGACCCTCCACCTCCGCTCCACCCAGCTCGGGGGTCTGAGAACCCTGAGGCCACCAACCACTTCCAGCTGGAATAGCTCCTGCACAACATGCCATGGATTTGCTGGCCCCAGAGATAAAGTCTGGGAGGATCAGCATGGAGATCAGGGACACGGAGGTGAAAGGGACCCCCGTGACAGTGATGGCACTGCCTGCGTGGGATGGCCACCAGCACAGGGACTCTGGACACTTGTCCAGCCAAGGTCACCATGGGATGGCCACCAGCACAGGGATTCTGGACACTTGTCCAGCCAAGGTCACCATGGGATGGCCACCAGCACAGGGATTCTGGACACTTGTCCAGCCAAGGTCACCACGGGCAGGGGCTGGGCAGGTGATGGTCCCACTGCCTGGACACTTCACTGGTGACCCCCCCACGCTTTGGGTTTTGTCTGATCTGTCCCCCTGAGCTGGATTTCCCACAGCACCTGGAGCAGCTGCTCCTCCTCCTCTTACATGTTTCTGTGTGTGACCTTTGCTGGAAGAACAACATCCCTGAAAGCTGAACACACACAGCAAAGGGACTGTGGCCGTGACGTCAGCCCGTGGCAGATGTTGGAGAGAGGGACAGTGACTGCAGCCAGTAGGAAAACCTGTGCCATGGGGTGGGAGGTGCTTCACCTGGAGCTACCTGCACCCAGAGCCTCCACCAGCACCCAGAGCCATCACCTGCACCCAGAGCCATGACCTGCACCCAGAGCCTTGACCTGCACCCAGAGCCTCCACCAGCACCCAGAGCCATCACCTGCACCCAGGGCCTCCACCTGCACCCAGAGCCTCCACCTGCACCCAGAGCCTCCACCTGCACCCAGAGCTCCTCGTGGGGCTCCAAACAGAGATGGTGAACCCACAGAGCAGCAAGGTAGAAAATCCTTCACAGGTCTGAGACATGTTTGTCCCTCACCTTGATCCTTCCCATTCTGCAGCTTCTCTGTCTCTTCCTCATCTTCTTCCTCTGCTTCAGGGGAAAAAAAAAAAAAGAAAAAAGCTGACATGAAACTGGTGGATGAGAGAAGGGAGAAAATCATGGAATTGTTTGGGTTGGAAAAGCCCTCTCAGAGCATTGAGTCCAGCCATACTCCAGCACTGCCAAGGCCACCACTGACCCATGTCCCCAAGTGCCATACTCATATGGCTTTTAAATCCCTCAAGGGATGAGGACTCCACCACCTCCTTGGGCCGCCCCTCCAGTGCTTGCCCACCCTTTCCATGAAGAAATTCCTCCTGAATTTCACTTGTTTCATGGTGAGAGCTGGGGCTTCCTTATGTTTATCTGGGGATAAGTTGAGTGAGTTTATGACCAGGCCCGTATTTGCACAGCAGAGTGGGAGCAGAAGGTCACATTCTTCTGCAGATGGTGGCTCTTCTCTCGTTTCAGTGTTTCAGTGAGACCTGTGCAAACAGGTGATGGTTATCCCCAGGGAGATGTGCTCCTGCCTCCCACCCATGGTGTGAGGGCAAGGAAAGGGAGAAGCCCTCCAGTCAGAGGCACAGCTGGAAACCAGAGGGGTTTGGAACGGACCTGATCAAGGGGGACCTTATAAACATGTCCTTTGTGGCTTTGAGGTCAGGATGGTTAGACATGGAGGTCACACTGCCCATGCCCACTCAGCAATGGCTCCTGGGGAGCAGGAGCTGAGGAGATCAGGGACAAACCCAAACACATTTGGAATAATCAGAGACGTGACCTGGAGCTCAGTGTTGGGTCTTGGACTTGCCTCCTGCATGAAGACCAGCACCCTGAGTCCTTTTAGGCTCAGATGGAGTAACCACAGGATCAGTGTCCCCTCAGCAGCACAGGCAGCATGAGATTATTGCCTGGATTATGGTGTGGCACTTGGGGACATGGGTCAGTGGTGGCCTTGGCAGTGCTGGTGGAACGGATGGACTCGATGGTCTTGGAGATCTTCAACCTCAGTGATTTTGTGATTCTGTAGTTCTGTGGCTCCAGGATTCTGTCACAGAATCACAGAATTTCCTGGGTTGGGAGAGACCCACCAGGATCATCAGGTCCAGCTCCTGGCCCTGCCCAACAACCCAACAATCCCCCTCTGTCCCTGTTCCATTCTCCAAAGGCTCCTGGAGCTCTGGCAGCCTTGGGGCCGTGCCCATTCCCCCTGGGGAGCCTGTTCAGTGCCCACCACCCTCTGGGGAAGAGCCTTTCCCTGAGATGCAGCCTGGCCCTGCCCTGGCATCACTGCAGAAGGTGGGTGGGGGCTGATCAGAGCAGCCCAGGGAGCCCCCGAGGACAGGGTGACACTGCAGCCTTCCCCTTCCAAGGGCCTCTGTTCCCTGGGCTGGGCAGAGGCACCAGGGGCACACGGAGGGTGGGGGGTGCAGGCACTGGGGACCCCCAGACCCTCCCCACAGCCCTCCTGTGGCTGCTGGGGGAGCTGGGCTGGGGGAGGTGTCTGTTCCCACCACTCACCTCGGGGACAGGAGGTGTGAAATCCCGCGGGCTCCGTCAGCTGAGGATAACTCATCTTTTCCTAATTTACACAAACGACACCATTTCAGACACTTTCAGGGGGGCCTTCCCTGGTCTCTGCATCGCCTGGAGCAGGAGCCTGTTGGTAACTCCATTTGCTCTCCATTCCCACACCCCTGTGACCCACATGGCTTTGCACATCCCTGGTGGCCAGGGACAGCACCCAGGGAATGGTTCAATGATGCCAGGGCAGGGCCAGGCTGGATCTCAGGAAAAGGTCCTTCCCCAGAGGGTGGTGGGCACTGACCAGGCTCTCCAGGGAATGGCCCAAGGCTGCCAGAGCTCCAGGAGCCTCTGGACAATGGGACAGGGACAGGTGGGGATGGTTGGGGTGTCCTGGGCAGGGCCAGGGGTTGGACCTGATAATCCTTGTGGGTCCAGCTCAGGATATCCCATAATTCCATGACTGTACAGCACCTGGAACACAACACCTCCCAGCCTGTGGACTCTGCTTTGGGTAGGGCTTTGCTCTGTGTGTTCCAGCCCCGGGGGGAGAGCTGAGGTGATTTATGGGAGGAACAGGCGGCGCTGGTGGTGCTGCTGTCAGCCAGGGACAGCTTCATTAACTCCCAGCTGCCTGCACAGCCCCACTGGGGGCTCCGAGAGGGGGAATTTACTGCTGGGCAGCAAAGGATCAGCCCTGGGTGTCACCGTGACGGCTCCATCACAGGCAGAGCCCCGAGGGGTCTGTCACAGGCAGTGAGGACTGTGTGACACAAGGAGGGTCCAGCACGGGGCTGGGGAGGTGGAACAGGGACTGGGAGGGTCAGTCCAGACACAGAACACCTTCCTTCTTCACCACCAGCAAAGGCAGCCCAGAAACCAAACCACAGGAGCATTTAAGTTGGAAAAGCCCTCCCAGCCCAGAGAGCCCACCCTGTGCCCGATGGCCACCTTGTCCCCCAGCCCAGAGCACTCAGTGCCACGGCCACTCCTGCCTTGGGCACCTCCAGGGCTGGGCACTCCAAACCTCCCTGGGCAGCCCCTGCTAAGGCCTCACCACCCTTTGCACCAACAAATTCCTCCTGAAAACAGGCTGCTGGAGCACTAAATGGTCAGACCCCCGTTGCTGACAAGTCTCAAGGGCCACAGGACACATCCTTGGGTGACACAGGACCTGCTCCAGCTCCCCTGACCCAGGCAAGAGGCACACAGGGAATAATTACCTATTTCCCTCAACATTGTTCAATAACAAGGGATGGAATTGGCCTCACATACATTTTATATATGTGATTATGGTGTCTGACAAGGATTCATGGCAAAAGGTCTCACCTGCTCCCCAAGCATTGCAGGGCAAAGCAGGAACCTGGGGACACTCACTCCAGAAGTCTGCTCCGGCTTCTGACTGTGCCACTGAGGAGCTCTGGCTTCCAGGAGTGGGACTGGGAGGTGGCCTCTCTCCCAGGAGGTGCTCTGGAAAAGCAGCTCCGTGCTGTGATCCATGCTTGGATCAGTGGGAGCAGGAGGGAGGGGATGGGGATTGGATCCACAAACCACCAGTGGTGCCACCAGCCAAGGCTGTATCCACAGGGCACTGCTCTCCAGCCAAGGATAAAACCAAAGGGAAGTCTCTCTACAGGGTGTTGGGAGTTCTCAGTGATACCACCATGGAATCACTGAGGGTGGAAAAGCCCTCCAAGATTGCTGAGACAATTCCCAGCACTGTTCGGGCCAACAGTGTTGGCTATAAAAATGATTTTTCATTAAGAACACAGACACACATGCTTTAGTTTTAACAAGATAATAAATCTAAAGGCAAATCTTCAACCTGTGGCTTTCAGTCTTCCTTTTCCAGCGCTGCTGAATCAACTCTTACCTGAATGCAGCTCCTTCACCAGCGAGGACATGGTGTTGGTGATGGAATCGGCCGCTACCAGCAGGTCATTGCGGAGGTTCCTCCTCGTACCTGGGGCAGAGCAGGCACACAGAGATCAGGAATCGTGGTGCCCACACCACCACTGCCCCAGCTCCTCACTGCTCGGACACCCCCGTGCCACCAAGGCACAGGAGATGGAGTCTTGCCCTGGAGAAGGAAGGGCCCGGCTCTGCCTCATCCCCTGACCACCTGCTTGGCTCATGGGCTGCCTCATGTTCCTCTCCATGGCAGGGGCAGCCCAAGGGCAGAGACAGCCCCCCAGGACTGGGGCTGTGGGGTGGCTCATCCTCCTCCTCCTCCTCCGGGCAGTCACTCTCAATATGGCCGAGGTGTGAGCAGGATAGAAGCCACTGGAATTCTCACCCTCCTGCATGGCTGGAGGAAGGAATCGTCTTCCTCGGTGTCACACAGCCAGGGGAAGGGCACTGTGCTGTCCCCACAGTGACACTGACCTGCCTGCACGCTCCATGTGTGAGCCACTGCTGGAGGGACCTGCTTGTCCCATCAGTGACCCAAACACGGTCATGACTGTGCCAGAACGTCCAGGACCAGCACGGGGACACAACTGGCACAGGGACCATCCAACTGGCTGCTGCCACCACAGATGGGTGAGGGATGATGCTTGTTGGCTCTTGTGGTGCTGGGAAGACAATGATCCTCTTGGATCATGCCAGTGGCTGCCCCACCCCTGAAGGTATTCAAGGCCAGGTTGGATGGGGCTTGGACCAACCTGGTCCAGTGTCCCCCCTGTGAAACAGCTGGGTAACATTACTGATCCCCCCCGGACATCTCTGTGCAGCAGCCCCCCGAAGCCCTCCTGGCTGGGACATTTATTTTATTACGTGAAAACATCAACCTTTTATCCTGTTTCCTGTGTTCTCCACCAGCCTCGGATTTGCCTGATTTTGTGTGATTAATATGAAGTAGCACTAATTGTGCAGACTGCCTTTCCGGAAGGATCATTCCAGGAAACTTATTACTGAGTCTGGTGACCCCTTTTTATCTTGAAAGAGTTTTTCTAGTTGTTGCATCAGCCACCACTGTGGTTATGAAGAGAGGAATGTCCCCCCTTGCTGTTGGTGGCAGTGGATCCAAGAATTCCTGAGGGACTGTTTTCTTCTCCTTTGAGATGATCAGCAGCAGAACTGATTTCATAACTCCATGGTGACCTCTGTATCCAAATATTTCACCCAGAAACCATCGGGGTGTTTTATTCTAATACTGTCACACCTGGTGATCTTCCAAGTGCCAATCTTGGTAATCCTCTACTAAATGGAAGATCAAGAGATCACCTATGGAGGAAACTTTTCTCACCTCAAGACTCTCTGCTCAGGATCCCTGGGATCCAATCCTTTAAAGGTTTGCTGCTCTAGACTTTTCCACACTGATGGGGCAGCTCACAGACTTGTACCCTGGGAATAAAGATGAGCTGCTGGTGACCCTCTCCAAGGTCAGGGCAGCACGAGGAGGAACAACACCCGGAGCTTCAGTCCCTTCTGCTCCTCTCTCCCACTGTCACATTGAATAAGAATCTGGTGGATATGCAAAAGTCAGCATAAATAATGTAACTGTTTCTGTTAAAATGGCCCACAAAATCAGTGTGCTGAGGGATGACAGTGGATTTGTTGCTCCAGTCCCCACCACGCTGCCGGGCCGTGGCTGCAGCACATCAGCCCAGCCCTGAATAGTTTTCCACAACACCTGGTTCATTGCAACACATAGTTGAGATGCTGTCAGGTGTTAAAAACCTGGAGAAACCACAAGCTGTCACTCTGGGCGATATCGGCAGGTCCTGACGAAGGAGCATCGTTAGGGGAGGGGCAGCGACGAGCCCTGGATTAATTACACCAGCCTGAGCCAGGACCCTGAGGAAGGCTGCGGTGACTGCAGACCATGCTGGGAGGGCTTTGCCTTGTCACGGCTTCTGGCCCTTCCCAGGAAAAGGCAGATGGACACGGAGCACATGGGGATGCCCCGGGAGGGCTGGAGAGCAAGGAGAGGTGCAGCATTCTCACGTCCTGCCATAACCACGTGTTTGTCACTCTGAGCAGCAGACGAGGGGGATTTTCCCAGCGCCTGGTCGGGCTCACGGCACTGCTGCTCCACTCTGCGTGTCCTGGGGACAGAAAGGGATCCTGCACGGGGGGAAGGAGAGGAGCTGCCAAACACATCAGCGGAGAGCTCTCGGCTGCACCACCAAACTTGCTGTGGAGATGAAGAGGAGGCGACTGGACCACCCACAGCAACAGATGGAGCGCTCGCCTCTGGTATTTGGCATCCTGCCTCCCTGGAAATGCCTGCTCTGCTGCTGGGGCCGGGAGCGTTGGGAGATGAGGAGCTTGCTCCTACCCATGGCATGAGGAAAAGACACCTCCTTGTCCCAGAGGAGATGCAGGGCTCGGAGGGGATGGTCCCATCACCTGGGAGCTCTGGAGAACACGCAGTGGCCGCTCCCTGTGCTGAGGACTCTGGGGCTGAGGGCTCCTGGTCCTGGCTGCAGCACCCATGTGCCACCAGCCACACGTGTGCCCTGGCACTCCTGCTCCTCTGCTGCCACTGCCTCACCCTGTGTGGCAGCAGCTCCTTCAGGCAAGGGGGAAGATCCTTCCAGGAGGGTCTACCCACTGAGCACCACAAATGCAAACTGCTAGTTAAAATCTGCTTGGTTTGGAGGTGCAGTGTCAGTTCTGGGAGGTTTATTTCCATGTTTGGTTTGTTTGGAGAAGGAGCCCATCCATCTGACAAAGGGATTTGATGCTTCTATTCACAACCTTCCCTCCCTGGAACGAGAAACCACCTCCAGCTCTGTGACTCCACATGAGGTGACCCATCATTTTTTAAAGAAATAAAGCACCTCTGCGTCAAGTCAAGGGCTCTTGTTCACTGCATGGACTGAGCATGATGCCTGATACCCAAAGGGATTTCCCAGGAAGCACCATGAGGTCCACAGGAAGAGTCACAGAAACATTAAGGTTGGAAAAGGCCTCCAAGATCAAGTCCAACTTTTGCTGGTCACTGCCCGACCCTTGGCTCTGCCCACACAGGGGTGAAGCCTTCACCTGTCCTTTAGGGAGAGGTGGATTTTGTGTCCTTCTTTTACTGTCACTGACAAGAACAGCAAAGATGAGTGGATGTCCATCTTCCCAGGTGTGATGTCCAGGAAGAACCTCCATGTCTGTTAGATTGAGAAGACCAGGCCCTGCTGCTGTTTTTCTCACAACTCTAAATCCCAGGATGCTCCTGGAGCACTAAAGATGAAAAGTTCTTGACCAAGACAGGCAAAAGAAGAAAAAAGAGCATTTAAACCCCAAGTGCCACCACTGAGAAATGCAGGTTTGGGCACCCCTTCTAGCTGGGAGGGCCTTCCTTCACCATGAGTGGAGCTGAAATAGGTGGAACTGAAGAATGACCAATTTTCCCTCCTTTGCAATAAAATGGTCCTTGAAGGGAACAAAATATTTGCCAAGTTTCTTGACTCCAGACTGACAGTCCCATCTTTGCTTGTCCCTCCTGGCATTGCCAAGGCCAGACCTCTTTGGTGTGTGAGGCAGAGACAGTGTCTGCACCCAGCTCAACAAGTGTCCACTTCTCCTTGTCTTCACATTCTGGAGCCCCTGGAGCAGACACTGCTGTGACATGGAAAAGGTGGATCCTCCTGAAACGTGACTGTAAAATGTCTTTATTTTTTTGAGGGAACAGCAGCAGGTGAGTCTGAACTCCCATTGCCCTGGGGGTGGGGGATGAAAATACATCTGTCCACTGCTGCCCTGAATTCCTTCTCTGTGTTATTCCCAAAAGGACAGCGTACCTGTTTGATTCAACCATGTTGATTTTACCAAAAGAATGGAGGATGAGTGGGCAGAGAGGAAAACAGCCCAAACTGCCTCATAATCCAGCACTTCTCATGGGAGCAGTTGGAAGCAGTGACTTTAGGCCAGAGAGTGATCATTTTTTTCAAATGCAGAGAGGAATGAACACATGGAAAAGGTGTAAGAGAAGGAGTTCTGGTTGTTGGGGCAAGAAGATGTTCATTGTGTTCTTGTGTTGCTCTCCTCTCCTCTCCTCTCCTCTCCTCTCCTCTCCTGTCCTCTCC
>VWZG01001521.1:0-18688 GCA_013396735.1 Grallaria varia
GTCAGTATCATCTGATGCGGGGCTCCTTGCTACCAGACATACACATTATGGCAATACTAATAACACAAAGACAACTGCACAAACAAGAGGCTGACAGTCCATCCTTCACAGGCTGTAGACTTTCTTCGTGCTGAGTATGTCCATGAATGAACCATTTATGTAACTCGATCACGCACACCTCGTGCGCGCCCATCACCCAATACAGGTCGGACACAACGGGCAGGTATCCATCGAGGTCCTTCATCTGTGGAAACACAAGCATACCCTCTACCCCATGTTAATAGATCGCAAGGATTGGACCACTGTCCTGTTTGCAGATCTCTCACTCTGACCTTCACTCCAGGGGAAAGAGGTGTGGATTTATGCAAGGACGCAAAATGCCCGACCATGGGTGGGTCCTGCTGGTCCTCTGTGATGTTAATGAAATTGGGCACATAGGTAGCCTTAGCCAGATGGGCTTCAGGAGTTTCTCCTGTCAAATACTCAAACAAATTTTAAAGGTTCCTGAATGGATAGGACCTCTGCACCTTCAGGGCAGTGAGGTGAACAGGGCAGCAGCCCCCACCAAACGAGCAGCCAAACTTCTGTCTGCAGCTTAGGGCATCCTCTTTCCAGTGTCCCAGTCTTGGATTTTCCTAAAGGTTGGTGGCATCTGGAAGTAACAGTGGTTTGGCAATCTGAGGCATTAACCAACCCTTTAAGTTTAATTGCCTCTTGGATCAGAGTCTCTCCAACCATCCTGTTCAACCTGCTACCATGCCACTGAAGTCCCTGTACTGAGCCTTTCCTTTTGGCGTGTTCAGTAACTCCCTTCAACCATTTAGCTTTCCTCCCCAGGTAGCTCAAGCACTTGGTTAGGGCTTCATCTTTGTGCCTTAATTCTCCACCCACAGAATGGAAGTGGTGGTATTTCTTTAAGGGAGAAGGTATTGAAGATAAAGGATGTCCTGATGATACATACATTAGCAATGATAACATGCATGGACACTGTCACCTCCATTTAAAACAGCACGAAGTGATCTGCCAGCTTTTAGATTGCAAAGCATGTTCAAAAGGCTGGAGGAGCAAGAAGCTTCCTTTCATCTCGGGGAAAAAACCCTCTACATAAGAGAGCAGCTTCCATGGGAACTGATCTTTCAATTACAACTGCTCATGCTGGAGTTGATAGAACTGAATCCATTTCTCATACAATTATTTCAAGCATCCCAAATACTGCATTTCTTATTCATATTGGAGCAGTTTGTCCTTGACCAACACTGTAGGATTACACCACAGGCTACACTTAGGGCTACACATGTGCAGTGTGGGCTCTTTGTCCAAGCAATGAGCAAAAAAGCCAGCAACACAGCGTCTGTGGGAAGTAGAGGCCCCAAGAGGGATACTTGCCTGGAATCTGATCATGAATACTAGGAAGAGTGCTGTCTGCTAGTGATCTCTTGCTTAGTCAGCATAGCCACTGCTGCTGTTGCTGCTTCCTCAAAAGCAGGTGTCACAGAATCACAGTCACAGATTCAATTAGGTTGGAAAAGTCCTCTGAGATCATCAAGTCCAGCCTATGACAAAATACCACCATGCCACCTAGACTGTGGCACTAAGTGCAGTCCATGTCCAGTCTTTCCTTAAACAACTCCAGGGACAGTGACTCCACCACCTCTCTGAGGAGTTTATTCCAATGTTTAATCATGCTTTCTGTGAAAAAATTCCTCCTCATGCCCAACCTAAACCTCCCCTGGCATAGCCTCAAGCCTTTTCCTCTCCTTCAGTTGCTTGTTTCTTTGGAGAAGAGCTCGACCCCCACATGGCTACACCCCCTTTAAGGTGGTTGTAGAATGATAAGGTCAGCCCTTGAGCATTCTCTTCTCCAGGCTGAACACTCCCAGATCCCTCAGTCGCTCCTCATAGGTCTTGTACTCCAGACCCTTCACCAGCAGCTTTGTTACCATTCTCTGGACACACTCCAGCACCTCAGTGTCCCTCCTGAACTGAGGGACGCAGAACTGAACACAGCACACGAGGTGCAGCCTCACCAGTGCCGAGTACAAGAGGCCAATCACTTCCCTAGCCCTGCTGGCCATACTACTTTTGTCATAGCTTATCCATGAGCTGAAGGATGCTGAGGTGCCTGAGGCTGAAATTCTTTTTGATCAGAAGAAGTACAATATTTGAGCAATATTTATTCTTGGCTCCATTTAGCTTAACTATCCTGTCCTAGAAACTTACCCACTGTCTGGCAGTCAGGTAGTGACATGGGGCAGAGGACTGAAGAGTCCTCTGAGACCAAAACTCCTGTTCCTCCAGTCACACTGCTCCTTCTCCCCAGCCCTGTCTCCTTTACAAGCAGTCTTGGAGTTTGCTCTGCTACTTTCCAGGAACCCTTCCACAGCCACAGTCTCCAGCATAATCATGTTGTTCATCTTTCTGCAAGCTTCACCTTCCAGGTAAAGTAGTGCTTCTGTGTTCTTAGTAGTTACACATGAGACAGCAACCCTGTAGTTTCTCTAATTTTGCTTTGCCAGATGTAAAAATGGCCTTTTTTTTCCCCTCTAGAGATCACTGTTCCTGACTGTATGATTTGGATTTGCACCTGTTCTGTTTGAGCTAGCATTTCTCAAGTGTATGTGGCATGCATTGTGCAGAGCTGGTCACACCAGGATCAGGCCAGCATTTCCCGATGTTAATGCTGCAGGTCAGCTACACAGATCTATGGAGTCCTGTGAGATGATCACCTTCTGGTTCAATAAGAGCAGGTGACACCCATTCTGCTATTCCAGTCTCCTCTTCGACTGGATTCATATTTAAAATGAGCCATGGCTTCCCTATTACAAAGTGAGGGAATAACAATTTTATTTTAAATTAATCAGATATTTTCCCTTTCCATGAGGATCCACTTTTAACTTGGAAATGTGTAAACCCCCTTTGCACCATCTAGGCTTGTTTCCTGCCTTATAGCTGTGTCTTTAGTTTTTGTTCTGTTCACATTAACAGACACTTGAGGAGTGAAGAAGGTTATTCTTCAATAGTCAAGCCTAGGGGAATAGCTTTTCTCTTGCTTTTGTACTTCTTATTCATTGAAGATGAACATTTGTCAGACATAAAAGAGGAGCTATTTGTCAAAGTTAAAATTGTTGGCAAATACAGCTGAAGCATTTGGCTCTGAAGGAGAAGCACTGTGAGACCGCAAAGGACTCTTCTATCTGCTTGACTGGCGTCACCATCCCAACATGACAGTCAAAAGCCACTGAGTCAGTCAACCTCTAACAAAGAGTATCACAGGCAGAAGGGAAATCATGTTCCACTTTGGGAGTAGTGGGTACTTCTCGCTTTGTTGTGGAGCAGTCAGAGCTTCTCCCCTATGGCATGATTTTGTACTGCAGTTTATGTGCTATCTGAAAGCAGCAAGGAGAGAAGGGAGGTTTCTATGCTGAAAAAAAAAAAAAGCCTCGGTAAGACTCATGAAGAATATGAGAGGGTATTTAATTGTATTTATGTATAACATTTTTGTCAGAGAATTTTTATAGTGCTCTTGTAAAATTTACTTTCTACAGGAATAAAGTACATAGCAGGGAAAAGCCATCCTCACACAGTTTAGGACAGCCACCAGCCCTCTAGAAGAGGCCAAGTAACTGGCACTAAACAGGCTGCTTTACCTTCCAGCAAAGCTGTTCCATCCGTGCTGGAGTTCAAGCAGTGTGCATGTGTACCATGCCTGCCTGCTATGTGAAGAACATGGGGGTAGCAGTCAGGCAGGCTGGGTCTCCCTCCTCCCACCTTTTGGAGGAATAAAAGCAGAATAAAAGGCCTGTTGTGACACTTTCTGCCATCAGTCTCATCAGAGGGGTGTGCAGAAAGCAAGCATTTCACAGTTCTGTCCTTCCAGTTCACCAGGAGTCTCTCTAGTTCACATTTTCACTCCCCTTTGTGTCCCTCTTTCCAAAGGATTTAGAAAAATCCCTTTAAAAAGAATTTTAAGTGCAGAGATAGGAGAAGCTTATCCATTTCATTAAATGCTCATTCAATGTCTAGGACTGTGCTGCTCAAAGACAGGAATAAGTAGTAATTAGGAAACATCTCACTGACCAAATTATAATTTTTTCCCTATTACTTCCTCAAAGCTACTTTTTGAAAGAACAAAAATAAAAAGTAAGGGCTCTTAAGATTTTATGTACTTGTGTCCACAACACAGCCTGCCTGGCAGCTCTGGGGCTGTATTTCCTTAATAACAGAGAACTGCAGCTGAAGAGAAGTCACAGAAGATGTGGCATTACAGCCTAAAATGTTGTTTTACAGACCATAACTCTTTATTACCGTGTTGCTGAACTTCACTTTGTATCCCCACTGGCATGTCTGAGAGGTAGGTTTTGTGAGATTAACAGAAATAGAGGATCTCTCTTGAAATCTTCCCCAGGAAAACTTTGAGCAGGACAAGAGTCATTTTGAGACTATTTCACATCTTTGAATGAAATAAATTGTCAAAAAGCAATACAAAATCAAAATTCAAGGCTGTTTCTTGGGATGGATATTATAATTTTTCATTTTATGTTGCAACAAGAACAGACACCATTCATGAGTTCTTTGAGCCTCTTCGAGCCTCTTCCTGGATCTGATGATAAAAAGAAATAAAATTTTAAAAAAATAATATTTTAAAAAAGAGGAATATATTGCTTTTCCAAATTTCTTTCCTATCATACAACAGCAAAGAGGGCAATAAGCCTTTGCTCTATACTCATGGAAATCTAGCCCAGCTGATTACATGAAGTTGCTTAGGAAAGTCAGCAAAGGTTGGAGAGAAACAGCCTGGGACAGATACAGTGTTCAAATATTGGAGCTGTGATAAGGGGTCTGCAAGGATCCTGCCACAGTCAAGGTTTACCTTGGCGGCAAGCTGCAAAAGCTGAAGGGTGAGAAGTCCCTGGTCACTGGATTGTAGCTGCAGGACAGTGGGCCAGGCAGCCCTGAGCCTCACTGCAAGGCCAGTACCCTCTGCAGTGCGCTATGACTCCACAGCCATCTCTCATCTCACCTGGGAGGCTTGTCCAAATCTGAACTCACTCAAAGGGAAGGGAGAGGGCCCACCGACACCTCCAGCCCCCATCTCCACTCTCAACAGCACATGCTTCACTCCAGGGCTGTCCTTTCCCTCCCTGCTTCTGTTCTTCCTGATTGCTTTGCCGGAGAAGGGCTCAGCTGAAGCATCTCTCAGAGCCTACAACCAGGGCAAGGATGCAGACAATGCTTTTAGCTGGCATGAGTTTCCCAGGTCTTTTCTTATGCAAGCAACTGGTGATTCCTGAGGAAAGGAACACAAAAGCAGAACAATCCTGGAGAAAAATCCAGCAACAGAGTAATGGCATGGAGATAAGGTCAGGTGCTGCAGCAGTGAAAAGTGGAGTAGTGTAGGAGGGCCTGAAGAGCTTTGGTCTAGCCTCCTATCACTGTAGGAAACAAACTTTCTCAGTCTTCTGAGGTGCCATTCCCTGTCTCCATTTGTGAAGTTTCTCAATTTTCAGCGCTGAAGCCACACAGCCTGTAATCACATCCATCAATATGAGTTAATAGGATAATGACAGGCATGCCCAGCAGAAGGTTAAGTCGGGGCCCACCATCTGCACCAAAACCTGCCCCTGACAATTAATTGTTGGGGTGTCTAAGACATGGTGGGAGTCAGAGGTGGCTGTCTAACTTCTCAAAATATGAGGCTGTGAAGAAGTTACCTATCTGCAATGTCATTTGCTTAGTCCAGAGTAGGTTTTTGGCAGTACCAGGCATGCTTTTTGCCCCTTTATGCTTTCTGCTAAGTACATGGAGCCAAGATTCCAAGTGCATGCACTCACCAGAGACCCCGGAACTCTTTCCTTAGGGTACTGCTGTTAGTCTCAGCATCCTGGCCAAATTCCATTTGGGTAATTATACCATGATTAGGTAACTGCTTGTATATGCCATTCCTCCTCTTCCCTAGGGAGCCTGTCTCTAAATTATTTGATGCTTTCAAGATTTCTAGTCATTAACAAGGCTGTTTCCATTGCCAATGGGAGACTACATGCTGGCAGAACTTTGTGAATCAGTACAAACTGAGGGATGAACAGACCAAGAGCAGCCCTGCTGAGAAGGACTTGGGGGTGCTGGTGGATGAGAGGCTGGACATGACCCGGCCATTGCACTCACAGCCCAGAAACCAAATGTGTCCTGGGCTGCATCCAGGGCAGGGTGGGCAGCAGGTGAGGGAGGGGATTCTGTCCCTCTGCTCTGCTCTGCTCTGCTCTGGTAAGACCCACCTTCAGTGCTGCCTCCAGCCCTGGTGTCCCCAGCACAGGAAGCACATTGACCAGCTAGAGCAAGTCCAGAGGAGGCCACCAAGATGATCAGAGGAATAGAGCACCTCTCCTACCTGGAAAGAGTTGTGATTTTTCAATCTGGAGGAGTCTTGGAGGTAACCTAATCTCAACCTTCCAAGTACCTTAAGGGAGCCTACAAGAAAGATGAAGAGGGACTTTTTATAAAGGCATATTGTGAGAAATAAATAACCTCTTTGTTCACTAGGGGCTAAAATGTGTAAAAATAACCTCTTTGTAACCTGCTTAGCTTGCGGAACGGAAACTGCTGCGTTTGCGTAATAACAGATGTTTGTAAGACATTGCTATACTCAGGTCACAGAGGGGGCGCTGAAGAAGACCACGGTTCCTTCATCATCGACCACCAGAAGGCAGATTAGGACCCCCTAGCAACTGCCGGCGCAGCCGCAGAAGGCAATGAATGGCTGATGCAATCCGGAAATTGAAAACTTTAAAAAGGGGAGACCGACACACGACCTCGCGGCAGTTGGTGGGGCGGTGACCCCCCTGTCGCCCAGCGCTGTAACTTTGCTTTTCTCTTTTCTGTATTAATAAATTGGCTATACAATTGACTTAAATAGCCCATTGTGCTCATTTATAACACATATAGTGACAGGACAACAGGGAATAGATTCAAAAGAGGGTAGGTTTAGGGGACATATTAGGAAGAAATTCATTGCTAGAAGTTAGTGAGGCATTGGAACAGGTTGCGCAGAGAAGTTTTGGATGGGCCAAGTTGGATGGGACTCTGAGCAACCTGGTCTACTGAAAGGTATCCCTGCCCATGGCAGGGGTGTTGGCTAGATTCTATTATTCTATTAATGGTTTCACTGTACATGGCTTGCCTGTAGGGTGGGAATTAGCTGGGTGGATGAGAATTACCTGGGTGGCCTGGATATTGCCTGCGGTGGTCATAGTCCTTCTGCCATTCGGGGAGATGCTGATTTGAGCCTACTCATAAAACTGAGGTGTCAGCAGCAAGACCCGCAACTGGGAAAAGAAGCAGTGTCATTGTTACACTCAGTGGGCAGGAAAGAAACAGATTGGCAGAGTCATTTACATGTGCTAGGGATCATTGTGTGGTTTGCAGAATTAAATTCGTAATGGTGCTCCTTAGAAGTCATTTGCTTCCAGATGTTGTTTGCTTTCATGCTCAGAACTAGATGCATTGACATAGAAAATTCTGCTTGGAAAAATGGTGAGTACTTGCAACTGCACAAGTCTAAGCAAAGTCAGCATACAAAATGCAGGAAATTTTAGGCAGGTACCATAATTCTTCCTTGCCTTTTGATCCTTAATTGCTAGCTGTTTATCTCCTGCGGGATGTTCTCCTATGGAGTATTTGTGCACATACGAAAATGCTGATGGCTCACAAAGATGTCTGGTAAAGAGATTTTTGCTTCTCTCACAGATTTTTATCCATCATCTGCCTCCTCCCATACCCAACAATTCCCCTCTTGTCTGCAGCACTCATCCAGCCAGCCTCCTGTTCTCATCTGGTGGCACCAGTGCTGTGTTCTGTGTTCAGAAGCTCCTTAAAGCCAACTCCTGGCTGACACATCCACAGGGGACAACCCGGTTCCTCAGGCTGGTGACAGCCTGCAGCCTTCATGGCAAGCCTGTCTGCAAAAAACATCCAGATACTCCGGCATCAGGTTCCCCTACAGAGACAACACAAATGTAGAAGGAAAGCATCCCTATTTGAATCCACTTTTCCAAAAGGTAGACAAGTTTCTCTAGAGATCTCCAATCAAACTATTAAGCAGCTCAAGTCCTGCTTTTGTGTGCAAAGGTCTGCTAAGATAAGAGCCACCAGCAACAAAGGGCATGTTTCCCTGCAGGATGTGGAGGTTTTAGTGCAGAGGCTGGAAGTATCAAGGAGCCTTGTAGGTCAAACCTAATATGGCTCTTCATGATAGTTCATGATCTGAGGGTTTGCCAGAAAACTGCCCAGTTCTGGTGTCATTTAGTGAAAGTTTCTCCCTGTGGCTTCACCAACTTAAGGCAGACTGAGTTTTTACGGACCAAAATCTCTAATGCAGGATGCTGTGAAGCCAACATAAACACCTCATAGGTACTAAGTTTTAGTCCTAATAACATCTACATGTGGGGATGGAGGAGCTGGCATCTGTACCCTGTCTTTTTGTGACAAAGAGCAGGGCTTTTTTAGTGCTTTCGGTGTGTGTTGGACCATGAGCCATGAGCCCTTCCCCACAGCAGGGGAAAAGGGGTTGCAATGCATGCTGGAATCTCAGCCAAGGCCCAAGCAGGCAACACAGTTTTGAGCTGACAGCTCTCTTGCAGAA
This sequence comes from Grallaria varia, assembly GCA_013396735.1. Taxonomy (NCBI): domain Eukaryota; kingdom Metazoa; phylum Chordata; class Aves; order Passeriformes; family Formicariidae; genus Grallaria; species Grallaria varia. The sequence goes on from VWZG01001521.1 coordinate 8,636, forward strand.
GCAAATTAAGACAAAAAAACTTCTCTTTTTCACGCAGGGGAAAGTCATCCTTGCACCTTCTTCCAAGACTGTTGGTACTGACTGCTCTCAGCCTCTTCATTTCTCCATCTTTGTGTGTTCATATAGCCACGTGGGCAGCTTTAGCTGTTTAGTGGAGGTGGGATTGTGCCAGTGCTTTGGCCACAGGGCAAAAGCAGGAGGACTGGCTTTATCCTGATATGGAGTTTGTGCAAACCTGTAAAACTGCTCTGCTCCTCTGCAAAGCTCCCAAGGACATTTTCAAGCCCTGTCTTGGTCCTGCTGCAGTCCCAATACAGTGTTAGAGGCTGAGCAGATGCTTTGCCATCTCTGATTTGTCACCACTGGGTCATTGACCACTCTTTTCTCCTGGAGACCCTGTTTTCCTTCAGATTCTGTGTTCTGTGTCCTCACTGCTCATTTCCTCTGAGCGTCCTTTAAAGCAGGAATCCCCCTTTCCCCTCACAGGGCATCCTGAGAGATTCGCTCTGGGTCAGGACTTAGCTTTACAAATGCAGGTGTCTGCAGCTTGGTTGCCTGTCTCTGAGCTCTTCCCACTGTGTCCCTCTTTATAATCCACGCAAACATTTCTTGGTAACAGTTTTCTTTGCTCTCAGGTATATATTCAGACTAAGTTAGATGCCTTGAAAATACCTATTTTTCTCCACTGACTGCTAAGGAATCCTGTGGACCTTACCTCAGAAGAAGGCAAATTTCAGATGAGATGAATATAATGCTTTACCTCTGAGTATGGGCACCAGCTCATAAGCTTTGTGCTCACAGATTTGCATTTTTGTCCCAAACCAGGCTCTTTTTGCGCAAAAAGAACCTTGACCTGCCATGATTTTCTCCTCATGGGTGCAACCCATGGCCTCACGTTCAATTTGACGAGAGCAGAGCTGTTCATATTCCTCAAATCCTTCCATGGTGAAATAAAAAAAAATATTTCCTGCCAGTTTTTCAGGCTGTAACGAATATGTCAACCAATAGGTCCTGTGCGCCAAGATCTTGCGGACCCTTGCTGCAAAACACCTCTAATCTTTCCCCACTCCTTCACAGGAAAGAGTCTCTTAAAGCTCCCATCAGGGTTATTCAGAACTGCGTGGCAAAGAATTTTTTCCCAGCCAAATGTTGGACCCATCTGGCTGACACAGTCCTAAAGAGAAACCACATTAACCTCTCTCATTATTCATCCAGCTCTCCCAGTTTTTCACTGCCTGCTTCTCTTCATCTCTGAGATTTTCAGCGTCCCTCCACACTGCTCTGGCAACACACTCCCAAAATGTGAGCCGACTGGTTAGCTCAGCTAGCAGGCTCAAATCCATGTGGCACTGCCTGACATTTTTCCCAATGCCCTTGGCGTTGTCTCTACCTGCTGCTGTGTTTCAGATCCCAACCTCTCAAAGCCACTGTTTGTCCTTTTACTGTGAGCTGGCACAACAGCTGCTGAGGCACAGCCTCTCTGGAGAGGGCTGCTGCTGCAATAGCTCAGACCACGAGGACTCTTTGTCTGATTAAATCTGAATGGGGATTAGTAACAGAGGAGGAAAGGGCTATAACTTTAATTCATGAACATTATCCTCTTTCCTTCCCTCATTCAGCATCAAAGTGGTTGCATGGCTGCAGAGCAGAATTTTTATGAGAGCTATATGCACCCTGTGCACCTCTGTGTGTTTATTATACCAGCTGCAGCCGGCAGAGATGAAAATCCAGAGCCAGCCCTACTGGGGTGAGAATCCAGCTTCTGGAAATATCTGTTCAGAGCATGTTCAGAGAGCACAGCCTGGAGGTGGGGATGGGTCCCCCAAAAGTAGCCAAGTGCCTCCCACTGCAGTGCACCCACCTGCACTTGGAAAGAGGAATCGGTGATCTCTTCCTGTCCTGGCCCTTCGGCTTTCACACAGCAAAGCTCTGCTGATAAAAGCTGCCCTGTGTGTGCCCTTTTGCCTCCACAGCCTGGATGTGGTGGACAAAGAACTCACTTAATGGCATAAGGTGACATTTATCAGCACTGGGTCACATTTGGAATGTAATATTTCCCCCTCTCTGGTCTAAAAACAAACCACCTTTCCTAGGATGGGAGCTTTTGTTTGTTTGTTTGTTTGTTTGTTTTCAGGTATGTGTGCAAGATACAGAGGTAGGTCCTCTGGGCTGGAAAATTTTTTAAGTGCCCAAAATCACTTCCCATACGTTGCTCTCATTGCCAGCATGGCTGTGGCATCCTCTGCCACTGCAATGCAAACCCCATGGGTGCAAGGAATTTCCTTAGCCCCCAAACCTAAGGTCTCAAGCTCAAACCCCAAGCTCTCTAGCCCAGTGCCAGGGATCTGCAGCCTGGCAGATGCTCCTGGGACAGGGGCAGCCGTGGTGCTTGAAGCTGGGGCCCAAGGCTCCTGCCTCCCCTGTGGCCATGACCTCGTTTCTTGTGCACCCGCCTGCGCTGAGCCGGTGAGAGTCATCCGGGGAGCCCCACGCAGGCAGCTGGCAGGGATTTTTGCATCGTTTAATTCTCAATCCTCCCAAGAGCCTAGGGAGGGATTGAGTGTGATCACTGAAACGAAGGACAGGCAGGAGAGGCAGAGCCAGACACTGGGAGCTGAAAAGGCCCAGTGAGAGCATTTTGTTCCCAAACGTCCCTTTGGGTGTGAAAAGGCAGGAATAACAGCCAGTGTGGGCATTTCTCTGTCCAGTAAACTAATCGGAGCTGGCAGCTCCCACTCTGCCTGCATGGAGCACACTGAAACCTTAAGGAGGGTCCGGTCTGAGCCCAGCGCAGCAGAGGTGACAGGCCATTAGCAGCTGTGATTTGGGGCAGGAAGGTTTGTCTTCTCTGCCCCATGAGTGCTGAGATGCCCACACAATAATGCTGGGTGTGTTTGCACATCTGAGCACAGGGTTTTTCTGGAGGCTGACAAGCACTCTGGCAGCAAAGCAGCTTGCTGGTTCTGCCCAGCCCTGCCTGATAATGCTGACAGACAGGGCAGCCCCTCCTCCAGATCATAGAATCACAGAACAGTTTGGATTTGAGGAGACCTTAAAGATCATCTCGTTCCAACCCCCCAACCATGGGCAGGGACACCTTCCCCCAGATCAGGGTACTCAGATCTGACCCTCTGCTCCATGGGTTCTTTCTGACCTGGTTTCTTCTATAGATGCAGATGCAGATGAGCTTAAGATGCACAGAGGGAAAGATCAACTCTTCAGTGAGGCACATTTCCATCAGAGTTCCTGAGGGGGCAACTCCTACACAAAAAAGTGTTTTTTTAAGACAAAGGTGCAGCACCTGGAAAGTGGGGTCCCGCAAAGATGGGAAAGGTTGGGGGTGCCCAGCTCCCAGCCTTAGGTGGTCAAGGCTCAGATTATGGCAACAAGGGGGATAAACAGGTCTGGCATGAGATTTGACTGTAATCCCAAAGGAAATGCTAGTGAGTCTCCACTGTGGTCTATCACATCAACAGCATTCTCATGTGTCCCCATTACAGATGAACAAACAGAAGATGGGAAAGGGTGCACATCTAAACAAAGCCACTCCAGTAATGCAGGCACAGACACCAGCATTGATCCAGGATAATGCATAATCTCCAAAATCTGAGCCAGGTACCATTAGGAAGATCTCCTGAATAATTCCATATCAGGAACTTCATAGCTCTTCTTGTTCTTACTAAAATGCACCTAGAGACCAAGCACAGATGGAGGGAAGAAATGGGAACTTGCCTTGCCTCCTCATGGCTGTATCATTGAATATATTCACAGGGAGTCTCAGGCACAAACTGGCCTCCAACCTGCCCCATTCAAAGGGAAACTACAGGACAAAGGAATACAGTGAGTCCCAAGAAATAAGAACTGGCAGCAAAAAAATGGACTCTCCACAGCATCACGAGTTTGTAGAAGCACCTGTCTATATCCTTTCGCTGGAGATGCCTGGCCACATCAGGGTGTGAAAGCCCATTAAAGCTTGTAATGCATCCTGACACCCTCACCTTGGGCTGGTTGTTGCAGACCCCAGGGCAGAGAAGAGCCCCTCATTCCCTTTAGCTGTGCTGGCTCATTTACCTTGTGCCTTCTTGCTCAGAAAGGAAGGTTCTGGTAACAACTGTGTGTCCTTTGTCCCCACACTCCCTCACAGAGGGAAGGTGCAGCAGAGCCAGGATATTGAAGCTGCAACCTCTGGATGCTCACGGGCAGGGCTGTCTCCTGCAGCAGGGCTTATCCCTTCTGTAACACCTGCGCCAGGGTGCCCCTGTTGAGGACGCACCTCAAGTCTGCAGGGACCGAGGCCACTCTAGCAGTTCATGGCAGGGCCCAGATCCCCCTGCAAAGTGCTGGACATGGCCCTGCTGAAAATAAGATGGGCTGGGCTGCCACCTTGTGCCAACATGCAGCATCCACTGACTGAGCCTGGCATGGTAAGTGATTTTCCATCACCCTATGTTTTCAGTGACCTAAATGGGGATATACCCCCAGACTCCAGTCCCAGGTCTACTCCACAGAGCTCAGCACCTCCCTGTCGGTAGGCAAGGGGCTTTTTTGTCCCTCCATGGAGCTGTCTTCACCCAAATCCCATGATTCAGGACTTTCATATCTGTGCAGATCTTGGCCCTGCCAACCAGCAGCCACATCCTCGGGGAGATGCCCGGGAGCTGGAAGAGTGGGTGCAGCATGCCTCGGTGCTGGCATTATGTAGGGCACAGGATCCCTGCGAGTGCTCTGAGTTGCAGAGCTCAGTGGAAGGGCTCAGACCCAAACACCAAGCACAGCCAGGGAGAAATGTCAAATTTCCAGAACGTAGGTGCAGGCAGTGAGTGAGCAGCCTGTGGTGCTGCTGCAGCCTGCAGGGCTGAGTGGCACTTCTGAGCGGCTCTCACCTCTGCCACTCCGCCAAGGTGACGCCAAGGGGACCTTCGCCTTCTTCTATCAGCCCTGGCTCACACACAAGGCCCAGGGTGCAGTAGCAAGGCAGAGATGTCGCTGCCCAGCCTGGGCAGCCCTGGCACACACCAGCCCCAGCACAGCCCATGCCAGCTGGCTGCGTGGAGCCAATGTTATTTGAGTGAGTAAATGGAGTTTATCAGCTCTTTCAGGTTTTCTGGGTTTTTTTAATTATTATTATTTTATTTTCAAGGCAGCTGTGAAACGAAGGAAACATTCCTGCAAGGAAACTGCAGGGGGAGAACCTTAGACATTGAGGAACAGAGGAGGGACCCATTCCTATATCCAGTGTTTGGTCCAGGTACTTCTCTTCTAGGAGCCAATACAGTCCATCAGCACCCTCTTCAGAGCATGTCCCTGCTGCCATCCCAAACCCACAGCCCACCCTCCAATTCCCCAGCTGCCATTCAGGGCAGAGGGCCATTAGGTGAAGTCAGACTGGCCTGGACAATGGGTGACTCTAGGGGGTGAAGTGGCAGCAGGGGTAGGTCTGCTTTCCCAACAGTGAAGGATGAGCAGGGATTATTTCCCTGGTGCTGAGCAGGCACATACGGTCCCCAGGTGTTGTTCCACCACCATGGGGCGACACTTGGGCATCCTCCAAGCACCACTGGCAGGGACTGGCAGGGACATCCCCACCCTGACTTCCTGCTTGGAGCAGGATGTGACATCAGATCTACTGTGGTTTTGTACTGCAAACCCCCATGTCTCAAAATCCCTGCCCTGGGCTGTGCAGAGATTCTTCCTGCTGAGCATTCTCAGCGTGCCACACTGCAGCCAACAGCACTCATCCATCATAACATACTCTGCCACCAGCTCCAGGATGGACCTCTTGAGTGTTGCCCACAGCCAAGCCCCGAGTTTGGCTCTGGGAAGCCCCTTGTGTGTCTCAGACACAAGGCAACAGTGAAATGTGGTGGCTGCAGCACTAGATTAATGACAGGCATCCAGCTGCAGGTCATCTAGTCTTTGCTACTGAGGTCCCTTTGCTCCTCGGTACCCAAGACCCACCACGGTCCCCTGGGGGTCACAATGCTGCCCTTCTCTACAAAGGTGCTGTGCGAGCTGCTGGGAGAGAGGCAGCCATGAGGGTCGTGTGGGTGTGGGAGGAAGAGAGCAGCCCTGCCCAGCCTTACCACCAGTGCTTGTTAAAGTGCTGTGAGATCCATCTTTTCTCGGTAGTGCTGTTGCTCCTCCCTTTCCCATCAGGGCTCTGGATTTCCAGCAGATACCCCCAGTTTGGGATGAGGCTTTAATGGGCACAGGGGCTCAGTCAGCATGCCACAGTGACTTCAGCTCTGTTGTGATCCCATGCCCTTCTCAGAGCTATACCAGGAGGTATTCCCACAGCGTGAGAAGGGAACACCACCCCTACCCTGAGAAGTGGAGGGCTTCTCCAGCAGGAAACACTCAAAGTTTGATCCATATCTCCGGTTTTACAGCCATTTTGGTCAAACAGGTAAATCGAGCACTTTGTGGAAACAGATTCTGGCAGGGGAGAGGTCCTGCAGCACTGGTTCACAACGCTCCCAGGGACATTCCCTGGCGCCAGTGCAGTACCACAGGGCACTGGGATGCATCCCTTCCTTGTAACAACCTCAGGGAAAGAGAGGCAGAGCTTGGCCTCTGTCTCCTCTACTTGCCAAACATAGGGAGGAAGAAAAGCATGAAAACCCCAGGAGGCAGCGCTGCAGGAGCCACCATCTCGCTGCTGTACACAGAGAGCACACAGAGAGCTAAAAAAGCCAAAGCCTTTTTGCAGCAGCCTGTCAAAGATGTGGCTATGCAGCACACCATTAACAGAGGAAGTGGCACCCAATGTTCCTCTCGCACACCTGCCCCTTGGGCTTTCTCCATGTCCTGTGCCAGCTGGGATGTGGCCATGAGTCACCACAGCACACCGGGTCCAGCCCTGCCACTGCTCAGCACCCCACCCAGCCTGTCAATGCTCACCGAGGGCCCCCAAGCAATGTGACAGCTGATTTCCACCAGCTTCCTCCAAGGGCCTTTTAAGATTCCCCACAATCACTCCCTGGCAGGACTCCAGGTCTTTCCAGGCTCACTTCTGCATGAGTGCATTGCTTTACCCACAAGGACTCAGATCAGGCTTGCATAGCATGGGCCAGTCTGCCAACACAGGCAGCATACAGGTAACGCAGTGGTGGAATCACCCCTGCAGAGGCACATCCTGCCCCATCAGCTCTGGGAGATGATACATTTGCTTTCTGAAGGTGCTTTTGCGATTGCAAAACCCACCCACACCAACAAAATGAGCGTGTGCATGGAGACGTCACCCTTAAGTGATGAAAATAATTAAATTAAATTAAAACTGAGGCAGGAGCCTTGCTGGTGTCAGCTCCTCAGGCTCCTGGAGCTTGGCACCTGACAGCCTTTCCGGTGGGAGCAGCCAGCCTGGCAAACAGGCTAAGCAGCCCCAGCCTGCAGCTGACGGGTTGGGGCAGCACTGGCAGCTCCAGGAGGGAGCTAACCCAGGGATGAACTCACTGGCACCCAGTCACCTCACCAGTGCACCCTTCAAAGGGAAGCCCCGCAGGCAGCAGGGCTCATGACGGAAGGACGTCATTCCACTGTGCGCTGCCTGGGACACCTCATCTTCCTGGGGAAACACCCTCCTCCCAGCCCTCCTGGCAGGCAAGCCTCTGGAAGGTGGCCAGCCATGGTGCAGAGCCATGCCTCATGTGCTTAAACCTCCCTGTTTGCCTTCACCAACCCTTGTGAAGTCCTTGGCAAGTCCTCAGGGTGTAGGTGAAGCCCACTTATGCAAGGAGTAGATGAAGCCCACTTCTGGCAAGCCCTATGCAAGCACCAGTACAGCCTGTGGAGTAAATTCCCCCCACCCCCAACCCCTCCAAGCCTCTGGAAGTTTTTCCACATGCTCACTGAACCACGTCAGTCTTCTGCCTGTGTTACCGTTCCCGTCAAATGGCCCCAGTTGATGTTCTGCCCCATGGGAAGAGGAGTGGGAACACCCTCACCCCATCAGACTGTTAAAAGGAACTTTTATGTCCTGCTCCTTAATCCTGTTTCTGGAACGAGAACATGTTTTAAAAATCAGAGGAGGTTGCTAAGGGACAGTGTGCTCAGCAGGGACATCGCTCACAAACCCTCAGCACTCAAAAGCAGGAGGTAAATAACTTGGGATATTATTAATCCTTTGCTGCTCACACAATAAACAGAAACGTATTATTCTTGTCAAGGACAAAGGAGCCCATATTTCCCCACAGCTGAGGAGCTGAACCAGCAAATTTTTTGGTTCCGTCTCCACGGTGGGTTCAGATGTGACTGAAGCTGTTCCAGTTCAGTTCCTGTTCAGGCCAATAAAGGTTAATTAACCATTTGTTAACCCTGAACTAATTTCAGCCAGCTCACACTGGAAAACACAGGCTGTGAAAGCAGCTGTGTGAGGTGGACTGAGCCATTTTCAGCCCATCTCTGGTTTCTGCGGCCTCTGCTCCCATCCTGGTTGGACACCAGAGCTTCTTGCCAGCTCAGCAGAGATGACACACAGGGTCAAAGGGCAGAAAAGCTAAATTTTGCCCTGGAAGTCTGTAGGAAACCTACACTGTGAGGGACAAGCAGGGGCGTGGAGGCACTGAGCTCCCTGGGTTCTTCCTGAGACAAGCACCTGCACAAGTGTGGTTTGAGGCAGTGGCTCCTAAACCCCCAGGAGCACTGGAGCATGCCGTGTTCCTCTCAAAATGCTCAGAAATTAAAATATTCCATACATTAAATACCCTTTAATGGCTCACAATCTGAATCTGGGGACAGCCAGGGGTTATTTAGCAAGAGATCTGCAGCAACAGGCTGAGGCCCCAGGAGGAGATGAGGTCCCGTAGGCGCTCAATGGCCACGGAGCAGCGCACTGAGCTGCCACTTCTCCCTGCAGAGAGGCACGTGCAGGACAGGGCTGTGAAGGGACCAGCCGTCCTGCTGCCCCCCTGCTCATGGCTATTCCCAGACAGCACCAGCGCAGCTTTATCCATGACGGCACCTCCGAAAATAATGCCCTGGGATCAGCAGTGAGGCAACGGGGGATTCAGCAGCCAGTGTGCTGCCGGTTCACATCCAGCTCGCTGCACGCTAGCACAGTCAGACGACGAGATGTTGGTTATATTTATCATTTGACAGTGCTGGTCTCCACTATTTTTAGAGTGGTGTTGCAGCTGCAGCTCACTGAGGAGCGAGGTGAGTTGGCTGGGGGACTGAACTTTACTGAGCTTCACCCAAAATCCCTGAAGTCAAGGCATCTATTCCCTGACCCGGATGGCCCGAAGTCAGGCTGCTGAGCTGAGGGTTGCAGCCCCTCGGGGCAGGGGGTGCTTCAGGGGTCCCTGGGGCAGAGTACTCGTGCCTCACGGGTGTTCCTGAGCACTCACATCCCAGGGGACAGCTGCCCCCATAGGCTGGGCACCCATGGTGGGCTCTGGCACAGCCTGGCACTGCTGGCTCCCAGCCTGGATGCGTTGGTGGTTGGCAGGCTGGGCTTGCTGGGGGCGGTCAGCACCACCTGAGTGGTGGGGGACACCCGGGTGGTCCCGCTCAGGTTGTGTCCATGGGGCAAGGGCCACCCTGAGGGTCTCATCTGGTGGGATACCATGCCCGTGGGGCTGGGGGATGCCCGTGGGGTGACACAAGCTGTGCCCAAGCAGCTGGTGGGGGGTCACGTCTCAGGGGTGGCACATGCTGTGCCCATGGGGATGGGACATGCCATGCCCTTGGGTGTGTCCATTGGGTGGGACACGCCATGCCCGTGGGGATGGGGTGTGTCTGTGGGTCCGGGCATGCTGTGCCTGTGGTGATGGGAGTGTGTCCGTGGGGTGGGACACGCCGTGCGCATGGGGATGAGGGGTGTCCATGGGTCCAGAACATGCCGTCCCCGTGGGCTAGGGGGTGTCCGTGGCAATGGGGCGTGTCTGTGGGTCCGGCACACGCCATGTCCAGGAGGGTGGGGGGTGCCCGTGGGATGGGACACACTGTGTCCATGGGCCATGGGGTCTCCATGCAGTGCGACATGCCGTACCCGTGGGGGCCGGGGAGTGTCTATGAGCTGAGGGGTGTCCGTGGGTCCGTGACACGCCGTGCCCG
>VWZG01001521.1:19713-48521 GCA_013396735.1 Grallaria varia
TGTCCCCGGTCCTGGCTCCCGGCCCCCGGCAGCTCAGGGCGGCTGTGCTGCCCCTCGAATCGCCCACCGAAAGGCCACGTCCTCCGCGCTGTGACATGGGCATGGGACAGCCTGTCTGCGGCTCTGCCCGCACCGCGGGGCCTCCTCCCCCGGCCATCAGCCCAGACCCCGCCGGCACTGGGTGGGTTGTGGGTCGCTTTCCCCCGTGGCCGTGCGGTCGCCCCTCTCGGGGGCAGCGGGAGGCAGTCCCTGCCCCCGGGGGTCCCTCCGGGCGCCGCGGGGGCTGCGGGGTGGGCGGCGGGGCGGATGTGAACCCCGGCATCCGCCGCCCTCTGGTGACAGCCAGCCGCGGGCGGAAGGGCCCGCCGGGGACACTCACCCGCCCAAAAATCTGCGGCTGCCGACCTGGCGAGGCTTGCGAGCCGGTTTGGCACAGAAGCCGCAGGGGCAGCGTGGGCTCGGCATCCCGGGTGTCACGTTTGGGAAGGTGTGACAAGGGAGGGCAGGGAGAATGGCTGCGTGGTGGGAGATGGTGGGGGGGGCTTACTCAGAGCCCACCCCGTGAACATCACTACGAGGGGCAGACACTCTTCTAGTCTCTTTTTATTTTTTTATTTTTTTTTTAAAGGAAGGTGTGTGGAATTTGCAGCTGGTGGGGAAAGTGTATGGCAGAGGAATGCTTTGCTGTGTCTTAAGGGTATTTTTAAAGTCGCTTCCACTCAGTGTCTTTTTAAAAACATCAGACAAGCAAAGATTCGCTTACAGACTTGTTCTCTCCCTGAATCATTTAGCCTTAGCAAAGAGGAGGAGTTGCGAAGTTGTGGAGAGCATAGCAGGCTTGAACCCTGACACAAAGGAGTGTCTTGGCCAACTGGGTAACACATGAGGAGGTGAACAAGGTCTGGCAGGTGAAACAGGAGAAAAATCCCAGTGCGATAGTGCTAGAGCTGCTCCTGGCAGGGCTGGGCTTTAGGATGAGGACCGGGAGAGTGAAGTCATCCTGTAAAACCTCGTCATCGCCCTGTTTCGCAGCAGCAATTCCCACCGTGCGGGTCTCGGCGTGAGTGAGCGGCGGGGCCCTGGTAAGGACTACGTGTCCCGGCATGCAGCTCCCTGTGCCAAGGGCAGGGCACTGGTGGGAGCTGGGAGGGCTGGGAGGTTCGTGCAGGGTTTGGATCCCCGGGGTGCTGCTGCTGCGGTGTCTGTGGCAGAGGACACGGCACCTGCCTTTGCCTTACCTGCAGCCGCAGCCCCCCGAATGCTCTGATGGATTCCTGCAGGCTCTCGTGGGGTCTGGACACGTCCCTTCCTGTGGAGCCTGGGCTGCTCAGGATGCATGGGGCCAGCAGAGTTCTGCTGTCACCACAGCTGTAGAGCTGTGCTCCTTGGGGAACTGGGCTTGTGGACCAAGGTCCACCTGCAGCTGGGGCAGGGCTAGGCCGGTTTCAGCTCTACCACTTGCCTGCCTTGTTTCTGTTCCCCATGTGAGAGGTTTCTTATGCCCTGACAGAAGGAAAGCTGATGGGGTCACTCTGCACCTCTTTGGGAACCCTGATATTCAAGGCACATCTTGCTTAGGAGAGCTCTCCTGCTTCCCTGTCTTTGCAGCCACCTGGGCAGAGCGGCTCTTGATGCCCTGTTCTTCATGTCTGCCCTTTCCCAAAATGGCCTTTAAGGAATTACAGATCATTTTAATTGTACTGCTATTTCACTCCTGGTAGCTTCCTCCAAAGCTGATAAAACCCCCCATTTGAACATTCTCCCTCAGCTAGTGGTGCTGAACTTTCCCAGCCCATCTTCTCTCAGCTGTTTCACATCTTCTGAGCATGCATAGCAGGAGCAGGATGGGAGGTGCCTTCCCTGAGTTCAAGGGACCTCTGAGGGCAGAGAAGCACATCTGTGCGTCTGGTCTTCCTCCTTGCTGTCTGCTACCAGCTGCTGGCTGTGGCACACTTCTGCTTGACTGTGCTGTATAAGAGGCCAGAGATACCCGGACTTTGCTCACTGCCTCTGAGGGTGATTCAAGGGGATAGTTATTGATCTGACTCTTCAAAGTCAATGACTCTTGACTCTTCCTGAGTCCTTTACCTGCCCTTGCTGCTCTGGACCTGCCCACATTTGTCCTCTGCTAGATTTGGTTGGCATCATCGTGTGCTGTGTGGAAATGCATGATGCCTGGGGGTCAGGACACTTCCTGGATGCAGAATAAGAAAACCTGTTGTTGGTAAGTTTGTGACCACAGATATAAAAGGAGAAAGTGAAGCCATGTAGTTAGAAAAGTGATGTCCTCAGCACACTGTTAATGGAGCTGTAATCAAATTATCAGAGGCTTTGGTAGCTGAAGGAATTAATGAGTCCGGTTTGAAGCAGGGCAGGTGTGAAGGGCAGCATGGAAAAAATCCTGAAAGGAGACATTGGTAAATTAACAGATGGCTTATTGAGGGTTACTTAGTGAGAGTCTTCTGTGAGAGAGTTTTGCCTGATGCCTCTCCACCTTGCATCACTCCCAGAGACCCCCTTCTTCCAGTGTGCTGTGTGGGTCCCTGTGCTGAGGTTACACCACGTTACCATGCTTCTGATCCTTCCTTCTGTGTGCAGTGCCTGGCACCTCTGCTCACTGGAACCTGTTTTCTGACCACCTCTCTTCTTTTGTTTTTGGATTTTGCTTTTGCTCATGAGCAAGTGAGCCAGGTGAACATAACCTCGAGAGAACCTGGTATCACAAAGTTGGAGACCTGCTTTAAAAATTATTTTCTTTGACTGGAAAGTGTATCTGCAAATCTTCATCCTCCCTTTGGCTTTGCTCCTGACTTTCACAGTCTCCCTTGCTTGGCCTGTGAATGCCCAGCTGCCAATTAACATGTTTTCCCCGTGTTTCCGTCTGCATCTTCAGCTGGTTGTGAATCCTGAATGAAGAGCAGCTGAGCTCACATGCTCTGCATTTCAGAGAGCTTTTTCAGGACTGGCCAGTGGTTTGCAGTCATACTTGCCTGCACTGTGGCCTGGACTACCCCTCAGCTTAAGCAGCATGATGGTAGAACAATACGTGGATGGGAAACCTTGAAAGGAGTCCTGTGTGCTGCAGAGTGGGAAGTTAGTGATTCAAGTGGAAGTGCTTTTTAGTAACAAATCCATGTCCCGGGCCAGGGCTGATGTCAACCCTCTGATTCTTCTTGTTGGAAGTGAACAAAGATGCAAAGCCCTTTATGCAAGAGCTGAGGTGATAATCCAGATCTCTTGGCCTCAGTCCATTTGGGGTAATTGCATTCTTCCTGGGGAGTGTTTTCAACCATCCCTGTCAGATACACTGCCATCGCTTCCTGTGCTGCAGCAGTATGTGGGTGGCAGTACTTCAGCCATGTCCAAAGCAATTCTTGTCACTGCTCAGGCTTAGAGCCTCTCAAGCCTTTTCTGAAAGTCAGTGTTGTACAGCAGGGAATTGGTGGAGGGTTTTAAATATGTGAATATTTACATATACACAAATAACACTTCTTGGGGCTTGTTCTGCTTATAAGCTGTCGAAAAAGATAGCCCTTGCGACTAGCTGGTACAGCTTCCAGGTGGGACCTTTCCTGCGATGCAGGTGCAGGTGACATTAAGCACAAACTTTCTGGGTGCCTTCATGTCTGTTTCAAGGGCTGGTGCCCCAATAAATGTGGCAGTGCCTCCCTGCACCAGGATGTGAAGGCTGTGCCCCTGGGGCACTGCCAGCCTGGCTGCCTGCAGTGCTCTGCTCTGGTCAGAGCTGGGCTGTGCTTCTGGGGGTGCTGCAGGGTGGTTGCATGTGTGGGAGAGCAAGGTGGGGAGCTGGGACTGCCCCTAAGCAGCTTTTGCTCGTTACGCCCGAGGCCAAGGGAATGTCAGGCCTGATCTTGGGGAGGTTGATTTTCAGGACCTGCTAGGCATGAGGACCTAGCCCCCACAGAGTGTGATCTCCAGTGGTCTGTAATTATAGCACTGGGAGCCTGGGGAGGAGACTTAAACAACATCTTTGTGATGGCGTTGGCAGGCCTCTCGGAGATTTCTATTGAGCAATTGTCGTTTTCCCCCTTCACTGTAGCCTGGGAAACGCTGTGGTGTTGGATTTGTCTTGGTCTGCTTGGGTTGTTGGGAGGCGTGTCTCTCCTGCAATGGAGTTTGTCCCTCCCTGCGCTGGCTCTGTGTCCCCATGGGGTGGCTTAGCGGGTGGCCTGTGGGGACCACAGCCAGCCCTGTTGTTGCAGATAAACTATATGTCAGTGCACCCACTCGGGTGCTGGCAAAGCCCGCATGGTGGAGCAGCCTACAGCTGCGTGGGTGGAGAAGAACAAAGCCACGGACACAGAAAGGCCTTCACTTCCCACTGAAATCCAGGGAAGGGTGATGGTGGCCATGACCTTAGCAGCCCTCTCTGGAGGACCAACTGTGCGCCAGCCTAGAGTCATGCAGGACACTGGGGAGATAGCTGGATTCCAGGAGGGAGTCAGGGCTGCAGCTGGAAGGATGACCTCTGATAAAAGTTATGGCAGAATCTTCGAGCTGGTGGGATGCTTGGATCTCTCACTCCTGCACATGGGGAACTAACTCACTTGGCTTGTATGAGCAGTTATGGCCTGTCCAGAGTTCCTGCCTGAGCAGGGTATTCCCCAGCTGAGCTGAACCTGTGTCTGTGCACTTGTCTTTCCAGGTGACCCAAGACAACTGGAACAAGCAACTCAAGACCACTCTGAAGGTGCTGACGGCTGCCTTCTCTGCTTCATCCACACACCAAGGTTAGCACCATTCAACCACCACTGACTTCCTTCCCTCACCAGGGCTGAAACAGGGAGCTCTCTCCTCTCCTCCCCTTGGCCCGCAGGGATAACTCTGTAGTCTAAGTGCCACCCAGGAGAGGTGCTCCTACAGCCAAGGCTTGCTGGGTGCTCCTGCCTCCCACCTGACTGCCAGTGTGGCAGAGGGTACCTGGATGTGTGCGACCAGTGCTGCTAAGACTGTTGAACCCTGCACACAGTTGTCAGGAGCTCACGGATGATGTGTCCTATGCCCTTGGGAACTTGCAGTCTGTGCTGTTTGCTGCACTCGTCCTTCTGCATGCCAGCAGAATTGAATGGGAGTGTTTTCCAGCTGCCGTTCTCTTCTGTTCTTCACCTGAACCCATCTGAAACTTCACCCAGAGCTTCTGGCAGACGTAATCATCTCTATTAGAAGCAGTTTTGCTCTGCCTGCATTTTCCCAGAATTTTCTAGCTTGGCTTTGATTATGAGGCTTAGAGTGACAGTGAATTGTTTCAGTAGGACCAGTGATCTTTGTCACTGGCAAGAAATGTTACCTGCTCCAAGGTAAACAGCCTGGAGCATCCTGAGGTGGCTATGGGTTTCCTGCCCTGTCTCTGGATGCTTGGGTTGCCTGTGTAGGATCCACCTGCACTGTGCACTCACCTGGAAGGGAGTTCTCCTCTGCACTGAGCCCTTCTCTTGCCTCAGAGCTCAGGTGTGATTCGTCCAGGAGAGATTATATAGGGAAGAAGTAGTTTAGGATGTGTGGCTGCCCGGGCTCTGCTGCTCTTCCTCTGAAGTGTCTGCCAGGGAAGTTGGGGCCTGTCCAGGGACAGCTGGAAACTGGGCCTCAGGCCATCTCTTCAGCCTGATGCCGAAGTGTGGTACCCACAGGAAGTGAGGCAGGGATAGATTTACCTGTGAAGCTGAAAGAAAAGAAGGAAGAAGTCCTTCACTTATGTCAGTGCTCTGGGCTGCAGATTCCTGGTCACACAATGCAGAGCAGCCCCTTTATCCAGCTGGGTTGTGGCAATAACAAATACCTCCTCCATGATGAGATTTTATATGTCTCTTAGTGATTAAAAAGAGGCATGTTACGTGGCAAAGACCAGAGAAAAGGTTTGCCCTCAGTTCTGCTGGAGCTGCTTGAAGGTCCCAGTCCACCAAGTTCACATCATCCTGTCAGGGCTCCTCTGCCTTTTGACAAGGGTCATTTTAAACCATAGACTCACAGAAAGGCTTGGGTTGGAAGGGACCTTTAAAGATCATTGTGTTCCAGCCCCCCACCATGGGCAGAGACACTTTACACCAAACCAGGTTGCTGAGGGCCCCATCCAACCTGGCCTTGAACACTTGAACATGGTACACCCACAACTTCTCTGAGCAACCTGTTCAGTGGTCCACCACTCTCTGGGATAGTGTTGGACCCACTTTTCTCCTGTCTACACTTGCTGACCAACCAGCTTGGTATCTTCATGGACAGCAAATCTCATATATATATGTAAAGCAGCAGCTTCTCCTGTTACTTGGTCATAGCATGAACCTCTTATCTGGTTTGGATATCACCTACCCCAGGTAATACCAATGAACTTATATTTGGGCTGAATTAACGATGTTTAGTTTAGTGCAGCTGGCAGTAATCTGGAAGCTGTTACAGCTTGCAGACCCTTGGACAGACTTGCAATGACTCTCTTGAGAATGGAATGGAACACTTTGCTGGGAAACTCCAAGACAGCAAAGTGGAGGTTATATCTTCAACAGAAAGCAGTCAGTCTAAAATCCCTCAGCCTGCCCTTAGTGTGTGTGGGCTGCCATTGCCCCTTGGTCTAACTGGCTGATTTAGGAGTAGGTCATCTTTCCACTGAAAACCACAGGAAAATGCTACCCCCTCCTTCAGAGCTCGGGCTCTGGGTTTCTTGTGAGTGTTGGCACTGGAGTTATGCAAGGAATCCTCTTTTTGCCTTACCATCTCTGTTCAAGTAGGTCGGGCATTCAAAGATCCTGTTCATGGGAGTGTTGGGACAGCTGGATCCTTGTTCAGTTCTTGCTGCTCCCTAGAATGGAGCAGAAGATCATCTGCTGAGGCTATTTTAGGTTTCAGAACATTGCCGGTGTCCCTCTGAGCTCCTGTTTGTGTGTGATCCTGCAGCTCCCTGCTAAGAGCTATGTGAGAGTCCTGTATCCTCATGTGTGAAGGTTTTGCTGGGGCATAGTGTCCCAGGGATTAGGAAGAACTTTGAATTTCTCACTTACCTAAAATGTCTAATCCATATCAGACGTATCTGTGCTCCCTTTTTTAGAATTAGCTCCAAACACCTTCTGGACCTGGGTTTGTGGATGCCCACGTGTTGCCTGGTGGGAAGCAGGCTGCAACTTTTCAGCCTTTTCTTGCCAAAAATGCAGCACTTGATTCCTGTTATCTTGGGTGGGAGCATATGTTGCAGAAAACTGTCTTCCATGAAGCCTTCAGGTGTGGAAATAATCCAAGGCCCACAGTGGAGTGAGATGAGAGCCTGGCTCTGGGCATCTCTGTATGGCTGGATGACTCCTTCCATCTGCCACTGCCATCCTCCAGTACAGCACAGCATAGGGTGAGGCCTTTCAGCCTCTCCCTTCGTGGTACACCCAAGACTTTTGGCCTCTCTGCACTTTTTGGTTTCCACCTGCTCAGGTGATTTTTCAGCAGCACTGAGCAGTGCTAAGTTTCATGTTGAGGCAAGATGTGGCCCTGCTGTTTAGGCCCATCTTTATTTTTAGCTGTGTAAGACATGGTTGATGGTATCAGAAGGAAGTTGCATGGCCTCAGGAGCTCCATGACTCATCCTGGATCAGGACCGAGACTTTGCTAGCTTCTGCTGTAACCCTCAAGTAATGTAACTGGTTGTGGTGGGCTCTGCTAGATCTGGGAAAGGGCAGAATGGGGAGGGAAGCAGAGTTTTTAGAAGTTCTTTTTTTTTTGATCTGTGAAGTTGTTAAATTCATTCGTTTAAAGGTACTGACAAAGAAATCACACCTGAGTGTGATTCAACAGGGTTCTTTGTCTTCCCCTTGCATCTTGTGCCCATGTGGGAGAGGTGAAAGGGAGAGGAGCTCTGCTTGCACCTGTGGTTGGGTACCTGTTTAGTGGCACATGGCAGTGGTAGAGGTGAGTTTTTAGGACAGGAAACGAAGTGGGATCTTGTCTCTGATTCAAGCCACGGAGAGTTTGGTGCAGCAGAACAGACCTGCCTGAAGTGGAAACTGGCTGGAACTGGAGATCAGAGACTTAGGAGATGCCTGCTAGTATGAAGCAAGAAGAGTCTGGGACCACCACTGCCATCAAACCTGGCACTGCCACAATGTAGAAAGAGCTCATGGGGCTTTCTGGCCTTCAGGCAGCCATGTTGGGCTGGGCTGAGCTGGGCAGAAGTGCATGTCACCACCATGGAGAAGGAACCATGGGGCAAGTGAGGATGTTAAGTATCCCTGCCTACCACAGCATGATGAGGGTTGCAGCTAGAGGGGCATCTGTTCCCCAAATCTGGCAGCATGTGTTGTGCATTGAGACTAGACAAGATTGGGTGTGATGCACCTGGGTCCAGAGTAGGCTCCCTGCTCATGACGTGGGTGAGGATGATGGTTTGTGGGAGTGGGCTTCCACCTCTGCCCCCCTTTCCTTCCTCAGGCTGATGAACAGCCCCTCATCAGCGTGTGTGAATTTTGGGTGTTGCACAGCAGGTTTTATGTGTGGGACAGAGAGGAGGAGACTTGGGGGAACAGAGATGAGGGAGATAGGGGGGCATGCTGGAGTGTTTTGTTATGGCTACTTGCCACTGGCAGCATCACTGGCATGGTGGAAGAACAGCCAGGGCAAAGGCGCAAGCTGCCACAACCCTGTCCCAGCTGTGCCATGGACTTGGCACTGGTGGGCTCCTGCCTGACAGTCTGACATCTAGAGCCATTCTCCTCAGGGTGTGTGGCCAGAGGTCTTTTGTCCATCCTCTCCCCTCTTTCACCCTTTACTGAGGCATGGGGGGAGGCAGCTCCTGTTTACAGACCTGTTCTGTTTGAAGCCCTGAGTTGCAGAGCAGGCCCAGCCAGGAAGAAACCAGCCTCTTGAACCCTCTCACTGTACCATGGAGGAAAGCAATTCATTCTGCTGCCCTTGCTTATCCTCAGTTAATCAGTGTAAGTGGCTCCAGCCATGCCTGCACCTTCCCAGGTTGCCTGGCCCTGTACCATGTTGTCCACCTGGCAAAGCCAGTTTGCCTTGCTCCAGGGTATCTGTACTCTGAAGGAGGGCAGAGGCTCTCATGTCTCCTCTGATACAGTCTGAGTCCACTCTGTGGCAGGTAGAGGAAGGTTAAACATTTTCAAAGCTGCCTTTGTGTAGACCTCCTTCCAGATACTTGTAGAGAGCTGGCTCCTGTTACTGAAGGGAGCAAGGAACATTGTACAGTCACTGCACAGAGAGTATGGCTCAGGAAACAAACTCCAGCCTGGCCATAATGTAATTGTGACTGAAACCTGACTCATCATCTTCATGATGTACCTAAAGGTCTGGATGTGAGCCAGGAGAAAGGATCTGCTGGCAGCAAGCACATCATTGCCCATGTCAGCGTGGATGGCTGTGTGAGCTGTAAACCTCTCTCACTGCCCCTCTCAAAGGTCGCTGCTCACAGTGATCTACAACACCCTGCCCACAGCTCTGAGCCCAGCCCAGAGTGAGAGAGGAACAATGCTCTCAGAGAATGCTCGGGATCAGATGTCTGGGCTTGCCATGAAGTGGCCAGAATTTTTGTGGGATTAGTGTGTTCAGGCAAAAATGGACAAGAAAGGATGCTTGTCTGTGAGCTACCTCACTGGCCTTTCACTCACAAATGTCACAATCCTTGCCTGAGCTGTGACCCCCTCCATCCAACTCTGAACCAGGGTACAAGGCCTCAGAGATTCCCCTGGAAACCATTTCACCATTTCCAATCTGCCATAGTGTCCTTCTCTTATTTGGGATTTCTGTAAGATCTGTGTAGGCTGCCCACTGCTGCCCAGTGCTACAGTTCCTGTCCTCTTAAAACTCCCAAATAGGTAAAACTTGTTTGAAAAATGTCCCCTGGACTCCAAACCCTTGTGTTCCTAAGGGAGAGCAAACAAGGAGGTGGAAGCTGGAACATGGAGGCTTTGGAAGGCTGCCTGCAGCAGCCAGCAGTGTGCCGCTTCCCTCTTGCTTCCAGCAGGCTCCTTCCCTTTTCAGAAGGGAGCAGCTTGCTCTGCTCTGGTGGCTGTAGCTTCCTTCCCATAGAGGAAGCTGGGACACTGGCACCTGACACTGAGGGACATTTTGGATCAGCAGCTCGAGCACTGCTTTCCATGTATGCAACCTTCAGCACTTGGTGTGAGAGTTGGCATTACAATATGTTGTGGGTGCAGATGATATCAGTGCATGATCAGGATCCATTGAGCCACACTACAGTTCCCTCTGCCCCCACTTTCACAGCCTGTGGTTTCTCATCTTTCCTCTGGACTGAGGCACCCAAGAGGTGCTGTGAAATACCATGGAGTGATTCAGAGCCCAGGAAATGAGGCTCTGGGTTCTGTGTGTGTGTATTGGGGTGGGAATTACCATTTTCTAGAGAAGAGGATGTTTTCTGTTTTGCTATTTGTACAGCACCTTGCATGCCAAGATTCCTGCCCAAGGCTCAGTCTCTGGGGTGCTGTCACCCCATGAGTTACAACAATGTCATCTTTGAAGTGCTGCTCCCTCTTTTTCTGTCTTGCCTACTTGTACTGCACATTATTAAGCACAGCACAAAGCATCAGAAAAGCCCAAGGCAGTGGGGTCACATACTCTGCTCCCAATTTGGGGAGGAGTTAAGGCAGTCAGTGCTGGAATAAGCATTTAGGGAGAGACAGCCAAGAGGGATTTCCTCCTGGCTGAGCCGTTGTGTTGAAGCTTGGAAAGTACTGTGTGGGTTACGTGCTGCTGCCATTGCCTCAGGCAAGCCCAGGACATGCATATTTACTGAGATGGGGACACCATCCTGAGCAGTGTCAGTCTGAAAAATTGTCCAGTGTCCTCTGGGACACGAGGAACAAACTGAATGCTGCTGCTGCAGGAAGAGTGGTGGGGATTTCAGCAGAGAGATGGTGAATCACTGGGAGCAAGAGGAAACTTTGACTCGGTGGGTGTTTCTACCCTCATTCCATAAATTGTGAGAAGATAGCAGAGTCCAACAGTGCAGTACAGATTACCCTGTCTGGAAGATGGATAAAAAATAGCTTGCAAAAGCAAGCTCAACTCAGATCTGGAGAAAATGCCTGGGTGCTGTGCACCAGGGTTTTCTTACTGCCAGTCAGCACTGCTGGAGCTGTGCAGAGTGAGCACAGCACAGCACGGTCAGGGTTAGCACTGCCACTCAGCAGTGCTTTCTATACCAGGGTTTGCATTGCTGATGAGATTAGCATAGCTGGGCCAGCAGTGGACAAAGGGGGTAATTCTCAAGATCCTCTCTGCTGTGGCTGCCAGCAAAATGAAGCAGTTATGGCATCAAGTAGTGAGTCTGAGCTTTGCTTTCGATTCATCTTCTAACAGCAGCAACAGCTAAAAATATGAGCAGCTTTTGAGGAACTGGAATATTCTCAGGCATTTTGTCTGGGTCTGGTCTGCCAACCTCTCCCCTACACTGACAGTCTGGTATCTTGAGGTATTTGCAATGATCTGTCCTGGACATGTGATGAATCTGGAGAGAGAGAACAGAAAAATCGGTGGCATCAATCTGCTCCCCTGAAAGTGCTCCTCTTGCTGTTGTGCCTGTTCCTTGTAACCAAAGAGCTGCTTTGTGGCTTAGATTTGTTGAGAAAAGAGAATTGCAGCTTCTTTCTTTTTCCTGCACAGTGATCACCCTGGCAGCTCAGTAGGAATGATTTATTATAGATTTCAACTCTATTTAATTCTGTTTCCCTACAATATTGCACTGTTCGAGTAACTGAGCAAAACGCAGTGGTGTTTCCGGAGGAAGGCTGCTATCAGAGGCCACCCCTGTAGCAGAGGCTGGAAGCAAGGAGGAACAGTTTACCAGGAAATGCCTGTGTTCATGTGCTGGGTGCATTTGGGAAGGAAAAGGCATCTCACCATTAAAGCTTCCTCACTACAGGACTCCAAACATTGCTGATGAAGCTGTTTGAGCAGCAGTGAGAATGCTGCCCTCCAGAGCCTGGGAAAGGTCTGACCAAAGTGGTGGTCTGGAAAGAAAAGTCAAATTCTGTCCTTAAGTGAACCCCAGTGCTGTTTTTGGAGTAGTTTTTGGTTTGATTTTTTTTTTTCTTTAATTACTTTTTGGTGGTGGTGGTTTGGTTTGGGCTTTTTTTGTTACTAAAAAGAAAAAGGTATTGCTTGTGCAAACCCCGGTAAGGAAAGAGAGAAAATTTCCTTTGGAGTGAGCCTGCCTGAAACTCGATACGTCTCTGCTGTGTGTTAACAGAGAAATGAAAAGATAGTGCCATAAAGAGATAGGGGATAATGAATTTCATCTACTCTTATGTTGTCCTGGGAGATAGAGCTGGGGCAAGGGTATTGCAATAACATTGTACTTTGCATGACAACAACAGCAAATACCACCTTAACACACTTCCCCAGAGAGAGGTGAAAGGGTCAGTTTTCACAGAGTCCCCAGAACGGTGGAGCAAGGCAACCAAGAAGACAGGAGCCTGGGAAAAGATGCCAGGAGATTTGCAGATGAGCAGTGCGTAATAGCTGTGCATTTTTTGCAACTTAAGTTCTGCTTTCCCATTCCATGGCCCAGCTGAACTGGAGAATGCTGGGCTCTTAACCTCGCTGCAATCTTTAGAAACACAGTAAAGAAACCGTAACTTTAATAACATTTATGAGATGTCTGAGCCAGGGCCTGAATGAGTAAATTTTTAGCTTCTCTGTCTACAAAGCAGATGGATGTGTGGTGGCTTGTTACTGGACCAGGCAGGGATTTTAAAGGATTCTGCTGTGGGTGAACACTGCTGTAGACTAGATCTTGGGAAGCTTAACTGGTAAGCAGGTCCTCAAAAGGGTTTCTGTAGGGGTGTGGTGAAAACAGAGAGGCTGAGGTCAGTACGTGGAAACCTGTCATCTCCTAGAGCTGGACCAAGAATCAAGTCTTTACTCAAACACATGAATATTTTAAAGTAAGAAATGCATGATGTGCTCTCAAGGAAGCATCCAGTCCTGTACCAGCCTTTTGGGACCTAGGGCAGTCCTCTGCTTTACGACATTCTATCTGGGTCTTTAATTTTTCAATTTTTTTTTTTCTGGGCTGTGCTAAGTTACATGCATCTGGTACGGAGCCCTGCATGTTCTAGTCCCCTCTGGTGCCAGAAAGCACAGGGGTCAGTTTGTGAGACCAGATGTAGCCCAGCAGAGCTGGGTGCAGTCCATATGGCCAGCAGCAGATTGGGGTCAATTTCTGCCTCAAAAGGTGTGGCAACTGAGGAGGCTCTCAATTCAGATAGCTGCTCAGTGTAGGACATGTGGGTACTTCTGTCTCTCCCCATCGCTGAGGTTCTCAGAGGTCTTGCCCTACTCCCCCCACTGTGCCAGGGGCTGGGGGCTGCCCACCTGGTCTCCTTTCTGGGGCAGGAACAGCTGTGACTCAGTTGCCTTGTGGCCTGAGGAGAAGGAGAGGGGTGGAGCAGGACCGGAAAGGGGCAGAGGGAAGTTACAGCAGCTGGTAGGAAATGGCATTTCTGGGTGCTGCAAGGTGGCCCTACCCCATCCTGTCTGCAGAGGTGCTGTTTTGGGGTGCAGTGGTACAAGGCTGCTCTGTCTGCTGTGGAGCTGCTGTTCCAGGGTGTTGCTGGGCAGCTCTGTTCCAGCTGCAGAGCGGGCATTTTCAGGTGCTGCAAAGCAGCCCTTGGTCCATCCTGCCTTCTCCCGTGCCAAGGATCATGCTAGGAAGGGAGAGCTGGCTGTGCCTTCCATGTGCTCTGCATTCCCATGTGCAGGGTGTATCTTTATGCACCGTCTGGTGGTGCTGCTTCCTCCAAGGTGTAATTGTGGGCTGCTGATTAGGATGTGGGTCTGAGCTTATCTCAGACAAGGCAAAAATCGGTGTGCAGGCTGTGTAGATAGTGGCATGGCATCCCTTGCTGTCTCTGCTTTGCTCCTGGTCATGGAGCAATGGCTGTACCTGGGGGCAGGAGCAGAGGAGTCCTTGCAAGAGTGACAACAGAGGTGCCCAGTCCCACCTGCTTCCTTCCTCATGCCTATTCCTTCCTTGTGGCCCCAAACATGCATGCATGGAGCATGTTTTGTAATGAACCTGCTGAACTGAGGGCAGGCAAAGCAAAACCAGGAGACTGTGAAGAGTTGTGAGCCTGACCCTGGCCCATGTTGTTGCATCAGTGTGGGGCACAGGAGTTTGTAATGATGATGAGCACGGCCAGACCTCCCTCCCACCCCGTTGTGTGTACCTTATGCGTCCTGCAAGCCACTAGCAGATTGTTATACAGCTCTTTTGTAAGTGGAGGGTGGGTCCAGCTTCCCATCGATGCTGCAAACACTTGGCTTCTGTGAAACTGTCTCAATTTGAGGCAGTGCCCTAAGGGTTAAGCCATGGTTGTGGGATAGGGTTTGTAACAGGAACAAAGAGGGCTTTTAAGGTCTGTGTTGGGCACGGAATAGAGGGAATGGATTGAGCCTTTCCCAGTGTGTTGAATTACAAAGGTCATGGAGACCCTTTTGCTGGGAGGCAGCATCAGGGTCCCTGCTGGAAGCAGGGAGGAGAGAAAAGAATTTGTGAAAGTCAGTGAGAGCAACTTTGTGGAGAGCTTTAAGACCAGGTGAGAACTGGAACTGTATCCTGAGAAAAATAATTATTAAACGTAAGGCTGGAGACCTTCTGCTGTGGGATTTTTGGGTGGTTTGGTTTTTTCCTGCCCTCCTCCCCCTATTTCATTTGCAACTGCCCCCACACATGACACTTGAATTTGCAGTATCACTGGTATAGCCAGCACTTTGGCTTCTCCAGCCTGCTCTGGGCCTGTGAAGGCAGCAGACAGTAAAGGCAGTGCCTGCAAGGGAGGATCTTTGTAAAATGCAGAATAGGAGACAGTCCCTGGTGCATGCCCACCCAAGCTAAAACTGGATTTTTCATGTGTAGTTAAGCAGAAAAGTCCAATTCTAGCTGGTTTCCTAGCCCCTCTGTTTAATCTTGTCTGGTCAGGATGCGCACAGGGCACAGCAGCAGAGGGTCCAGCAGAAGGAGCTAGGGAATGCATGGATGGCACAAACCTCTGTTTCCTTTCCCGCAGCAAGGTGAAAAGAGGACACAGCTAGTTTCCATCTTGAGCATCAGGTGGCATGAGCCAGCCAGCTAAGGCATCCACGATGGGTATGGAGGACTGCAGGATGTGCTGAGTCAGCCAGAGCATCCCCTTGCTGAGAGTAAGGGGCTGATGAGGCTGCTGAGATGACTGGGGGTTTCCAGTTTGCAGGAAGGGTGAGCATCAGCTGTGAGCCACACGGTGCATTTCCCAATTTTATCAAACCTGGATTTGTGTTACTGACAAGAAATGGTGGTTTAGTCCTTAACATTTTCAGGCTGGGTTAGCAGGCACTTGGCTGTTCAGCTCCATCCTCTGGCACAGTCATGCTGCCCCATCTGATCTTTCATTTAGAGGAATTTTGCTTCTGATCTTTATGTTGGATCAGATGACCTTGAATGTGATTTTTGAAACAAAGGACTAATGCTTTGTTGGGCTCTGCCTCAGAGATGAAGGCTGGTTCTAGGGAATACCCCATGAGGGTCCCTGCAGCCACTACCTAAGTTAACAGCCAAGAGGCTGCTCTACTTTTCCAAGCACCAGAAAGGCAGAACTGTGGGAGCACAGTGCTGTCTTGAGAAAGAGAATCCAGAAATTGAAGCCTTGGTTTGGAGCTCTCGGAAACCGTAACTCTGCTCCCCTTGGTAGCTGGCCTGTTCTTGAAGTCATTCTCTGTGTGTCTGTCCTTCTATCTAGGAACCATTTCAGCAGAAGCATCAACTTTGTAAACCCCGAGAATGAGATCATCCTGAGGAGAGAAGGGCTGGTGTGCAGGGGAAGCTCTTGGAGCCTACAGGACCTCATGAGACAAAAATTTAGATTTCTTTGCCCAGAGAAGAGGGGAAAGGCTCTGCATGTACATAAAAAACTTAAAAATCCAGGGAAAAGCAGCAGTTCTGGCCCACAGTCCTGAGCTTTGGCATAAAATCATTCTTTGTGCCTATAAATGTGACATCCCAGCCCAAATTATTGTCTGTCACTCCCTGGCCAAAGGATGATTTACTCTGGCCTTAATTCCAGGGTGTCAGTGCCTTCTGTCCAGCCTGGGGCTGGGTGACCCTGCTGGGGACATGATGCTTGACCAGCTTGACTTCTTGCAGCACCAGCAAGGTTTGTCCTGTGTAACCTGCATTTGGCGAAGTGCTGCAGCTCGCCAGGCACTCCTGGGTGAGAGGTACCAGAGCTCCTCATCAGTGTGACTTTGACCTATGGGATGGGGAGAGAAGGGCAAGAGAAGAGGCTGTATAATCCTGGTAATTTTCTCCTGTAGTCAATGGAAAATGGATCCTCCAGCTACAACAGGCAGAGATGCAGGTCTGTGACTGGGTACACTGCACAGACCAGCGTCTTCTGCCTGCACCAAAGCTTTCCTGTGCTCCTTGACACAGATGGATGTGCAGAGCTGCCCACTCTGCCTGCTGGGAGGTGTGTGCCACAGCTCTTGCAGGGCTTGGCACAGCTGCACAGTGCCATCTTCCTCCTGTCACCTCTGTCTGCTGTGGTCCTCTGAGAAGGAGACTGAGGTTAGCTGGGGAGCACTTGGACGGGATGATGCTGTAGAAAAGGAAAGGGAAAGGACACAGGGGCCTCATTCATGAGCATTAGGGAATTGCCAGTCAGATGAGCAGCCTGCACACGTGTACACAGGTCATGTTCATGATTCCTACTGTCCAGACTCAGGAACTGGCCAAGCCTGTGGGCCCTGCATGCCCAGTGGCATTAGCTGATGCCAGCTGACTGTAGCCATATTAGCAGTCCTGTTGTGGCTCCCATGAGTCTCTCTACCCTGAAGTGTAAAACTGGGAAGAGGCACAGGCTGGGGGGGCATGTTTGGCTGTACTCAAAGGCAGAGTGCTGTGGCAGTGCTGGGTAACCCTCCCACAGCCAGCAGTGGGATTCAGACTGCTGGAGGGCTGATAAAGGGAATGGGTTTGCCTGGAAAGCAGCCTCAGAGCCTGGAGGAAGCCCTCCCCCAGCGTCACTCCTTATCTCAGCAGTGCTGGCACAGGACAGCACTCCCGGCCTGCATCTCTGCCCTGTCTCCCTGCAGTGGACTTGAGCCAACAGTGTCACCTCCACCCCTCCTGCCACAGGGTGCTGCAGGAGGAGAGGGCTCTGGCATGGCCAGGCCAGGCTCCCTGCCCAGTTTGCTGCCTTGCAGAGTCAGTGTCATCGTCTGTGTTGCATATGCGCGCACACACACACACACACACACACACACACACACACACACACACATTCTCACTGCATGCACAGGGCTGTGGCAGAGATGGGTGAGTTAGTCAGAAGGGGGTGAATCGCATGGGAATGAATCAGCAGGAAGCAGAAGGCAGGTGCTTGTCCAGGACAGGGCTTTAAGGGAGCCCAAGGGCCTGGTAGCTTAGGCCAGATCCCTGGGAGATGGGGTGAAGGTGCCAGAGGAGGGCTGGGGACGCTACAGAGCTCAGCAGGTGAGGGCAATGCCTCTGGCCTGGGAACAGGCCAAAATCTTAGCTAAATGCTGAGCCTATTCTCTGCCCACATCTCCTGCTGTGGATATGCTGCTGTCCTGGAAAGCCTTGGGGCATCCTTGGTGCTGAGACTTTCCCAGGAGGTACCAGAGGCAAGCACATCAAGGGAGCAGTTGGGATGACCAAGTATTCCTGCCTCCAGGGCATGGGGTAGGTCTTCACCCCGTGCAGGCAGTGGGGTGCCCGGCCACCTCTGGGCAAGCAGGGCAGGTCTCTGTACTGGTCAGATCCTGCCCGGTAAGACCTTCATGTCTTGACTGAGAGAGCAGGTGCAGGATGGAAAATGAGTTACTTCTGCTGGGATGGAGGGTGATTAACAGATAGCTCTGGATTGAGTGAACACAGCATGGAGGGAGAGCTGGGATGCGGATTAAATACTGGAGATTTGAGGACATGATTGGTTGTTGGCTCCAAAATACATTGTGTGATGTGGGCTCTACTGCAGACCCTGGAGGGTATTGCAGGGGTCACAGATGGCTTCTCTCTCATCCAGGGACCTGCTCTGGGCTGTTGAGTTTCCACTTAGCCCAGCTGGTCTCTGCTGAGCTGGACTCCTAATTGTCCTGCTCATCTCTCCTGAGGACAGGTCTCTCATGGGTATGATGGAAGCAGACTTAGTATCAGTGCTACAGCAGCAAAACCAAAGCTCTCTGTATTTAGGGCCAGACTTCTTGAAACAGCTGCTTGGGACTCTTGTCTCGGGATAACCTAGGTGTGTTACAGCAGGCAGTGGTATTGCTACCAGCCAGAGCAAGGATCAGATACTTGCTCAAAAGCAGCCCCCACTCATCTCAGTGATGAGGTGTCTCTTTCCTCAGCATCCTCAAAGTGTGCACAGTGTTCCTGTGCTCCCCGGTGGAACCCTTGGATGGGCAGGAGGGAGCCCAGCAGGCTCCAGCAGGCTCTGTTGAGGAGCTGGAGCTCTGGGTTCTTTTGTGCTGCAGCGGGCAGAGGCTGAGGGCAGTGGGCTAGTGCAGTCTGGGAGAGGGGAGGCAGCGAAGGGGGCTCTCAGTGCTGCTGGAAGCTGTGGATTTGCAGTGAAGCTGCAGCTGGGCTCTCCTGGGAAGTGCCTAAGGACAGGATGAGAGGCAATAGCACACAAGGGAAATTCCAGTTAGATATTAGGAAAAATATTTCCCTGCAAGGCAATTAGACTCTGGAGTAGGGCCCAGAGAAGGGAAGCAATCCCAACATTTGGTGATTTTCAGCCCTTGCCAAGGGCAAACCCCAAGCAATTTGCTTGAGCTTGGCTCTGCTGTTAGCAAGATTGGACCAAAACCCTCCGAGGTCCCTTTCCACCATTGTTGTTCCTCAGTTCTGTGGTTCTCAGGGTGCTTGGCAATGTCACACCTCATGGCTTATTGGACTGACTGGCTTGGAGGGAAATGGAAGGCTCAGAGTGTTGTTCTGTCCAACTCCTTCTCCTCACTTGGTCTCATCTATATGGTATTAGCAGTGCCAGGAGATGGAGGCACTGCTGTAGAAGCATTGCTCAGCTCATTGACTTGCCCCAGCCTATTTTAGCTGGAGCACCCATCTCTTGAAAGGTCTGCATTATTTCCTCCTCATGTGAGCACAAGAAGCCAGTGGGCAGTGAAGCACGGGGTGTAAATCATCCTGCCTGCTCTGCTGGCAGCACGGAGCTGTGATCTGTAGGGGGGTGCTGGTGGTGTTGGAAGGCTGGTGAGGATGCTGGCCCCCAGCCCTGTGGCTGGAAGGGCTCCAGGTTTATCTTTGCCTTGGTGTCTGTCCCAGAGTCAGTGGCAATTGGAAGGGAAGTCACCAGTAGCCTTTTTAAAGGTTCCAGGTCTCTGACCATCCTCAGCAGACGGAGGCTGAGACGAGCCCAAAGGACTGTCTGGGAAGAATAATTTGCTCTCAGTATTTTCTTGTTCTTTGCCAACCTTTTATTCTCATGGCTGCTCTTTTCCTGATTCTGTCCTTCTGCAAGAAGGCTGCTGGCAGTCTTATCAGCTGTTCAGCAACAATCTCACTCTGCAGTGTATTGTATCTTCACGCTTTGACCCCAGTGTCTGATGCTGCTGAAGCCTTTGTCTGGTGTATAAGTGCTCAAAGGGTGTTTACAGCATTTGCCCCATCCTGTCTGCAAGAATGATGAACCAGAGCAAAGAGGTCTGCTCATACCCATGGTGCCTGGGTCAAGCTGGCCTGCAGCAGGACCTACATCTGCCTTATTGTCTGGCAGAGGCTGGGTGGATGTCCAGACTCCCCAGATGCTTTTATGTGGGTTTTCAGTGACTGGGACATTCTCATGAACCTGTGTTAGTCCCCAGATCCCTTCTCAAGTTGCTCCTTTCAGCCTTTCCCTCGGGGTCATTGACACTGGGCTGTGATGGCTCTGTGTGCTCTCCCTTCATCAACACAGTTACTCAACACTGCTCTGGGCACTCTAGCATTACTGGGATATCCCTGTTACAACACTCCTGTGCATCAGGAGCAGCAGGATCTGGTGATCTGGGCCAAGAGGCTCCTGAAAACTGTTTCCAGCTGCAGATGCAAGTGGTGCTTGGCTGGGGTTGAGCTGGGTTCAGGTAGTCCGTGGAGAATTCTTCGGTCCCTCATAGGCCCTGTCTCCCTAGGAGGGCTGAGTCTCAAGGGACATTTGTGTCCTCAATAGCTTATCTGCCACCTGCATTGAAGGTGTTTTGGGCCCAGTTTCCCTAGTTAGGCTGGTTTCTGAGGTCTCTGAGCTTTGTGTGTTCCCCTAGAAGCAGTGCAGCAAACCATGGGTACAACAGCAGCAGCAAGCAGAGTTTGCCTTGGGGTCTTCGCTTCTTGCAGGGACTGATGTGGGGGCTTGTGCCCTGTGAACAAGGGTTGTCTAGGGTCACAGCTGCCTCTGGAGCTGTCCCTGTTCACTGTTGCTTCCAGGAAGATGGAGGATGCTGATATGCCTGTGCCCCAGTGCCTGCAGGCTGCATCTGCCAGATAGCCCCAAGGGCACGTCCTCTCCACCCTCCTGACTTGAACCAGTTGAAGCTTGGCTTCCTCCATCTCCATGCAACATCCAGGTGCCAGGTGGATTCCCTGTTCCATCCAGAGGACATCCATGACTATGTGCATTGCTCAGAACCCTGGCAGCCCTGAAGGAGCCCAGCCCCAATGGAGGGAGTGGCAGATGTACTGGGCAGAGGACTCTGCTGTTGGTGGGACTCCACAGGTGGTTCAGTGTGAGTGGACCAGGAGGTTTGCCAGTTTCAAAGGATGTAATAGGAGCCAGAGTGTGTGTCCCACTGTCCTGCGTGTGGATATGCCTGCAGTCAGACATGACCGTCCCTTTTTCCCATTGTTTTCCTTCTTAGGGGCTCGTACTCTCATGCGTTTGACTTCACTATGGGCAACAGTATGGGTATTTATAATGAAAACTGTGACACCCTTTTCCTAACTCCAGCAAGGTGTTTCTTACCTGCAGTCATATGGGAAGGAGAGCCTTTCCTTTTCCATGACAAGGGGTAGGACATTGAATTTATAGTGGAAATCCTTTTTCCCTGTAGTAGCCCTGATTATGTCCAGCTCTTTAGAACTGAAGATGGATGAAGCCTCACCTTTATGGCCTGAATCCCTGCCCAGTCTGTGTCATTGCTCTGGCCTGTGCTAGACTTGAGCTTTTCTAAATCGCTGCTGGATGAGGGTGAGTTGGATGGGTGTGCACAGTCATGTGTGTGTGTGTTTGTGTGTGGTATCTCCTCCCCCTGTGCCATGTACATGTCTAGCATGGGGAGTGGAAAAGATGCTGAATGTCCCCACAGCTGCTGCAGCCTTATCTGCAGGCTGCAGCTTGGTAACCAAGAGGGAGGCCCAAGTGCCTCTGCTCAAGCACCTCCCTTGCAGGGCTCTTACAGTAAAAGGAAGTGTATTGCAAGAGAGGTTGCAGTGGGGATGGGCAGTTCCCATGGGGCAAATCCTGCGTGCACAGTCCTTGCTGCCCTCCCCACTGCAGGCACTTGGCCTATTCTCTTTTCCAATGTGTACCTTTGACGCCCTTGTCTGGAACTGATCAGAGTAATTCAGCATCCCTGGGATTTTCTCGTCTGCTCTGCAGTGACCATTTGGGGAGGTAGGGAAAAGTGATGCTGCTGTGATTCTCTCAGGTGGGCATCAGGGGCTCATCAGTGGAATGTGTGCACAGAGGCTTGGGCTGGTGGGGCTGTGGGTGTGTGGCAATCAGGAATGGGAGGAGACTGGGGTAAATTGAGATGTGAACTGCAGCAATTGAGAGGCAGCAGAGCACAGGTAAAGAGCTGGGAACAGCCCTTGGGGGTTCATGGAAATAGGACAGGACCCAATGATGGTGGAGGTTGGGGTGGGAATGAAGAAGAGCACAGTTTTGGGGATACAGAGTCCAGCTGCCATGTGAAGGATGTTGGGAAGGAGAAGAGTTGTGCATGTGGGATCAGTCAGTGTGGATGGCTACAAGGCCTCAGGGTACAGAAGGAGCTGGCTTGGTAAGGAGCAAAGATGGGGCTGTGGAGGCCTGTGGCTGTATGAAGTGGTGACCAGAGGGAGAAGAGAGGTGACAGCAGAGATGGGAGCAAAAGGGATCCCATCACCTGGTGATTTGTATGCTGTCTTCTCCTGGCTCACAAAGCATCACCCCACTGCCAGAACTCCCTTTTAGAGGTTTCTGTTACCATACCCAGGTAGTGGTGCTGGAGAACAGGCTGGGCTGTTCATGCTGCTCATGTGTGTCACCATTCCCACAGTGCACAGCCCAGGAAAGGAAGCTGACAGGAAGGGAGTTACTGTAAGTGATTACCTTACCCCTGGAATTGAGTTAAACAGGTTGAAATAGGGTTTGCAGGGCTTCTGATAACACCAACCCCAGGGTGTTACCCCTCGTCTGGGTAGATCAGATAAAAAGGACTCTTAGTGCTAACATTTGTGCATTACTTGGAATGGTAAAGGGCCTAGTCCAACTTTGGCCTAGGTGATGGCTCCCTTGGGCAAATATCCTTATTGAACTTGAGATGTGGCAGCATGTTGATGCCCTCATCATGGCCAGAGACATCAGGTGTCGTGCAGATGCAGAGCAGAAGTGGTCCCTGCCCCTTTGCCAAGACCCAGTTGCCTTCTGGCAGCCATCCCGTGACTGGCTACAGAGACGTGTGACTTTGTAATCACCAGCAGTGGAAAATTTTCCATTGGTTGCAGTTGGCACCAAGGTCTGGCCTGGGACAGCCAGTCTGTGTGGTCATCCAGTGTCCAAGGTCCCTGTGCCTCGTGCCACTGCCTCTGGAGAGGGACAGGGGGCTTGGAAGGGAGCTGGCTGACATGTACCTGTGCCTGGGTGGCCAGGGGCTTGCTGTCACCGCGGGCACTTTCTTTGTTGCCTCGGGGTGACCGCTGAGGCCACTATGGTGCTGCAAGGCCAGCACCCTGGGGCTGCCCAAGGCTGGCAGGCTCGGTGCCGCCAGCACCTTCCCCTGCAGGCGATGGTGCAGCTACACCGAGGTGCAGAGACGCAGCTTTTTATGAAGCGGAGCCAGCCCGGAGGAATTTGCTGCTTGTGGACAGCTGTTGTCCTGGGCCTGGCTTGTGTCCTCCAGCACTTCCCACCCAGCTCTGCCCCGGGAGGGAACGGGGCCTGCCCAGCCTGCGCAGTCCCGGCTCCGGACCAGCGGGTGCCACCTCGAGCTCGGGGGGCTGAACAGCCGCGGTGGAGCCCAGCAGCATTCTGCTGCCTCTGCAGGGATCCTCTTGGGCAGCGGAGAGTTTTCCCCACCCCCAGCTCTGCCGCTGCCTCTTTGTTTTCTGGCAGAAGCCTCTGTGCCTTTTCATTGCCGAAGAGGCGCCGAGCAGGAGCCTACATGTGCCGTGTGCGCGTCTCGCCGGGAATGTGATGCGGGCTGGGAAGCCTGCCGGGCCAGGCATCTCCCCTGCAGGGCTGCGGGGGCCAGACGGCAGCTTCGGGGGTCTCCTTTCCATGGACTGTGCCTCCGGTCGAGCAAGGCTTCGAGGCCGCTAGTCTCCTCCACAAAACCCCCTGTCGCACTGGCAGCGCTTCTGCACCTTGCCACAAGTAGAGTAAGTTGGATGGGAAAGGGCCGGTCCTCAGCTGGGCTCCGCAGGGCACCCGTGCTCTCTGCTGTGGTCCTCCCTCGCTCCCGCTGGGAAGGCACCTGAGATCAGAGCAGCGCCAGGGGCTGTGGAGCTGGATACAGCGGTGGCTGAGGATTGCTTCTGCTGCGCCTGCCTCTCCGTGTATTTGATCTCTCGACTTCCAGCAGGGACTGAATTCCTGTGCTGGATTCTGGGCTCGGCTCTTGTGAAAGGATCCAATTATTTCAGAGCTTTGAGCATCTCCATTTGCTGCCCATATTTGCGGCGCCCGGGTCTGCGCTGGCTGGAATTCCAAGTGATTAACGTGGCTGTGACATCCCTCCTAGGGGTGTTATCTTTGCTCGCTGTCCCCCACCGCCCCCCTCTTCCTCCTCCGGCAGCGAGCGAGCGAGACAGGCAGGCAGAGACAAAGGTCTGTCCTCAGCCTGGGCTGTCCTCCCTGTAAGCGGCTGCTGCATGGGATTTCCCTGCCCTGCCTGCTGCAGGTTTGCTGGGCTCCCGGTCCAACGCTGGAGCTGGGCTGCCGTGGGCTGTATCGCTGAGGTTTGAGCCTGCTGGGCTGGGTGGGCAAGGGGAGCTGCCGGCTTTGGAGATCTGCCCGATTGTCCTGCCGGATTTTAAGCTGCTTTTCATTCTTTGACTGTGCTTTCCTGGGAAGAGGGGCAGCCGTGCATGGAGGGAAGGCTGGCGGGGAGGGGTTGGACGTGGCGGGGGAAGCTATACACAGGTGGCCGTCGCATAGTGGGATCTGCCTGCAGACCCTGGAGCCCCCCTTCCCAGCTGCAGGCTATTGTCAGCATCGCTGGCTGCACGGGAGGCACCTGGGCAAGGTGTGCAGAGGCGATCCGTGCCACGGCGTGGGGCATCAGAGGGAGAAGGGGTAAGTCCTTGGGCTGGGAGCTCAGCTGTGGCTCCCCCACCTCCCGGGAGAGGTTTCATTGTGTTATCCTGACTTGGCCGAGCAGAAGGGCTCAGTCCCTGCGGCACCTGTGTGTGGGGCTGGGAAGGCATCGCGTGTTGCCAGGCAGACCTCAGCCCCTCAGGAGCCCACTGCAGCCAGGACCCCCAGCAAGGTGCCCTGCAGAGAGGGCTGCTTGTCCCCAGGGGCTTCTGTCCCCCATCAGTGTCCCCTCCTGCAGGATGGGAAGGAGGAAGGGCAGCAGCAGCACCTCAGGAACGCGGTGCTGTGGACAGAGGGAGGTGTCGGGTCTGTCTCTGTAGAAGCTGTGTCTGGTGGTTTCGAGGAGCTCGCACTCCTACCATGGGCACTGCCTCTTGCCCAATCCTTCCCTCTGGGTTCAGGCTTCCTCTCCATTACTAACCGGGGCTAGGACTGATTGAGGCTCTGCAGCTGCATAAATCTGGCATGGGAGGAGGCCTTCTGAGGACCCCTGAGAGCAGCACTTGCCCTTGCAGTGGGACAAGGATGCTCCCTGCCTCTGTCTTCTCTCCCTCACTCCCCTCCTGTCTCCCTCTTGTTTCCACCAATTGTGAGGTACTTCAACGCCAACCTGAATTCCAAATGGCCACTGGTCATCTTTCCCTTCAGGCACAGTTCACTCCTCTAGTATCTCTCTAACCAGCTTCTCCCCAGGATTGCCACCTCTCCGATGGACGATGCTGGAGGTGGTCCCTAGCCTCACGTGTTTGTCTCTCTCCCGATGGTGTTATTGCCTGATATGTCACATTGTGCAGAAACCCTTCTCTGGTGGCAGCATCACTGCTAGTGCTGTCATCTTTCAGGGTTGTGATGGAAACTTTCTGCCTGCTGGCACTTTGCAAGCTCTGCTCTTAGACTGTGCCAGGGAGCTCTTGTGTTTGTGCTTGCACTGGTTAGATTTCCTCCCTTCTCCCT
Source organism: Grallaria varia (assembly GCA_013396735.1). Classification (NCBI taxonomy): domain Eukaryota; kingdom Metazoa; phylum Chordata; class Aves; order Passeriformes; family Formicariidae; genus Grallaria; species Grallaria varia. The sequence goes on from VWZG01001521.1 coordinate 45,204, forward strand.
GGGTTCAGATAGGGCCAATGGAGCTGTGGTTTATCCTCCAGACAGTCTGTTTCCAGCAGTTTCTGTTGCTTCTTCTCTTGCCTTGTGCTCTGCTCATTCTGAAAATGACTATTTGCCTTCTTATAATGACAGCCCTTCTACTTCCTAGCTGTGTCATTCCTGCTTCACCCTCAGTGAGGCTGCAAACGTCTCCTTGGCGCTTCCCAGGAAAGGAAGCAGGAGAGAGGAAGGCAGTAAAAGCCACTTAGGGGTTGGTTTGGGTTTTTTTTTCTGATCTAAATGGTGCAAGGGCTCCTCTTGGTTCTGCCAGCCCCCAGGCATGGTGCTCTGCCCCAGCCAAAGCCTCTTGTCCACTAGCCATGTGTCCCCTTTACTGGCTGGCAGGGCTGCTCTGGGAAGCCACATGGATCCCTACTGGCCAAGCGTGGCCCCTTTGGGCGCAGCTCTTGCTCTCTTCCTTGCATCAGTTCTTTGCTGCCAGCCCTGCCAGGCTCCCTTTTGCAAGAGCTCTGCAGGTCTTGCCCCCTGACAGATACCTCCCTGCCTGGCAGAGCTGCCCTGCACCCATCCCACTTCCTTTCTGGCTGGCACAGTACAGCTGAAACAGCAACAGATCCCTTTGCAGGCTGCAGGCATGTGGTACAGCTGCTGCATCGCCCAGACAGGGACCCTTCCTCACCTGCCATCCTACACTGTTGCCACCAGGCTGAGACCATGGTCTGTTAATCCTGGGTTCTCCCCGGATGTACTAACAGGAATGGAACCAGCAGGTAAGCCAAGACACTGACCCACCCCCACCAGGCCTGGCCATGTCATTCTGTGTCAGGGTCTGATGGCTCAGTGTCCCCAAGGAACACAATGTTTCTGCCCCAGTGTCTGGGACACACTTCCTCCCTGCAGGTCCTTTGGCTCTAGGTGTTCCTTGGCTGTTGAAGTGTAGTGCCCATCCCAATGCAAAGAAATAGAGGAAAGCTGTGCCTGGCATAGCTCCAGATCCAGGTGCTGGGAGATCCTGGCAAAACTACAGTGTCCCTCCTGTCTTCTGAGCACTGAGGGAGCCTGGAAGCTTGACAGGAGCAGGGCAGAGAGTGGGAGGAGCTCTGGCTGGGCTTTCCTCAAGAGGTAAAGCCCTTTAAGTGTTAGAGTCAGAGCACCAGCACAGGCTGAAACACTGGCAAAATCAGGACCATTTGGTCTTAGGAGGGGACAAACCCTTGGCTTGGGCACACAGAGCCTCATGTGCTGTGTCCAGGGGATGGTACCCGTTGCTGCTCAGCTGAGCTGGTGACAACCTGGACCTGGATCTGTCCCATCTGTGTGGCTAGAAGTGGGCTCTGGCAATGCCTGGGTCAAGGGAAGGAGAAGAGTTTCTCCCTGTTTTCCCTGCAGGAGTCCCTGATCCTGGTGGTGTTGTCTTGCTCTGCAGGGAGGCAGTGGTGCCCAGTGGGTGCTGTCAGAGGCTGAGCCCTACTGAGAACTGTTTGGAAGTGCCCTGGGAGGCAGAGCTAAACATAGCCAAGAGAATCTCCCCTTGATATGATGCCTTGCATTTTGAGGAGGGTGAGAAGCAGTGCTGTTCTCCAGCTGCTCTCCATCCCCAGCTGATGGGCACTCCTTCAGGGTGTTGTACTAGAAGATCCTAGGGTGTATTTGGAGGTGCTTTTGGGTGGGCTGAGGAATTCTGGTGTTTTCCAACATGATGCTTCAAACAACAGTATTTGGGCTGGCAAAACCCTCTTGTACTAGGCATTTGTTCTAAGTCTCCACTGGGGTGGGTTTGTGGTGTCGGCAGGTCCTCCTCTCCTGATAGATCCATTCTCCTGAAAGGCAACTGCTGTTGCGGAGCAAATGGCTGTGACTTCAGTGGGTTGTGGGAAGGAGAAAGAAAGGATTCAGGTTAAACTGTATTTGTTCTAGCATGGACACACTCTCTCCCACTGCACCGTGATGATTCTCGTTGTTGGTTGCTGATTTTGTTTCCCAGTGCCACACAAGTAACGGTATAAGTCTTCCCCAGAAATGGAGGAGGGAAACAACAACTTCCAGGCAGGCAAAGCACAGCATCTTATCACCTCAGGATCCGCACAAATGAGGGCATTCACTTGCTTTCCTACATGCTTTGGTGCAGGCTTCATGCAGGGTGCAAGGGAAGCTGACTTTTATACAAAGCTTCTGTTGAGGTTTTGGACCCCAGCTTTGTTGTGCTGTAGCATTGATTTCCTCTGCTGCAAGTGCTCCTTGGGTGCTGGTGTGTTGTATCTTGGCAAGTCCTGTTCTGGCTGATTGCTGGCAATGCCCTTCCCCAGCACTGCTGGTGGTGGTTTTTGGGCTGTCCAAGTCTGAGGGACTGGCCTTGACAGCCTGTAATTACAAATCTCACTGGAAATGAAAGGAACAGCCTGTTTCCTGGGGTGGGTGAGGTCAGGCAGAGAACACCTGCTGAAACTGGCTTCCCACCTGCAGGATGGTGGGGTGCAGAACTTGCCCAGGCCAGGATGGCATAAGGGGATTGCACTTGAGTGTTGGTGCCTCTGAACATCCATTTGGGGTATTTCTTCATTTGCCTGGCCCTGCTGTTTCCAGCCTTCAGAGCAGCACTTGCTGCTGACATGGGATGCCCGGACAGTGACTTCCCTCTGGATGGCCACTGCAATGAGCCCCCATTTGAGGGATGCATGGGGAGGGAGGTGAGGAGGGCAGGATCCCCAGGACTAGGCACCATTTCCTCCTTCCTCTGGAGGTTCCTGAGCTGGCAAATTCCATGAGCTGCCATTCCACAGAGATGCTTAGGGTGGAGGTGTCCAAGGGCTCCTGCCCACTCTGGAGGTGTTGCAACATGAGCTGCTGCCTGAGCTGATTCTCCTCCATGCTCTCTTCCAGGCATCAAAGCTGCAGTGTTGGTGGATTATGACCGCAGGGGAGCTGTGTTGCAACTGCAAATCTCAGTTGTGCATCAAGGGCACATCCAAGCAGGTGAGTGCTGTGCACATGAAAGGACTGCTGTTTTTGTGCTGGGGAAAGCTGGTGGGGGGTGTCTTAGTTTAGAGTAAACTGAAACAATTTAGAATTCCTTTCTCAAATTGACCACGCCTCTTATAAATTTAAAACAAAATTTAAATTTGAAAATTGTGTAGAAGGAAAGATAACAGTTCTTAACTACTAAATATATATATACATGTATATATCCAAAACCCCAGAACAGAACAAATAACTCTGTAACCAAAACCTCTAAAGAAATGAGTCTCTGAAGGGACGGAATGAAACATCTCCTGTAGGCACCGTGTCCTCCATTGTTCTCTGTCCAGACGGCGCTGGCCC
>VWZG01001524.1:0-22161 GCA_013396735.1 Grallaria varia
AGTAGCCAGAATAAGTTCTAGTTAGCTTTTGGCTCTTCAAATTTTCCACCTGCAAAACCTCACAACATCCCCGTAGTCCTCCTGAGTTCCCTGCCCCTTCTTCCAAAAGTCATAAACTCTAGAAACTTTCCTGAGTTCCAGCCAAAGTTCTCTGTTCATACAGGTCAGTATTCTTCCCCACTGGCTTGTCTTTCAGCCCATGATGCTGGCCTGTAACATTCAGATTTCCTTCGTGAAGAATGTCCAGCCTTCCTGGATTCCTTTGTCCTTCAGGACTGTTTCCCAAGGGACTCTCTCAATCAGTTTCCTAAACAGACCAAATTCTGTCCTCTGGATGCCCATGGTAGCAGTTTTCTGGCACCCCTCCTTAATTCTTTGAGAACTAAACACTTATCCTTTCACGATCACTGTGCCCAAGATGACCTGCAACCACCGCGTCACTCACAAGTCCTTCTCTGTCAGTGAACAACAGGTCCAGTGGGGCACCTGCCCAAGTTGCCCAAGTCACAAAACTGGTTTTAATGCATCCTCCTGACTGTGGCCAGGCTGGTATGAGGCAGCAACAGGCACGCTGGCCATCTTATACCTGCAGTGAAAGAAAGGCAGAATAGGAAGGGAATGGAGGACATGAGGAAAGAAATGTGGTGAGCAAGAAAGCATTTGAGGCATTTGAACCTGTCTGTAGAGGGATTATGAGATGAATGTGTAGCTTTGAACAGGATCCCAAAATTGCTAAAGAACCTGAGACACAGCTGAGGGTAGGAATGAAAATCTGTCTTTCAGCCACTGACATGATGTGAAGGGACATCTGCCAGCTCAGGAGGGAGTCCAAAGCCCAGGAAGATAATCAAAGCAGGAATAAAATCTCATTCGGGAACTTATTTTAAGTTAATGCTTTCCACTGCAGCTACATTTTAAAGCAAAAGGCATCTTTTCCACATTTCAGTATGCAGATACCCACCCCCAGCCCCCTTTACTGCATGCTAAGCAAAGTAGGCAGGTGGAGTCTTTTGAGCTAATGATAGACCAAAATCATCATCTAGCAACTGGTGGTGCCTAATAGATGCCTGCAGATGCCTAATTAACATTCATGAAGCGCTTGAATCCCTTAGATGAAGTCAGCATACAGTAAAAGCATAAATTATTATTATGGGTACTAACTGCTTCAGAAAACAATGGTGACTATTAAAAAAAATTTGGTTTTATTATTCTTTTTGCTAAGAGAGAATTGAATAAAGACCAATTGAAAAATCCTTTTTCCCTACACATTAATTATTTTACTGCCATGTAAATAGCAACAAACCCATATTAAAAGGTCCTCAGGTGTTTCAGGAATTTGGATTTCTAACAAAATCTAAGATTTCAGTTTAATCTGACAGAAATCTGGACAATCAGCAATCATTAATGTGATTGAAATTTTAAAGCAGACTACTCAATCATACTACAGAGCTGCTAAGAGCTTTCTGTGTCCTTTCCTTGTCCCTGACCCTTAAGCTGCTTTGCATCTGGATATTTAAATACTTTGCACAGCTGTGTCTTGCAGACTTCGCCTTCTCCATCTGCTTGTTTGTTTTCCTGGTTTTATTTTTCAGGCTGCTATTTTGTATAAGCAAAATTATCCTTTTATGTCTCCTCTGCCTCTTGTTTCTTCTAGATATTGTAAACTGCAGCATCTGTGATACTTCTCCTGTTATAGATTTACATTTTACTAGGTAGTGTGAGATAAAGATAAGAAGCCTCACTAGAACATGAGACTGATGCCTCACTCTGACACATAAATCCCCAAAGCTTGAATTTTTCTATGGAGTTTCACCTTGGTGTATAAATGACTTCTGCTGATTTTTCACAAGTATGTATCAGAGGTCAAAAGGAAAAAGGAAGACAAGCCACTGGCTATTTGACAGAACACAGTTATCCTTTACATTAGTGAGATTGATTTTTTTTTTATTATTTATTTTTTTTGTCAGATAATCTGAATACTCTGACAGTAAATATTCCTAAAAAATGGGTTCATGACCTAAGAAGAGTAGCGATTCAGGTTTGATTTTTAAAACATTTCTCTGTCTTTGGGTCAGCGTGTTTGCAGAATGAAAGGATGTTTCCTGACCTTTTTATCTCTGACGGGTGGGAAGTAACTTCAGATTCAGAGATTTACCTCATATCCTAGAAACAAATTGAGCCAAGTTTTCAAGTTCTATCTCCCAGTTATTTCTGGATTACTGAGCTTTGCTTACTCTGAACTGTTCCATAAAGGAAGTTAAAAATTAATGCTGCTGCTTAGCTATATACTTAAATATGAGCTCAGCTTTCAGTACAAACAGATGTTCTTTGCTTAGTTGGGATGGTCTGGAAAAAAAACAATTACTAAATTGTTTTGATGTGTTCAATTCTAGGAATCTCTTAATGACTTATCAACACACAGATGCTTCTACTAGGTCAGGACTGCAGCTTTCTTACCAGATATCAGAAGTAGATATAAGAGGACAAAAGTTAGAGGTCACATACGGAAGAGCATATGGTTTGTAATGTCTTACAGCGTTTGTATGTATTAACGCATCCCTAACTATTTGTTCCCTGTGTTATCCTGTATGGAGCCTTATCTATGTAAAACAAATTGCAAGATTTTTTAAGAAATTTCACCTGCTTAAATAAATCTCTCAGATTACCCTAAAATTTCATTTGTCAGGTTTTGTTATAGTTGTTATATCCTGCTGAATTATTGTGAAATGTCAAGAGCAAGCCAGCAAAACATGCCCTACTGAACAAAACTTTAGTAAATAGGAATCACTGAAATTTAATTCTAAATGACCTTGGGAAGAGGGAGGAGAAAGAAGGTGATGTCAAATTATAATAATAGCTTCTGATCATGAGCTTTGCTCTTTGACACAGTTTGGATTCAATTTGCAGCTGGTGCATCTAGCTCCTCTTGGCTTCACAGAAGTACTAGAAATGTCTGGAATTGCTATGTGAGCCTCACAGGGAAGTCTAACCGTATCCAGGTATACTCTCATTAATTCTATAAGCACACCGTCTTGGGGAAAAAAAAAAAAAAAGAAACAACCAAAACCCCAAAACCTTAAAGACAAACATAGCTTCAAGCTTAGGCATATCCATTTCACATCGTCTTTACTTATCCGTTCTTCTAGATTCACAGACTTTAGAGAAAAGACTATTATATTACCTATTCTTCATCTCCTGTTTATTGCAAATGCCTAACACTTCTCCAAGTTACCCCTGAACTGAACTCAGTAGTTTGCATTTGATGGAAGTAGGTGATTTTATCGTATGCCACCATTCATCAGCTCTTCCAATGCCAGTACTGTAGACTATTGTGTACTAATTCTGATTAGGCCATGACTGAAATAAGAGTTGTTGCTGATTTGTAATTTTGCAGTTGTGCTTAGGAATCCCAGTTGTAGACCATCTTGCTTTCAGCATTCAGAAGTGCAACAGGAATTTATTCCCCACCTCCCACAGATTACAGGCTAAAATAGTTCACTTGGGAACAGTAAACTCCCCTTGCTTTCTTACAGTACTCAAAAGGCCAAACCTTTGGTTAGAAAAGCACTGACGGTTTATTATTGCTAATGCTAATTAAAGAAAAAGGAAAGATTCAACACATTTTTTTACACAAAGCTTAGCAAAATGAAGTAAGGTCTCATTCTTACCCATTTAGGTTTTAAGCCCTACTTCAACAGTGAAAAGAGAGGAAATGAAATAAATTCACTGATCACCCTAAGGACTGAAGCACCTGAAAGATTATGTATTCCCATTTCAATAAGTGCCAATAGCAACCCTCAATGTGACTCTTGATGTGTTTACCTGCAAGTTTGTCAGTTATTCTGAAGTGCACTGATTTATGTACCCATAATAATAGGACTCTAGGAGCTCTGTGTCTTTTATTTCTTGAGGCCATAGATGTATAAGACAGCAAATGTTGGCTTTAAGGCTCCTGATACTGGTTCAAAAAACCAAAGCCATATGATGAAAAAGGCTGATTCTATAATATTTCATTCAGCTGGCTCAATTTTTTTTGTTTTCAAAAGTAACTAAGGGTTAAATTTGCATCAAGTAAATTTGTCGCAGAGTAGGTATTGTTCATCTTCACCATTCCATCTTGATACCAGATATCACTGGTTTGTTCTTCTGTCTTTGGAAAAATGCATAATGACAAAACAAACTGTTCCTGTGTAGTCTGGCTAATGTGACAGAAGTACAGCCATCTAATCCCAGCCAAGTGAATCACATTTGTTTCATACAGTATTGATTTTGCTATTGATCACTAACATAGTATTTTTGACAGCAGAATTGTAGTGAAACATGTTTTGCTTGAAGAAAGGTTTTATTAATAGTCTTTTATACAATCTTGTCACAGAATCTTTACTCCCAATCAGTATTGATATGAGCAACTCTAAGACGTGGAGAAATCTTTCCTGCCCCACCTGAAATACCCTTTCTTTCAAGACTGCAGTTGTCAGCGTCCTCCACCCAAACGACCACTTAACCTCAAACTGAGAAAGGAAATAGTTTCATACCTGACAAGGGGGTAGTATTTCATTTCCCCCACCCTAATACCGCATGGGAAATTTAGTAGGTGGGTAGAGCTAACACACACCCCAAATATTCCCATGGTTGCTCTAGCAGCCAAAACATCCTACGGTGTGTTTACACCGCGTCCTCCTGATGAACATGTCGAGGGTGAGGCTCTGTGGCTGGCTTCATTTTCAACATTCTGCAGTTATTTGTCTGTCATTTTCCCCGAATTATATGAAAATTCTTTCAAGTTTTTACAGACTTCTTTGGAAGGAACTGCTTTTACCTACAACAAAAGAACAGTTTTGTTTCTTAACAGCACTCCGGATAAGCCAAAATGCACTAAGTTCTCCTCACTTGTAAAACATTTAACATATCGCTACCCACACCCTGTAATTTCGAGACTCCTAGGATTTATATTTTAAAAGCATAATTGAAACTTCTTGGCAAAGGCCCTATGACTTCCAGTCAAAATGGTTATAGAAGAAAAATTCTCTGTCTTCATGTAAAAGAAATTCTGCCTAAATTAAAAGCAGTTGATATTAGCTCTTTTTCTCCTATAGTAATATCTACTATTAAGATGACAGCTAAAATATAAGGTGTTCTTGCATTTCAAGGGACTATGAGAGGAAAAAAGATTAGTGGGGCTATTTAAGTGATGCCAAGTGGAACTCATAATATATTTTGTCAAAACAGCTGTTTGCTCATCTACATATGGAAATGTATTTTTAATTTAGAATTCATTCAGGGTCTTATGCCTTAACTCATCGAATCATAATAACTCAATGACTAAACTAGCAGAGGAAAGGGAGTACAAATGTCCATGTTAGGTGTGCTATACTGCAACCATAGTTTTCTCAGCTTTTGAAAATCAGTTAATATTATTTCATTGTTACTTTCTGGAAAAGTGGGTGAGGGGGCATTGTTGAAATTCAGTCCATTTTTCCACTTGACACAAAAGCTCTGTAAAAGTTCTGGAGAGAGCAGATGTCCAGGTCACAACAACATGGAGGGTACTCAGCCTCCTATACAATGCAGATACTCACACAGTGTCACTGAACAACAATAACCTAAAAATAGCAAAATGGATCTGATGGCAGCGAGATAGGACAAACACCCTGAGTAACCATCAAGCAAAGGCATGTCTATGCTTTCTTGACTGTTAATATTGCATTTGTCTGAAGAGCTCCTAGAAACTCCCTACACCTGTATTGCACCATCTAGTTTCCCCCTTGTTTCTGCCAGGCAGAAGTTGACAACCCCAGTCCAACAACCCTGGCCTCCAGTGCCATGGATCAGGAGGCAGCAGCAATAGCATTTTCTCTTTGGAATCACAGGATTCTACAGTCACTGCCTGGCTCAGCACTTAGCTACTGTCCAGAACAATAAGAATGCAGGAGTTGGATTCAATGACCCTTGTGGGTCTCTTCCAAATCATTATGCTCTATGATCCTATGATCTCCCTGCCCTACTCTGCCAGTGAATGTGCGTCTGCAATAACACCTGATCCATAGTAATCCCCATTTCGTATCACATAGGCAAGAAATTGTTCAGACTTTTCTTGCGATCCTGTATTTTGCTTTCTATATGCCTCATTAGCTTACAGAGAGAATATTAAAAGCAAAAAAAAAAAAGATTTAATGTTGATGGTAGTACATTTCCTACCCAACACTGCTGCCTGTAGGCCAAAGACTGCTGACATGTCTACAATACTAGATCAACAGGAAAGGCGAGCTCTGAATTTCAGTTATTGAAAGTAGTGTTGAAAAAATTGTCTCTCCCTGCTAGGATCTGCGTGATAGTAACACAATTACACTGATAGTAATGGTAGTTATCAAACAAAAATGTGAGATTCATGTGAGGACAATATTTACTTACTTGGAGTATTTATAATAGTTCTCTTATATTAACCATCACTTACAGCAGGTAAATGAGAGATGGCCTTACAGGAGATAAGAAAAAAAATGTTAAAATCACAATAACTAAAATCCAAATGGAGCTGTGATTGTTGTTGTAAACTTTTTTTTTTATGCATTCCTCTTCTGTGTAATCTTGTCTGTAGTTGAACTCTAAGACCCATAGGACAGGGAAACTGTTAATACATCAAAGAAAGAGCTCTCCTTGTTCTAGATCCTGTATAATGCTCACCAAATCAGACTTAATCCCTTTAACATAAATAAAAACAAAGAAAGGTATCACAGTTGTGTAGCATTGGAAGAGACTTCAAAGATACAGAAGTCTATCTGCTTGCTTTGAGGAAGAATTAAATGTGCCTAGGGCATCCACGACAAGTCCATTCCTAAGATAGACTTCTCCTTTCAGGAGAGTAATGGGATTCTTCAGTTACTTTCTGAAGTCTGCTTCACTACTTAGAAATTCTATTTAGAGAGTGTTTCCAGTATCGATGTAAATGGAAGAAACAAGGGGAAATTTTGATTAAATGTTGGTTTGGTTATTTTTGTATCAGCAGTATAGCTTTAGAGAAAAAAAAAAAAGCTTTATCTGTATCATGAAAATAGTTCTGATGTCAGTGTCTAGTTTCATATGTGGCTATCAAATACTACATTTTTTTTTAACTAGCTCCAAAGTAAAAACCCATGAAAAACATATTTGTCAGGAACACTGAAAAAAGTTACGATTACTGTCTCTCCTACCCTTCCCCCAAGTTTTCATGCACGAAGTGCTCCTCTGTTTCCTGAGGACAATATCTGTGTGATTTTCACAGTAAAGACAACCTTTATTTTGATAGTATGAATATTGTGTCCCAGACTATAGTTTCATGACTGCTAACAACTACTCTTGAAATTCTGACATTAAAGAGTATCACAATGTAAAAGTTTCTTTATGGTGTTTTTTTCTTTACTTTTTATGCATATATATTGGAAAACATTCTGTGCAATAATCTACCATAGAATTTAATATTTTCTTTGTTTTCTTGGAGTTCATTGAACACAAACATATATGTCCTACTGTTACAGTTTGAATGATATTCTATGTAAATTCAGGTTAGTAATAAACAACATTGTGTGATGAGAGACGGGAAAGCTACATTTACCCTGCAATTAGGATACAGGGTTGGTAGTCAATTTGGCCAAGGCTGAGGGATTGTTTCAGGGAGTCCTTGTATCTCCTCTTTGGGGCTCCTCTCTTGCGGCAGTCGGTGGTGAGTTCACCATAAAGCACGATCTTAGTGATGGAGGATCACCGCCTCCCTAACATCATGCTCTATGGTGAACTTGCCACTGGCTGCCGCAAAAGAGGAGCCCCGAAGAGGAGATACAAGGATGCCCTGAAACAATACTTCAGCCTGGGCCATATTGACTACCGTCAATGACCCACCCTGGCCTCCAATCGGGAGGCGTGGAGACACACCATCCATAACGCTGCTGATTCCTTTGAGAACGCACGCAGAATCAGTCTGGAGGAGAAAAGACAATGCAGAAAGAACCGTGCCTCACCAACACCGCCTATGGAGACTTTCTGCTGTGCTTTTTGCAACTGGACTTGCCTATCTCGTATCGGCCTCTTTAGCCATCAGCGCGCTTGCAGCAAGCGTGGGGAGAGCCCTTCCCAAATCTTCGTTCGCGAAGCCCAGCCATGATGATGATGTAGGATACAGGTTTGGCGCACACATAGGCATAACTGGGATACTTTTGTCTTCTGGTCATCTGATTTGCTCCCCTATGGTTGGCAGAAAACCTTCACCTCCTCTCCCAAATGTTGGTTCTGCATGAGCAAAATATGCTTGCAGATAACCGGACTACTTGGCAGCTCTATCTTATGGTATGCAGTTTTAGATTAAAACTAGTTCGGTATGTGCTACATGTGTTCCAATCACACTTCAATCTGAAGTCTCCATATATCCTAAATTGAAGCAGCAATGCATACTTGACACTCAGAAATGGTCTTTCAGCTCTGGCCATCTGTGGGGCAGATGTGCAACACTTTTCTCACAGCTATAGCAAAACCGCTTTCAAATCCACCTTCCTGTTGTGCTTCTTCTAATCAACCCATTTCCAGATCTCACTGCTGGCAGCAGTCATATTGCATGTTTGGTTTAATAGCTTTGCACCCCCTGATTTAATCCATCCCTTATGTAGGCACACATTCCCCCAGGCTCTCTTGGCAAAGTTCCTGAGGTACACACAAGTGAACAGCGAGGAAGATGACAACAGTGGCACTGAAACGAAAGTGCACCTTCTGAAAAGAGAAAGTGATTCAAACCAGGAGAACGTGTGGTAAACTTGGACTCTGAAGCTATCGGAGCAGGAATCCTCAACTGCCAACATATTTTAGGAGCATGTGGGAGATTGTATCAAAAAAACCCCCATGGTCACTTCACCACTATGACAACGCAAACACACACCCTTACTGCACTGATAGTACTACGTGTTTGCTTAATCACTCTTTTCCCCAAAAAGCTACTATTCCATGATATGATGGAAGTACTGGGGAGAAAAAAACACAACAGGGTGTTTTTTAAAGAAAAATGTGTGATTTTTAAAGAAAAGAAATTTTGGGGCATCTTTCACAACCTCATCAAAGAAGTCATCCAGTCCTCCACACAGCTGTCAGACTTCACTTTGACATGATGCTGCTGAACGGAGATGACTTGCCACACAAACCTGGGGCCCTTGTCAGCTCAGCAAGCAATGTGTACCATTTAGTACCCAGTGACAGCATGGACTAAACAGGAGAGGAGTGCATGGGTGAGATGAAGCAGGAGACACTCAATGTATTATCATTTAATTGTAGAAAATGTGCTGCTTTTGTCTGATAACATTTGAGTCAGAGCACTGCATCTCATCGACCCACAAACTGTCCTGCTGCTTTTTCTGTGGCTGTAAAAGGAAATGGGAACACATGGAGAAAGGGTCTAATTTATCTCTCTGCTGCTAAGTGAATTTCACCTGACACATATCCTCAGATCCTCTGGTGAAATTAATTATAAAAGTGAAATATATGCTAATATATGATAACAACTACTTGTTTTCCTTCTCGGTATAGTGCATCTCTAGTCTGGGAATGTTGGGTACCATTTCCATATAAATATCTTGTTGCTTTGTTAATCTGTATAAAAATAATTTTTAAAAGTCTGATTTTATTGCTAATAAAACTTTATAAGAGTTTGCAATTTGCTTTGTGAAGAAATAATGCTTAATGAAAAAGAAATGTCTTTATTGTAATCTTTTGCTAACCTGACTTGTAGATTTTGTTATCTGAAATATGCTTTTCATCCTGGTTTGAAAAAATGTTTTTTTCTTTCATTTATTGTCCCCTGAAAGATAAGACTAGTGACTGTGGAATCACCAAATGAGGGTAGCTCCTGTTATTGCATTGATATCCATTACAGCCCAGCTAGCATTAGCATGTTGCATCCTGTTTGATACCACCCAGCACGGTGGTATTTGTTAATGTTATTACTTCCACATTCAAATGAAAGTGAAATGGGTCAAAATTTGGGAACTGAAACCATACCTATGGGTAGCAGGATTCCAGTATTTTAAGGAGGACTATTACATTTGGAAGGAGATTAAAAATGGGAGAGTAAAATATATAAAGACTGTAAAGGATCATAGCCTGCCAGTAATGCTAAAAAGCCCAAGCCTGCTCCCAGTGAAGTTATCCAAGCTCCTTGACAGGAATTTATTGGAAAGGAAAACTGAGCCTAGTCTAGCAACTAATCACCTTTCCTTATGAATTAAAGTTGCTGGAGAGGATGCTTCTGCACTTGGCAATCCAACAAGTCCCAGCCACGATGAGAAGCTCCATTCCTCAGTTCTGCCCTTTCCATATGTCAGAACAGAAGGATGCACACTCCATTTCAAACAGCTAAAAACAGTCTTTGCCAAATGAAATAAAGCTGTTTGCAGATTGAAACTTTGAGAATTTCAGCATATCTTTTTTTTTTTTTTTTTTTTTTTACCAATAAGTAAACATTGCACAACCCTTGAAGAAAAGCCATGTTCCAGATTTTGCAAGGAATTTAAGAATCACATAGTTAAAATCTATTTTATTACCATCATACCAGTTTCTAGGTAATAAAAATGTATGATCTCACACCACACTACATGACATTCAAATTCTGTCTTCACATCTATGCAGTACTCATAACTTTAGTAATGTTATATGAATACAGTTCAGAGCAGAATTTGATCCAAGATGCTAAGATTTTTCTAAATTTTAGACAGCCAGTCAGTTCCAATTTTTTTCTGGTATTTATAATTATTTCTACCTCTTATATTATTCATTTACTTTGGGTTTTTTAATCTGCATTAGAAAATAATTTATGAGATATTTTTAACTTGAACAGTGGTACCTGTGTTCTCCAATCTTTGTTTCAGCATGTTTTCCTACCTTCCCTTTCAGTTTTTTATCCTTCACCAATTACTATGGTTGCAATGTCTCTCAATGAATTTTCTGCATCAGAAAATTATGCAGTTAGTCAAAACTGTTCATCTAAAGTCTCTCTATCAGTGAAGAGAGGCAGTGAGGGCAATTGACCTGTCTTTCCTCACTGACTACAGGAGGAGTCTAGATAAAAAGCTTAAAATAGACAGATAACTTGGGTAACACTGGATGAGATAATTACCAACTAATGAAAATAGATGGTTGCTAGTTTCCCAGAATGTAGCAGATGTTAACTAAGGAACAAAAGTGATATGGGAAAACTGAACATTTGGATAGTCCTGCTTGGCCATTTCTATTTCTTCTGGCTCTTAAAATACATGTCACATTTTACTTCTATTCCCTGTTCTTAGGAAGTAAGTATAACTGTGAGGTGGTGACCTCCCGCTTGCTTTCTTGCTTATAGGGAAAGCCCACAACTTGGAAATTTGGTGATGAAATTCAAGCTTTTGCCAGAAATATTAGGTTTCCACTCTTCCAAGGGAAACCACCGTGTCAGAGCCAGTAGGTCTGCTCCTCTCTGCCTTACCTTAACACCTTCAAGCTCTTTTTTGCTTGTTTCATTCTCAAGTAACCCTCTGGGCTGGCCTCTGTGTACATGACTATTTTTCTCAGAGAGACATTAAAATTACTTTTACTTTTCTGTGCCCAAGCTTGAACTCCCTTCTCTGTAGGACCCTGCGCCTGCCTGAGCCTGGCACCATCCCTTGTGACCCCAAGGTGCTCCAGAGTCTCCTCACCTGTCTGCAAAATTGTGTCTCATGTGCAGTCTCCAAAAATTCGTGATAGTCATATATGTAGGACTCTCTTTATATCCAATACTCCCTCTTCCCTGTTCAGCTTCCCCTCCAGTGCTGCAGGAGAAAGAAATAAGGATGAGGAACCAAAGGGGAACCATTCGGAAGAGAAGGAAATTGCGCTACTGCAGAGCAAGGCTAGGCTTACTCGCCTTAAATCTTCCAACAGCTGAAGTGAGAGCGCTGGTGTTTTATGATATGACAAAACAACACGAACCCCCATCAACCAGATGCAATATGTGGCTGCAGCTTGTGAGGTACTTTATATGCCAAATGCGTTTGTTCACACAGTAGGACAAAACACAATGTTTGGATGCTCTTTCAAAGCTTCATCTATTTCTAAAATTTTTCTCCCTCTGTAGCACCTTATATTCAATCAGCAACTAGTCTGGGTGCGGGAGGTAAAACTGACATAAGAAATCAGTCAATCAGACCCAGCATGTGCTTTTGTGCACCCACCCACCCACACTCACACACTCTCTCACACACACACACACGATGGCAAGCCTTGCAGAATCCTGCAGTTGGAGGCTCATTTTTCAGAAGGACATAGAGTGACAGCTATAAAATATTATTTTGGATTTTCTTAGAGCTCCCTTTTGTAAATCATGACTGATTGAAATAAACTGTCAACTGTAATTTGTTAATTTTGTGTGATTTACTCACAAAGTCTAAATGTGAAAACCTGCCAGAAAAAAATGTTTTATAAAACATTAGTGATTTTTATCACCATTAGTATTCTAGAAAAGCAATTTTTTCAGTACTTAATCCTCCTGAAAGTTTGTGATGAGCAGCCAGGAAACTGATTGCCACATGCCATCGAGTAATGAGGACAGTAAATCAACTACTCATAAACTGTTATCCTGTTTGAGACTCAGAACATTTTCCAAAGTGGGAAAAAGATCTTTATAATCATTACCATATTGAAGTTTGAAAAGAAGTCACTATTTAAAATTGTATTTACTGATTGTACAAAGAGGACTGCATTTAAAATAGCTGCAACAATTTGTACAATGTTTAGTACAACATGAGATTCCTGTCATAGGATGAATATTTCTCCTTGATGTAAATGCACTGTAGGACACAATGCTGCTGGAAAATAACATAACCAATTTAAGAGGAAAAGAAAAGGTCTGTATCTGCCTCAAAAGACCAAGTTCAAACTTGAATAATTTGTACTGAGATTTGAGCAGAAATCCACAATTTGACCTCCTCAACAAATTGAAGGCTCATTAAAAGGTTTAATAGACTTTAGAGAGGATGTAAGTGTATACTGAGAGCATCGAGTCTGAGAGTGGGAATGGAATGATATCACCACTGTAAGCAGCACTATCAGCGCTGGGGTGTATAATGCACTAAGATGGGTTTCTGATGATTTGAGCCTCAGCAAACATCATACAATACAATTTGTAATAACACAGAATGCAGCTTTAGAAACTCTCCACATCAATTAGAAAGTGCATAGGTCTTTTCTTTAATCACATAAAGAATGCTGTGATAACATGTTGTGTTTAGCCAACACCTAATGTCCTGAAATATCATCTTAAATACTTGCAAATTTTTTAATTATTTTACTTTTTTCCGGAAAGAGACTGGATCTTACTAGTGACGCATTTGCAAGGAATGTCAGTTTGAATCTTTCCTATGACCCCAACACAGAGATATTCAGATTTACTAATGGACTCCTGGGAATAACTGTGAAAATAACTGTTACCCTCTTGAGGGGAATAAGGAGAAAGAGCATGCCCTGCACTTATTTTGAAACTACAGATCTGTAACTGTCTGTACTGGCAGCTTAAGCTTAAAATTGGAAAAGGTGGCACAGCTTGTATCAAATTTGAAGAATATCTGTCCAGCTTGTATCTGGCTCAGAGTTAGCCCTGAAATGAGCTGTACAGTAGGTCAGCAGCAGCAGAAGGTCAAACAAAATGGGAGCGGGGAATTTTACTGGAATTTAGGATTCCATACTAATGAGTTTGGAGAATTTGCAGGCTGAAATATTCTCTGCAAAGGAAGCCATATAGATGCAGAGCATTGACATCAATTTAGATTTATTTCTGTATTTCATGCTGGCTGGTTATTAGAGCTCTTAATTCATTTTTTCACAAGTTTTCAGTGAAGAGTGAATTTACCAGAATAAATGACAAAATCCTCATCTTGAAAAGTCCTTATTGTCTGAATTCACAGAATATTGTTGTGCGTGCTGCAATGCCAAATGTGTATTACATATTTATAATGAGGTAAGTTTTTTTCTTAATTATTTTATTAGCATAAGTAGATGCTAGGTCATTCACAGAAGGCTCTCTTCTTAATGGTAGCAAAATATAGTAACAATTCAACAATAATTGCACTCTGAAGACTTTGTTTTGTCTTTATTCCTGATTAACCATTCTGTATGTTTTTAATCATCTCACTGATGCCCATGAGGATTTATGTATCATTTCAGCCAAAAAAAAATTCTGTGAATGTTCTTCCAAAAATAATCATGGACAGAATAAATACTGCACTTATCCTACACCCCAAAACTTCTGGTGGCATTTCCTTTAAGAAATTCCAGTACCCAATTTTTTGAAGCATATATTTGAAATGGGATGAAAAGAAGCCTTTTCCTTTGTTACCCCACGAAAATGCATCAGAAATATGTCATACCATGTTGAAAGTAGTAAGTCAGTCTTTGAGAAAAGTCATACCCCACTCCTAAAAGCAGGGCAGCTGCCTTTCCTGTGCCTTTGGTACTCTGCTGCTGGAGCCAAACCCTGTGGAAAGAGAAGACCACTGCACCGGAAGTGATGATGTCATTAGGGACAGAGAGATGGACAGGAGACAAGCATATTAGGAAAGAGGACTAGAGGAGAAACTTGAGCTGGAATTTTACACACAACCACAATAGAAAATTGACTGATCACAATTAACCGCCTAGAGAGGTTAAATGTTTGATTCAAAATCTTATTTCTAAACAAAAAAAACCACCTACCAAACACCCATGAAGAAGCTTCTGCAGTCCCACGGTGGAGCAAGGATCCGGGGGACCATGCAGCCGTAGTCACAGCATATTTTCCCTCCCTGTGTCAAACAACCAGGATGCACAAGCCGCCCTAGGCTGTGACCAGTGTTCTCTGTCACCACCACCACCACCTCACCCTCCCCCCCCAACAAATAATCCCAAATTTAAAACAGTGATGCAGATAGAAAAAGCTTTCCTGTAAAAGTTTATCTCTGATATGGAGGTGCTACACAGAAGGAGAGAACACAGTTCCTTCTCTGTCCTAATCCCATCCCTGTCCTATTTTACTAAGACAGAAGAAAAGTTAATGGCAGTAGCAATGGTGATGTTTTAGTTGCTTGTTTGATGTGGTCATTGCTTCCTAGGAATGGATTGAGTGCACAGCATACACTTTACACAGGCCACTGAGCTCCCCACATTTACAGTATTTCATAGGGGGCTGAAGATGATATACCAGAAGCATCTCTCTCTATGGCTTGCATATACTGAAATTTAAGTGGATGCTGATTTGTGCTGACATTCCTATTTACTTTCCAAGGTTGTAATGACTAATACTTCTGTAGATACTATACTAAAAGCTTCCACTTTCCGCAACAATAAAATTTAAGGATTCATTCAAATTAGAAAGCTCCTCTGGCCTTGTTATTTCCATACATAAGTATGCTGCAAGATAAAGATTATAGAAAAATTATTTCCCTTGATTGTTACCTGATTTTTCCTTCTAAATCAGACATCTATAGCTGTTGATGGACTGTAACTTTTCATTTGTGGTAAAAGAACTAGCAAGAACATAAAATGGGTTTTACTGTCATATTTAGGTTTTGAGTTTTACTGTCATATTTAGGTTTCATCCCAGCAAGACACAAAATTGTAAATTGAATCCTCATGTTCAGCAACTGAAACTTAACGCCTTGAAAATTATTTTTGAGTTTGTGTTCATGGTTTTTTTTTCTTTTTCTCAGAAGAAACAGAGTATCATCTGGAAAATATTCCACCCTTTGATCCAATGCACATCAATTTCAGACTTACCTTAACAGCTTTAAGGGTGGAATTCCTTATTTCCAGCTTCCCTCTGTTATCAGGACAACATAGAAGGTTCTGTTTACCAGCAGTCAAATGATTTGCAGATGACAGTCAAAAAGGAATTTGTAAAGTCTCTGTTCCAAGGAAAGCCATGATCCACTTAGCTTAAAAAAAAATCTCCAAACTGCCATTTCTAATATTTTCAAGAATACCTAAAAGTCTAAAGCTGCACACTGAAGCTTTTCCTTTCTCCTTTTGTCCTACCATAGGTTCAAAATATTCCTATCCCTTGATTCTATTGTAAATATGAATTAAAATTTCATACACAGGACCAGAGCTCTTTATAATTTAAGGGTATTTTTTTTCACTTGTTGTTTAGAGGGCACTTTTTCTTCCCTTTAAGCTACTCTCAAAGAACATGTCCAGGTGTGAATACCAAGCTCTTGGCCTCTGTAATACTCTTCCTTGTGTGTGTATTTTTATGGTCTGCTCTTGCAAACCTTGCTTGCTTTAGATAATCTCTACTTACATCAGTATTTAAACTGAAGTCAATGGAACTTCTTACATAAAACACGACTTGACGTGAACAGTGGATGGTACAGCCAGGCTCTTTGTAGGTACAGCAGGATGTGATTTTTCCCTCGCAACAATAGCCAGCTTCAAAAGAAAGGGCAGGAGAGGAAATGTCCTTCAAGCACCAGCTCTTTTGAAGCCGCGTGCTGGAGTCTCAACTCCTCAATCAGTATGTACAGCCTTCATGCAGAGCACAGATTCCCTTTCACTGTCCTGCCACTCTGTATTCATTTCTCAGTCTTTAATGCCAATCATATTTGTGAATAGGAATTTCTTCTGAATTTTATTTGTCAGCATGCATCTGCAAAAGAAACTGGCCCAGGTTATTAGCAGTATGAAGTGCTATAACTCCATGTATGTCAAAAACCTACAGGTATCTGATGTTATACACAAAATTTTAACTTGTATAGTGAAAGAATTTTGGTCTGTGTAACCTGCAAATTTCACCATGTGGTACAGTAGCAATGTCCAGATTTGCCAGTTCTTACATATTAAATGTGGGGAAACTCATATGAAAAGCAGACAGGACACAGAATCTTTTCAGTATTGCTTGTATTTGAGGCGTATTAAACACAGAGAAGTGTGAAACTCTAAGGAAGTTTCTTAAGGCTGAAGACCGTTGTTGCCCCAAAATTCTAAAAAGCCCAGAGACTTCTAGAAACTTCACATAACACCAGATTGGGAGGGGGGGGGGGAATATAAAAAGATTAAGAAAAAACAGGGGATTAGGGGATTATTTCTTTCTCTTCATGTCTTGCACGTTGACTTGAGAAATCAAGTAGATATCACTAACTTTGATGGTCAAGAGCTTCATGAAACCACAAGACCAATACCACATACCTAGAAAAGGAAGCATCCTTAGAAAAAGTGAGAGTTCTTCACATCCCCTTCTTCCTGGCCATTAGGAGCAGTATTATTTGTCACTTATACTTCAAAACAAAATAGATTCCTCTTTTTTTCCCCTATGGATAAACATGTTGATTTTATACACACACTTGTCTCAGACATCAGGTTTTAAGTGTGCCAGAAACTTGGAGAAATGGCCTAGAGCTTGCCCTAGAAGGAGGACTACCCTTTCCAGAGGTGCTTATTTCCAGTTTGCATGGCCAGTGAGGTGCAGTGAGATGTGTGGCATCCAGCCAAATAGACATGACAGCTTTCAGCAGAAGATGGATAGATGCTGCATGAAGTAAACCTGACTGTCTTCATGATCCTAGAGGGTAAGAGAGTTCCAGGCTCTGAATGTAGAACTCAGCAGTTCTGTACATGTTGAGGTCTGCCAGGTGCCCTTGGAGAGTCACCCAGCCCTTTCTGTACTGCATAAGTGAAAAGCTGAGCAACCAAGACTCCGTGGTGCCATTTTATTCACTTGATGCTGTGAACTGGTCTGCGAGGATTAGAAAACATTTAGAAGCAGAAAAAAAGTCTAGGCAAGGGCCTTTGATTGCCACAATAGTTTGCAAATCATAACAGGCTAGCACAAGAGAGCCCATAACCTTACGAAACACAAGAGTTCCAAGACAGTTAAATGGAAGACTTCACTTGCACAATTTGAGAAAAGTTCAGCTCTGAAGTATGACAGGAAAGCTCTTGCTCAATACTGTTGTTTTCACTTTACTCAAAATGAATTAACAGACCCAAAGAAGTCTGGCTTTAGGACAGATTTCCTGCATAGGTACTTAGGTGATAGAGGTAGTTTTGTAACAAAATTAAACCTGACCAACTACATCGGAGTACAATATTCATTGTTCCCATACCTAAGGAAGAAAAGCTTCCTTATGAATTGCCTTATGAAGATCTTTTTCACTCTCTTCTTACAGGTCAGAAGGTCTCAGTACAGCATTAAGTCCCAGGCCTGAGTGTTGTCTTCAGTGGTGTAGCAATACGGAGTCACTACACTATGACAACAGATTGGATCAGATAATATCACAGGACTACACAATGCTGCACATTCTTGAAAAAATGTGCTATCTCTAAGCAACAAAGAGGTCTTTATTCTTCTGTTAAAAAAAGCCTTTTCTTACACCTCATCCTACATCTCACTCAAGGAAAAAATTATACATATATATAAAATTATGTATACTATATATAGGTTATTGTTCTTTTATACAGGACAGTCCTCAGGTTTTGACAGAAGACTTTTCCCAGCCTTCCATAATGTCTATTATTTATTGAAATGCCAATACAGATAATTCAGGATACCATGAGAATTAATAGTCAGGCAAAGAGATACTATCAACATAGCAGTTTAAGCAGAGGACATTTTACTTGTGCTTCTCCTCCTACATCACAAAACACTTTTCAAAGTGGGAAATGCTTTTTTCAAGGGTTTTTTTAGCATAATCTGCAGGCACTTTGATTAAATATGCCAGTGTTTTACTAATTGTCAGGTAAATATCCTGAATTTGTTATGCAGATGTTAAACCATCTCTATAATTGAATGCAAATCTTTCTCATTGGCACACTTCACATCAAACAGAGTTTTGTCAGAATTGCTAAACATTAGACTACTGTCACCCTAACAACTTGCACTTTAATTGCAATAATGTAAGGTAGCTTAGTGTCATTTCAGAGCTTGTCAACAGGGGGATGGAAATAAGAGGTAAACAGAAATGCAAATGCACAATGAAAGATTTCTCTGAATTTTGTAGCTGCGTCTGAGTCCTTCATGCTGAATCTGTTGTCTTTTGGATTGAGTTACACATTACCGACCTAGGCTATGAGTTAGGCCCATAATAAGCTGGTTCTGTGAGACAGTCCAAAAAAGATTTGTGAAGGATACCTGATAATATATACAGAACTAAGTTCAAAAATATTGATAAAATCTGAACTACCACTTTAAAAAGAGACTTTTATTCCAGATAATTGTATTAAAAACAAACAAACAAACAAACAAACAACACCAAAAAAAAAGCTCCCTGATAATATTATTTAAGAGGATGGGGCTAGGAGTGGTGGGAGGAAAATTTTTCTTTAACTAAAACCAAAACCATTCTTGGATTAGTTTTGGATTCAATTCTGCAAGTTGCCAAGCTTTCTGGTCCTAATTCAGTAAATTACTTAAGCATGTGCTTAAGTTTAAAGCACATCAGCAATTCCAAAGAAATTATCTGACTCACATATGCTTAATAAATGCCTGGGCTAGAGCCAGGGATCTCAGCACTTACTAGTATTAAGACCTTCGTTTCCTAATTGAACTAATAGTAAGAGGTAGATTGCACAGAGAATAAAGCCTTCTGCAAACCTCCATGCAAGCTGGGAATCACAGCTGGATCTGCTGTAACCCACATACCTCACAGCGTGACTCGACCGTCCCTACCATGGTACAAAGCCGGCCACAATGTTCCTGCCCTCCCAATGGTCCCCTTGTCAAGGGTGAATCATATTCAGTGTTGCTGAAATTCCTGGTTGTCCAAACAAGCAATAGTAGAAACATTTGGACAGAAAGAAATTTTGAGTCATGTAGGTGGTTTTCTTGTGTGGGAAACTACCCGCTTTGTATCTATGTGATTAGGAAAGTCAGCTTCACTTGCCTCTGGCTGTCTGAGGCAAGCAACAAAAAGCACATTCATGCTCCTTTTCCTTCCTTCTCTCAGCAACACAGAAGGAGAGAAAAGATAATTAACATCTATGTCATAATAAGGTTAAGAGAACACATTCCCTGTCAGGAAGGCATCACTTCTACCACTGAGAACTTTTTCCAGAATTTTTTATTGCCCACCCTAAACTCACATCCAGATAGATGAAGAAGGTGATATCTGAATGCTGACCAGTACAGAAAGAACCATGCTGGGATAGCAGCAGTATTGTTCTGGTGGTGTTCAGCAATACACCAAACCCCAGCTGGACATGGTATCTGCCCCAAACTGACTGGACTGACTTCGAAAAACAACTGCCGGGTAGAGATGTGGAAGACACTCCAATAAGACTGTACCATTCTCTACATGTGCCTTTGTGGTCTCTGAAACACTTGGATAGAAATCTTAAAACAGAAGAGTTTTCATGAAAGACCAGAAAAGAACAAATCAGCTTTAGAGAGTTTTATAAAGCAAGCATGAGGAGCAGCATGGGCAGTACTCCAAGAGGATTTCTCTGAAAATTTTAAAAAAAAAAGAACAGACAAGAGACCCGAGTACCACAGGCAGAGAAAAGACATCAGACAGTAGCTTCTCACAGCCGCGTGGAAATAGTGTGACTGGGGCAAAAACAGGCCAGGACGAGATTTTAGTTGAGGCAAATCTGGAGTGAAACATCAGATCTGGAACCTATCAAGAAACAAGGAGGGAGAATGAGGACAGCAATCCCCAAGACATGTTGAAAGCCTAGGGAGGACATGATTTCAAACACAGCAGGCTGCGAACATGGCTTTGTTGAAGACAGCTGATGAGCCAAAACCCTGGTCGGAGGCATGTTGGCTGAGCGAGAGCGGAGCAGAGGGAGAGGACTCGGCTGGGGCACAGGAGCTCTGCAGGCCAATGTGAGGCCAGGGACAGCAGGGAAAAGCTTTTTCTTGCCAGGGTGGGAGTCAGGCTCTGCATGGGAAGCATTACCATGTAAAAAAAAAAAAAAAATATATTCCTGAGGGGAGGTGGATGTACTGGATATTAGGACTAGAATTTAAACTTTTCCCTGTCCTGTTCAGCTTTGACAGCATACTGACAGCTGCGCTTTCCAACAAGGATTTCAGGGCAACTTTACCCAAGAGATTTTATTCAAATCAATAGAAAAACTGTGACATCTTTCCAGGAGAGAGCTTAACAACAGGTTTGCATCAGTCTTGCTTGGAGCCTTTGGGCTGCATTTTCAACCTAAGTATGCAGAACAATGTCTGTTGAAAGTGCTAAGCTGAAACTGGTGACATCAGCAGCGGCAAAAGATGAGAACTGCTTTCATGCTCCTCTCAGCAGCCTTATAGAAAAATGATTAATCATAAGAGCAAGAAAAGGTTGTCATAAAACCTCAGCTGTTTTACCATTAAATCATACTGTCTATGTTGCTTATTCATTATGGACTGACTTTTTTATTTTTAATTCAAACAAAGGGTAGGTAATTATAAGTGATGTCTGCATATATGTTCCCAAAGTGTGGATAAAACCTTTCAACACACTGAAATATATTCTTTAGTGTATGTACTTAGCTCCTGTCTTGTAAAAAGAAGGAAATTTATAGAGAAAGATAAAAAAAGAAATGATCTAGGATACCATTGGTCACATCATTATTGTCATTTGACATTAGAGACAATAAGCCCAAGGAAATCTACTTATATTGTCATGTATATAGACAAACTGCCTGTATTAGTACACAAATAAGATTTATAGCTTACTGTGGTGTTGATGGCAGAGACAGGCAGTTGTGAAAATTTCATCAGAAAGCTGAAGGGAAGGAACACTATAAACTTTCATTTCTAAGCAAACACCTTTGCAGAGCAGGACTGAATGCTCACAAATGTCTTTTTGTGGTCAAATCCAAACAGAACAGTTTGAAGATTAATGGTCATGAAAATAGAAATGTTCTCATAAATAATGTACAATTTGAATCAAGAAAGCATTGAAAAATTAAACACTGACAAAAAAATTGTTTGTGTTGCACAGACATACAAACAGGTACTCACTTGATATCCGTAAGAAGTAGATAAAGAAATGTCTCTAAAGATCTGGCCTATTCAGCATGAACATTGATGAGGAATCTTTAAAAACCGCAAATGAAATGGTGGGTTTCAAATTTTTTATTTTTAAAAAACTAGAATATTTATGTCTCTGAACATGAAGTCCTTCCTTCCTTCCTTCCTTCCTTCCTTCCTTCCTTCCTTCCTTCCTTCCTTCC
>VWZG01001524.1:22554-103164 GCA_013396735.1 Grallaria varia
TTCCTTCCTTTCCTTCCTTTCCTTCCTTTCCTTCCTTTCCTTCCTTTCCTTCCTTTCTTTCCTTTCCTTCCTTTCCTTCCTTCCTTTCCTTCCTTTCCTTCCTTCCTTCCTTCCTTCCTTCTGCAGATTTGGAAACCATTCCCAAAAAATATGTTTTCTCTAAACTACTTTTAAGGTTTTCTCTGTTTGAATATAAACTATTTTTGTGTATGTTTTCTCTAGCAGAGAATAGTCTATCACTTTCCCCTTTGCAGTTTAATTTTATATTCTTGAGACTCATCTACCCTAAAAACTATTGATTTCTGCAGTGTTTCCTCCAAATAAAAAAGGTCATACTTACTAGATGTCTGCTCATTTCTGCTGATTTCTTCTGGAATCTCTTCATTGTTCATGTCTCTCAAACATCTATTCATCCTCTTATTTCTCACCATTTTTACTAGGTTTTTCTGAAGTCATCTCCTACTTTGAAAAAGCTATTTAGGAAACAAACAAAAAAAAAAGTGAGGAAAAACAGTGTTAATTGTGTCTCTACCTTCAAGCTTTTAGAAGAAAAACTATTCAGTACATGCAAAGAAAATAACTATATAAAAAATCATGTATTTCACATCACAGTTATATACATTTTCATGGGGACAATCACCATGACAGTCCCTCACAAATTTTGTACATCCTGCGGTCCCTTGCGATAGAGGGAAGTACTATTATTTCCTTGCTAGCAGCAGGGACACATCAACAATTATATACATATCAACACACTTGTCAACAATTATAGATACACATCTACACATCTAAATTATATATTCATACATATTTATATTTCTTATTCTCATGCTACAATGTGGAAACAGCTAAATTATTTCTGAAGTAGCTAAAAAGAGTACCAGAAGCAAAATACGTATGTTTAATCCAGGCAATCTGCTGAGCAAGGAAAGAAGATTTATTAGCTTGTGTTAATATGGTTATTCTGTTTCTGATGCATAACCAGCTTAAGATACTCCAGACAACCTAGACTTGTGTCCTGACAAAATGCTTGAGAGCTGTTACCAGATCTGCCGTAAATGAGCATGTCTCCCAAATTCCACAATTCGTGCCCAAATCACTCACAGTCCTTCCTCTTCATTTACCCTGGGTTTTTTTGCCTTTTTTTTTTTTTTTAAAGGAAGTTAAACAACACAAGAGATAAAGCAGAAATAGAGGCAAAAGGCATGTCACCTCAAGTTGAGGTTCTTTCCACATTCCCAGTACAGCTCTTTCATCAGAGCGGAGGGACCCACCCTCTTTTCTGGGTAAGAACAGCATGACTCAAAGTCAACTAGCCGAGACTCGTGGCACACAAACATGCACCAAATACTCTATATAGGCCTAACAACTATCTGTGACAGAAATAAAAAAAAACCACTCCTTTTGAGAATAGGAGATGAATCTAATGACAATTGATGCAGGAAGGCAACCCAAGTAACTTTGTCCTGGCACATCCACAATATGTCGTATTTCTACCGTGAGATTTTCAGGTGCTCCCATGAGAAGACTGAGCTCCTAAGATGGTTGACAGACCAAATGGAGATCTTTCAGGAGTGACCATAAACACTAACATGCAGTGACTGCCTGACCCATTTCAGCTGCCTCTCCAGCTGGCATCAAGTGTCTGCCTTGCTCTCCAGGTTATTCCAGTTATAGAGTTGTGCCACAAAGCAATCAGAAATGAACCATTCTCCTAGTCTTGTCCCACATGGCTTTTTAGATTTAGACTGTGAAAGGAAGGAAAAGCACCCTGTATGCACAAAAAATGTGTAGGAAGTGTAGTTGAGGGATATCAATTCCCGGGAAAATTTGAAAAGACTGGATGTGCAATTAATTCATCTTTTAGGATGTTAATTCATTTCCGAAAAGACACTTTCATCTCATGTCTGGACAATATTCAGAGTTTCTTCTTTCACAATTTTTGTGTGAACTACAGTTTTTCCGGAGTGAATATTGGCTAAGAAACTGAGTGTACACAGAGACCAAGGTCCAGGACCTGCATGTAATGTGAATATCTAGATTAAGTTAAACTGTTTATTGCAAAATAATCTATATCAACTGTACATTCTGTATAAAGGAAATTTCCGGTGGACTCTCTCCTCAGTATTGGGCTGCATGGCAGAGCTGCAATGTCTCAAGCACTAAATCTGTTTCATTTCCTCATTTACAAAATTATCTGTATGTGTAAAACATAGGAACAGAACCCTTGCAGTAAAGGTCTAAACAATCACAGAGAGTAAATCACACCTTATTTACATATTTTTCATTGATATCACAAAGCCCATTCTCACTTTTTTTTTTTTTGCCAAGGCCTTCGGTCACATCATAGCGAAAAGACTTGCTCAGAATTGTTGTGTATGAAACTAAAACTATAACTTGCTTTTTTTTTTTTTTCCCCCTGCACCTGCCACCATACTATGGGTGAAGCCTGTACACAGGATATAGTAATTCAGACTGTATGGTTAGCTAGGAAAACACATCATAATTTGAAGAATAAACCTATGGCATTTTGAGATGAATAGTCAGCAGGTCAGGAGCCTTAGAAATGCATTTTTAATTAAAATGACAGGTTAACTCTATGTACATGCATACAAGTCTAAAACACACAGTCAGGCAGTTCCCTGGTAGCCAAATGACATCTTGCGAGCCAGCTTTCTCAATTACATTGAAGACATGGCTGTTGCAAAAACCTATCACTAGTTGCTGCTAATAAAAAAAAAAAAAGCTAATGGGTTTATGGGTTTCTTTGAGGGTTTTTTCAGCTAGGCAGATGGAGACAAAAGAAGGAGAGAAACAGCAGCAGCTGCAGCATCTTTCTGCCCAAACAACTATAATGGTTACCCAACCAGACAATTTCCAAGTTGGCAGGACTTTAGTTCTGCTCTTAGAAACCATAGGTGAAACTGGGAAAGGCAAGGAGGGAGAGGACCGGAAAGGGCAGGGAGAGATACCTTAGGAAAGAAGGAAGAAAGAAGGTCAAAGACTAGTAAAGAAGAGACAGTGGAAGGAAGAATAAATGAAATTTGAGGACTCTCATTTCCCTGATCTTTATGAATTTCTCTTTTGTTGGCTTATCATCAAGTAGACTTCCAGTGCATAGACCAGAACTTTGGCAAGGTTATTCGTTCAGCATTCACCAAATGAAAATGGAGCACATTTTAAAGTGTGTTGCCCTTGGCAGTAGATTGTATTTTCATGACTCTTGAAATGAGGAAAGTTGGTCACCCTGTTGGTTGCACATTGTCCATTACCTGACAGGAGCAAGCTGACTAATCAGAAAGGGAAATCTGGGGACAAAAAAAGCAGAAATTACTCAGATCTGAAGTCTGCCCCATTATATTAAAACATGTAGCTAAAGCCATGTACAGCTGCTGAAAACTCAAGGCTGTGTTTGCTGCATTGCTGAAACACAAATGTAATTTTTATTCATTATTGTTACTGTGTTCTTACATTCGGAAGGCAAATATTAAAATCTTTTCCCTTTTTTCTTCTTTTTATCCATAAAAGAACTAGATGATTTGTCTTTGTTTTGTACTCAGAGTTTGGAAAGCTTCTAAATAAATGAATTTGTCTATCAGTGCCTACAGGTACTTTAGCTGTTTAAACAAGGTAGTTTCAATCCTGCAAATTTGTATGCACAGAGATGGCCAAGAATAGGACTTATCTCACCTAATCTAAGAGATAGGAATCTAATCTACAAAGCCGTCTGGGCTACACTTCTGTTGTCAATTGAGAGAGGCAGAAGTCTAAGACAGGAGGTATGAATCACCCCTCCGGAGGCGAGTATCTTTCTCCATTGACTGTAGCAGGAACCTAGCAAGGTTGGTTAGACCAGACATCTAACATTAAAATGATCAAAACTAAGTGAGCGAAATCACATTTGAAGTGCAGGAAGGGAATGCTGAAATGAGTACAACTATTTCTCTGGGGAAAAAAAAAAAGTTGTACAAATGTTAAAATCTTTGTATAATAAGGGGTTTACACCATCCAGTTTTTAATGGCAAAGACTATTTTCTATGTGTTTAGAGGAATGCAGCTTTAATCCCTGACTGGTATTTTTCTTGGTAAAATTAGAAAGTGATGCAAATCAGAAAGCTCAAATGTAGGAAGAAAATTATTTAGAGGTACATTACAAAGTATTTTAAAAGGTAACTTTTGCTACCCTACCTGATCCTTCATTCACTACTAGAGCTGGTCAATCTGCTTCTGAGAGGCAGTCTTCACAAAAATCAGCGGAAAAAAAAAAGATTGGATAGTAAAAATGGCAGTATAGAGGTGTTTGGGAATATCAAACTTAAGGAGAACCTGTTATTCTCATATTTCAGCAAAAAAAATGATGTTACATCTGCTGCCTTGAAACTTCATAAAGGAATAATTGTGGTGTTGCCTGACTTCCAGGATACTATTCAAACAGTGGTTATTGACAGGACCTGTATTGAGTGCGTTCAGAGGCAAAAAATTTCCTTGAGAATACATTGGTAAAATTATCAACAGAAGATAAGGACTTGTTGGTGTGATGTGCCTGAAGACCATCTTGAGGTCTGGTTAACATGGATCCTGAAATGAATATTCAAAGGTGCATTTTTTTTCTCTACACTACCAAACCACAGAATGTTGTTTTCTCCTCTGTGATCAAAAAAAAAAAAAAAATTACTTCAATTTTGCAGGGACGGAAGGAAACAAATGCCACCCACCTTAAGGACTCCGATTTCAAGGAACTTCCCTTCCCATTGCATGCGTTTGTGGGGAGCAGAGGTTTTGTGCGTGCCCAGCTATAGGCAACTGGCCAAAACCCACTCTGCGGCTACTGCCACCCCACCGACTGAGTCAAACTGGAATCTGTCCCCGCGCACAGCCCAGGAACTCCCAAACTTCAGTGCCAGATGCAGAGCCGTTAGGAAATCCACCCCCGTAACCCAGGGACGGGGCGCGCAGCTGGAGCCCAAATGAAGACAGAGCCTCCCCGGAGGCTGTGGGACATGTGGGACCAGCAAATCCCTGTGACACGGCACGCCCCAAAAGGCTGCAATATGGCCCGCGTTCACAGCAGGTAAGGAATGCGTAGGGAAACGTGTCCCATGCAGCCAAGGGATCTCCACATGCCACTCAGCTGTCAGCTTTGTTCCGACTGCCTGGAATCAGGTGGATTTCACTCGGCGCTGCAGGGAGACAGACTTTACCACTCTGTGACTCACTCTTGATCGGGGGGGAGTGGGAACAGCAATCATTTATGACTCATTATATTGTATAAGCCTATGGAAAATCATTTGCCTGCATACTGTACAAATACATATTGGAAGTATATTAAATATGTTGAAGTAATTGGAACACAATTAAAATGTTCTGAAGCAAAAGAGAGAAAGGTTACTCATTACCAGTCTTCCCTTTCACAGAGATAACCTATTAGCAGAAATTTGCAGTATTTTTCTTTTGAAGTAGTCAAGGCTTTAAAATTCTGTCTAGAAATAGAAGTGTGTGAATAATTTGGGGTGGGGGGTATATTCAAAGAAAAACCAGCAAAGTTTTTGTCTTTCTGACAGTGTTTTTTCTTCTTTTTTTTTGAGAAACTATTCCTAGCATAAGGAAAATGGAAGTTCTTTTGAAAGAGCAGGAACAAATATATTTTGAAACTTTCCCTCTAAAAGCAAAGTTATGCAAAAGCCTAATGTTCAAACCAGTGTTTGAATAAAACCGACTGCAAAGGGTATGTTACACAAGAGGGAAAGAAACCATAGCCTGAAGGTTGGGGTGCTGGTCTATGAAGTTCTTGGCTTTGCTAGAATTTAAATGAGGACCTTAGAAAAAATCTCTTAAGCCCAAATCTTAAAAAAATAGCGATACCTGAATCCTGTAGGAGAATTTAGAACCTGGAATTAGGTGACTTGGATGGGGCAAGTGATGGCAATATCAAAGAGGTAGCCGTGTTTGAACAATGCCCTTTCCTTCAGATTAAAGCCATCAACAGCAATATTGCTTAAAGTATTTGTAGCTAGAAAGGAAAAAAAATCCTGACAAAAATTGCTGGTTTGGAGACAATTAGTTCCCTGACACATTGCCCCATGGGATGAGACAAATGCTGTGAGAGCACGATGGGTGGTGAGAGCATGAGAGCAGGAACCAAGGCTCTTCCTTCCATGCTTCAAGCTGAAATCACAGACAGTTCAACTGACAGAGAGAAACTCCTTGTTATCACCCAAAACTAAAACAAGTGCAGGCCATGGTTAGCTGATTGCTAGGCAATGGCTATGGCAGCAAAACAAGCTAAAATGAGCTCAGGCCAAGACAAGCCCAGGCATGTTTTTAATCCCTGCACTGTCAGGTCAACAGAAAGCCCCTGACCTTTTACTTGTAGTGGCAAGAAATCACATGTACTGGTCTACAAAATAAGGACTAGGAAACAGGAAGAGTCGGATGATCTTTCCCAACTATCAAAAGCAGACCTTTGTAGGACTGCCTTAAATGTGTGTGGTGTAGCTGAAGCACTCTGTATTCTGAGTTTGGGCACCAAAAAAAATTTCCTTTTAAAAGAATCCTTGTTAAAATAGAGAAATTACTCTGTTCTCTCGTAAAACAAATATCTGACATTTGGTCAGAGCTTTGCAAAGAGGTTGGTGTCCTGCTCTGCTGCTCACTGTCTTCTTCTACAAAACATGCCACCTCTGTGCACATTGCGGTCCCCCTTGTCACATGGACCCTTAATATACCAAAGAAGCTCCTCTCTCTCCTTCACAGAGCACCCTACCCCTGGGGAAGAGGGCATCTCTCAGTGCAGCCTCTTTGGGGCATTTCTGATGTAATATTGTGCGAGATCCCTGGGACCTTGGTGACATCCCAATGTCACCCAGCATAGTCCATTCACTCAAACCCCTCTAGTGCTGTCTTACACCTACTCTCAGCCACTGAGAGGTGTCCCTCTGTCAGCCAAGCGGCAAGTAAGGCATAACTTAAAAGAAACAATGAGTTTCACATAAAAACTATGATACAACTTCACATTATCCATTTGTCTGTGCTTCCTTTTTATTGCTTAGGCAAGGACCCAACTGTTATCCCAGCAAAGCTGCTGACAGGACTTTAAAATTTGGAATATTGTCACGATCTTATTCTGTTAATGTGTGGAAACAAATCTAGTGTAAACCAGAAGTTTTTTAAAAAACCTTATAATACTACAGGCTTATACCTCAGTAAAAGCACCCAGAGCAATACCAAGACAGATCAACATTCAGCATTTTACAGGAGACAGAAAATCTTTCTGAGTGTCTCAGATGTAAAATGGGACTTGCATACTACCTGAGCAGCGGAAATAAAGGAGGATTAATAGTCTTAATCTTATAGGAAAATATCCCGAAATGGCTAATATAACAAGCTAAAGCCACTACATTAAATGAGTAACTGGATTAAATTTAAAAGCTCAACCTCAGAATGCTGCTTTAGAATAGATAG
This sequence comes from Grallaria varia, assembly GCA_013396735.1. Taxonomy (NCBI): domain Eukaryota; kingdom Metazoa; phylum Chordata; class Aves; order Passeriformes; family Formicariidae; genus Grallaria; species Grallaria varia. The sequence continues at coordinate 30,016 of VWZG01001524.1, forward strand.
AAAGTAGTAAAAACATTATCCACTTCCCTAGTGTTTTTAAGTGATTTTGAAGATTTTAGCAGACAAATAAAGTAGACGTTATTGTAAAAATCACTATGATTACTACAGAAGAGGTCTATAGAAGACTAAAGAGCAGTGCAGTAATAACAAAATTGCATCAAATAAAATAATAAGGAAAGGAAAATGGTGATTGCAAACTCTGTGTATCACAGTCAAAATGACAACATTGATTTGTGGCCCAGAGGTCAGAGTAATAAAATACGGGAAAAACATACTCATTTTCCTTGTTTCGAGGCAAATAGTCAAGTCCCAAAGGAGTTTTTTAATTTTTTTAAAAAAGAAAAAATATGTAAAGAAAAGAGGACAGGTTATTTCAACAAATTTTTTTTGCACCTGGGGCAGTTGAACAGAAATTTGTTTTGTGTACATAAAAACACATAAGGGCTTCGCAGGGAAAAAGAGGAGTGAAAATGTCCAATGTTGGATTTTTCACAGCAAGATAACGAGATATGTAATCTAAGGGGTAGGCAAGGAACAACCCTCAATTTTAGGGCAAAGATAGAGGTTAAACATCAGATTCATTACCTCCTCAGTCCATTCGCAGAATAACTTCACAGGATTATAGGAAGGCATTTTAACTGACCCGCATGTATGTGAAAGGGCTAAAGAACATAGATCTCTTATCTGTTAAGATTCTGAAGAAAGCTGAAAACTAGATTTTTTTTCTTCAAACTCATGTTTAATCTGTTATATGCTGTAGATGGGGCACAAAATAATTTTTCAATTAAAGAGATTAAAAACGTAGCTGGTTGTTTTTCAAAGAGATGAACAAAGACCTCTCTGTTCTATTATCAGTGCTTGTATCTGTTCTGGTACAGGATGTGTCATTGCTCTCTGTACCAAACTATTACTGCATATTGTAATGTTCATTCAGAAGAACAATTGAAAGGAAAGCTCAGGATGTGGTTAAACCCTAAAGGTGTCACTCTGGGATCCACATGCGCAAATCCTGTGCAGTGTTATGGAATGAACCCAAGAGACCAAATTAATATTCTGTTACATCCCTGAATACTTCTGGAGACTTTGGCAAATTCTTGCTGATTTTGTGCAAGTATTGTCTCAATATTCAAATTCATGAAGCACTTGAAGATGCCCTGCATTTAGTAAAACTTGTTTGTACTCAACATTTTTGAAATTCAGGTCACTACATCACTATATATAAAGAACCTCAGTAGGCTGGCCTGATTTTTGGAAGTGCCAAGCTGCCACAGTTTTTACTAAAGTCAGTGAAAATTATAAGTGCTCAATAATAGGAAATTCAGCAGTCTTTTGTTCATTTTTTTTAGCTGTATCTGAAAGATTTTGGTTACTTAAAAATAAAAATCTTAAACTGAGACTTGGTTTTGTAACTTCATAATGGAACAGAAAATTGAGTAATTGTATTAAAAGAAGGAAACAGCAATTGGGTCATTGAGATTGAAGTAGAAAAGCAAGTTCATCCTCTGTTTCCTGGATTCATCTAATGTCTTTAATGTTAAGAAAATAACTTTCAGGATTTTTCCTGAGGTTTCATTCATAATGTAGTTAAAAAGAATGCATAGTCTTCTATGGGTATTTCAAGCAGTGGTGAGACCTGGTGTCATACTTAAATATTTGTCAGAATAAAAAATTGTAGTTGGGTTGAGGGTCCAGGGTGAAAATTTCACTTGGGAAACACTCTCATTTCCACTGGAGTCAGTGGCAGAATTCCCGCTGACTTCTAAAGGCAGCAAGACCAAGTCAGCACAAAAAAAGAATAAAGAAGCATCCCGAGCCTGCTGAGACTTCATTACATAACCTAAAAAATATAAATCCAGACATCTAAATGACATATACATGTGTTATACACCATTAATAAGTGATGAGAAATAAATAAATGAAACTGAACATGCCCAGTGCACCACTGCTCTTCACAGGATGTGAGCTGGAGAAACCTAAATATAGAAAAGATGATTTTATGTGCAAGTGCCATGAAGGAATAGTGGTTCAGCAGGGGAAGATGTAAACAGAGAACCAATGCGGTCCCAGTGGGGGTGTACAAATGTGAGGGAGGGCACAGCTTCTCTCTCTGTGCAAAACATGAAGAGACCCAGGTAAGGCACAAACAGCACAGATCTAAAACATGGCAGTAAATGCTCTCCCACAGTGAGTTATAGCTGGTTTTTTTCTTCCGTTTTGATTTTTCACTTGTCCCTGAGAAGTTGCTGGCTACTGGATATTTAAGTGTCTTGTATATGTCAGTTCAATTCCTATTTTTTGTGTCTTGCATGTCTGCTGAATAATTTATGCCATAAGAAACAAGTTAAGCAAGTAAGCGTCTTTTGTGCTTGGTTCAGGAAGCAGTGATGTTAGTGGTCACCATCTAGGGAAGGAAAGATGGTCCCAGGAACTGTTTGAGCCAAACACTTTGAGGATGAAGACCAAATTCTTAACTTAATTACATGATAATAAAGGCCAGTTGTTAACTTCCTCCATTTGATGAATGATCTGTTCACTCTGTTTCTAATTGGCAGCTGCTGTAGGAGCCCACGGCTCGCTGCAATGATGTCAGTACCACAGCTCTGTGCACAAGCAAACAAAACATCCAGAAATGTATAAGCACAGAGCACAACTGTTTCCTCTTAGCTGATGATTTGCCTACAAAAATAAATCCCACTGGTTTCAATACCCTGACAAAACAATGAAGCACAGGTGATACCAAGCACCTTGCTCCTTTCTAGACCAGCCACAAGAGTCTCCCAACAGAGCCCTGTAACGGGCTGGTAGGTGCCAAAAACAGACATGGGTATGAATGTGTGGTAGCTGTGGTTCTTTATTATGTGCTGTATGTGTAGATTCTGTTCTTTACAGGCACAAATGCCACAAAAAATAAATCAGATTATCCTGAAGAGCATTACTTGTTGTGATCATGCCCTCAATTTCTTTAGGACCTCCATGTCTCAAGGCATGGAGGGTCCCGTATTTAAACCCAGTGAAGAACCCCAACTGCTGGAAGCTGCTAAAGGCAGAATGTGCAATCCAGACTGTTCTCTTTACAGTAGAATCCAAAATAGTTAAAAATGAAACATAGAAGGGTAGAAGTTACTGCTTAGTAATGACCCATAACAACACTGATTTCCTTGCAGATCTTATGTGTAGTTGGATTCTTCCTTTGGAGAAATATCTCCTAAAGTTTGATCAATTGTGTGCCCTCAGAAGGTCTTCTCATTCACGCATCTAATTTTCAAGGTGTCATGCAGAATAAACATGGATCTGGTGTCAGAATTTCATTTGAGAAGTAAAAATTGGGAAAAGTGTTTGAGTGTCTATTGCAAAGGCCAGTGTCAGAATCAAAACAGATGCCTGAGCAGAGTCAAGGGCTATGGGAATGAGGTAAACATCAACTCCAAAGAAGGGTATAATGAAGAAGAGTAATACCTGCATTTAGAAATGAAAGGTTAAAAAACACATGATGGGCGGTTGATTTGAAGAGTGTGTTCTGTTGAAAAGCTGAAAAAAACAGAGTGCTCTCTTTACCAAATGCAGAAACGCACTGTGAAAAATGACCAGAAAGTATAACTAGAATTAGAGTCCAGCAGATAACAGAAAGATGGTGGTGTGAAGACACAGACTCTATTGTTCCAGGCTACACCATCAAAGGTAAGAAGGTTCCCAGTAGGGGTTGTGGTTATCCCTTATGTTGTGGCAGCCCAGAAGTCAGAAATGGTACAGGAGATGCCTAAAGAGTCTCACAAGAGCTTCAGTGAAGAAAGCAGAATCCAAAGACTAGGACCTCAAACTAAAACTCACTGTTTAAAATTAAGAACAAAATTTTAGTTTTAGGAAATGTAACCGTAGAAATCTTAAGCCATAAACCAACAAAATGGTACACACTTACCATGCTGCATACTGAGAAATCCAAGCCCTAAACTCTGCACATGATAACCTCGCACTAGAAAATGCTGGAGACTAATAACAAAACACGTGTCTGAGAATATATCCAGCACTGAAGCTTGACAGCCACATTCACAATATCCTGCAGCTGAATAAAGTTTATTGATTAACCTGGCTTTACAGAGACCAAGGCTATCCTGACTATGAAGCTCAGCAGATCATTTCATGAATGGACTGTACTATATCATGTGAATTTGCTGCCACAGACTGAACGCTTTTTGGTGATTTCTGCACCACCCTGCATTTTGCAGCATTGATGTGTCCTTAGAATGCATAAAACAGCAGAGATCTGTTTTGAGTTGAGGCCGCTATACAGATTTGTACCAGCTGAAGATTTGGACTATGGTATCACCACATTCCTTTCCTCATGCAACATAATACTGCGGGGCTACAAACAGCTGTTGGAACTGACATATGGCAGCTAAGGGCAACCAGATTCCTTCTAATGAAACAAAGCCTTGTCACATGCAATGGACAGTGACTTGAGATTTCATCATCTCCTCTGAAAAAAACAGGTAACATTCATACGAGGAAGTTGAACTGCATCAGAAAGATTAATTTTAAACCTGTAGAACTCTGCTGGTAATTGATGCATTGTCATATCAAACAAAGAGCCAGTATCTGCAAAAATGAACCCATTCGCTGTTTCTATAATTAGAAAAAAAACACACTGATAAAGTGTGTATTTATGGAAACCATCATGCCACACAAATGTTGCAGCCAATCTTCCTCTCTACACAAAACTATTAGTTTATGATGTCTCATGTATATGAGGAAGCCTATCCCCAAATTTCACTTTCAATTCAGAATATTTGTGAAGTCTGGAATAGGTAAAATAGGTAAAACCTCTACTCATTACTATTGCTGTAAGTCTTTTGTTTTTCAAGCTGGTTTTTAAGTGGTAAAAACCTTTCAGCTTGTGCAGCTGAGATGCTCAAGCTCTCAGCAGTGGGACAGCTTAGTTCATGAGAAAGATTTCTTTGCTCAGGCTAAAAAGCAGGAAAGTCTGCATTAAATAGTCTAAGAGTGAAATAATTGTAATCTTCATAGTTTTTCATGATTCCCACATTGAAAACCTCTTTTCCATGGAAAAGGAATTGGGTGAAGAAGATCTCTGTCTATTCTTAACTTGTAATGAACACACTTTACCGAATTTCTATATTGATCTGATCCAAAGCCCATGAAGACGACAGAAAACTTGAGGTGGAAAATGTATTCTAACAATAAACGACAGCAAATCATTTGGAGCAGGAAAGCTGTTTGTTCAGCTGAATGGTTCCAGAGGTCAGAACACAGACTATTTACCTGGGCAGCTGAGACTTCTACCTTCATCACAGCACCAGAGTGAAATCTTGCAAACAGTTAAGAGGGTATTAGAAGTTTCAGTGAAAGACAATGATGGTTAAGTGCCATCAGTGAGGGATTCAGAAGACAGACTGGGAGGGAAGGAAGAGCTATAAATCAAAAGCAACAGTTGACGTTTACTGGTTTTAAAACCTTTCAAAATATGCAGGATCCTTCAGAGAAGGAGACTATAACCATACTCATCTGAGTGGTAACTGATGCTAACAAGTTGTAAAGTGGGAAGCTGAAGGTCAACAAGGTCAGACAGTCACACTTTGTAATAAAGTGGCACTTAATGGCTAAGACTTTCTTGGCAGTCCTCAAAAACACTTCTTAACAGCTCTCTTCTTTGGGTATCTCAGCATAAAGCAGAAGAGTTGTTTGATAGAGCAGGCCTAAGAAAGTAATTCTGATGAAGGCAGAGTTTGGCAGTAAAAGCAGCAGCTAAACTGAGAATCTCGGGCTGCTCTATTGGCAAAGCATGATGCGCACTGTCTACTCACTCATTATTGTGATGATCTGCAACGTATTTTATTTGAATACAAAAAAATGTGAAAGTAGTCCTGGAGGCACCAAATTTCTCAAGAAGCAGGGATGATGATGTGTCTTAACAAGTTGCTTTGCTTTAAAATCTCTACTAAATCACAAGGTAAGCAACAAAATAATCTAGAGGAGCAGTACGTGCAATCACAAGATAGCTTGCAATCAGCACAAGAAGTTTTCCTCTAATTAATTACAGCATTCTAGCAGAATTACTGTTGCAAGAGATGTCAACAAAAGATGCTGTTACATACTGTCTTTCCAAATTACGGGAATAATCCCAGCATGTGGAGTAAGATTTAGTTAGGAAAACAAGCTGAGGAATTAGTTCGGGTTACGTAAACTCTGGGAAAGAAACAACAAGAACTTTTTTCCTTGGTCTTAATCTCTAAAAAGAGTTCTCAAGAATTGTAGTGGGAGAGTCACTCTTGATAACTGGCCATTTTTGATGGAGATATATATATACACACATATGTATATTTGCTGTACTCTGACAACTGACATCAGAATCAGATTGAATGAGCACGTCTAAAATAACCTCAGATAAAGAACAGAATTTCAAAGGCTTTTTCTGTCACCTTTACAACATTCCTGTTTACTGTGGACTACATGTTTGAAGACCCATTCTCAATGCTACGTATTCAAGACATTGCTCTCTGACCTGGTTTAAGATGGATCATGTTAGCATATGAACCAGTGAAAGAGTTTGAGTTTTGTAATACTGCTCTGTTGAGTAAAGTTCTGAGTACATGCATACTGAAGTATTCATGGAACAAAAAAATGCAAGATTTTTGTCCTACATCTGGAGAAAATGGGTGTCCATAAAGTTGGATTAGTTGAATTTAACTGTGGTGGGAAAAAAACTTTGATTGCAACAGTAGCTAACTTAAGTTATGCAAGTTAAAGTATCTGAACACTAAAAGTACAACAGGTCCAGTGTCAAATACCTTCTCTGACCTTGTTCCAGATTATTCTTTCCTGTGATGCTTCTAATTTCTGCATCTGCTTCACTGTATATAAATAGTTGACCCATTAGTTATCTTTTCCTGACCCAATACAGTGTCCAATTATTTTCTTTTTTTTTTTTCTCTTGACCCAGTAGAAATCTTTTCCAGGGCTGCGCACTGCTTAATTCAAGCAGGGAAGATACTTGCTAAAGTGCTTAGATTTCACAAAGCTGACATGGATATTGAAAAATAAAATAAATTAATGTAGAATGCGAAAAGGAAAATTAAGCTGCACCTAAATATGAAAGAGTGTGACCACTGACAGAGAGTTTTGCTTGGTCAGACAAATAATGGCTTTAAAGCATATCAGCATCTACTGAGTATTTGTTCTAAAAAAACCAGATTTCCTGAAGCTGAACTTACAACTTATGCTATTTTAGTACACAAGGGTCAATTCCACTTGACCATTTCTACTGAGTATGAATGGTTGGGAAGCAAAGGACATTACGTACAGGGTATGGTATGCTACTCAGGCAGGGAGTTTATGAAACAACCCCAATCAACTCTCTAAATGCAAAGTAAAGCAGGATTGAAGCAAGAGCATAGCTCAGTTTGCAATAACCTTTGCAGAATGTTTAGGACAAAATCCATGTTATTATTATGCTTTATTCTCATTGTAATTTTCCATAAATTTCTTCAAGAACTAGAAGGTGAGATAGTAGCAAAATATAGTAGACTAAATATCCCACCAAATCTTTACTCTATTCTTGTGTGTGCCAGTTCTAATGGCGCTCCCTTCACCACAGTGTCTCAGTGCCTTCCAGTAATGCACTAAGCAACGTGACTAACATCTGTCAAATGTTTGTGCTCTCTGTTTCTCTCCTCGGGGGAAGATGTGCGTTCAGCAGAGTGTTTTCTTTTGGAATTTATTTTTAATAAAATCTAAATGGATGTGCTATTTGTTTGTTACAGAAGTCAAAGAAATCTGACTTGCACTCAGGAGAGTAGGTACACAGGATGCCATAGCCCAGGGCTGCCTCGGGAAGAAGGAGGAGTGTGATTTCTGCCCAGGAATAGGTAAAAGCAGTGGACAGGTCACGAAGGGGAAAAGTGGGGAGAGCTTAAAAGGAGCTCTGACAAGAGGGTATTCACACAAGTCTGTGAATGCAGGAAGGAGAGAATAAGACTATATTTTTGCAGCTCTAACTGCTTGCATTCAGTTTTTATATTGCAAATGCAAATGCAAAAAAAAAATAAAAAATCAAAAGGAAAAAAGAGTTTCAGTTGAATTCCCACATACTGTCATCAGAGCCATTGCTCACTTTGCTTCTGCTGCTCCTGAGCATCCCAGAGGCTATGACACCAAAACGTGGAATACTTGGGAGGGTAGGTTCACACAGTTGTTGCTTACACTCTTGTAATGTTCAGCTCAGGACAACCTTAAGAAATTCCAGTGTCTCTCACACATGTATTATAAAAAGAGAGTGAGAGAAAGGGGGAAAAAAATTGTCAGGCCCTTGCAGCCAGTGAGAACATGGATGCAAAGTTCTGTGTATTGAGAATTACATACTTTGCAATTAGAAGGTAAATTTAGAGGCCTTTGAGCACAATGATGTGCTCTTTTTCTTTTCAGTCATTAAGAGGGCTTCTAAGAGACTTCTATGAAAAGTCAGGAGAGGCCAGTCCCATTCTCCTCTCAGCATTAGCAAGTGAATTTGCCTTTGGCTGGAGTAGATGTGTTAAAGGTAAATAAATAATTGCAGGGGGGTTATTCAGGGGTTCTTCTATGCTTGTGAAATATCCACTTTGTGTGACTGTTTCTAATTTAAACACAGCTTTAGGAATAAACTTCTATACAAGTCTTCATGGAAATAGTATATTTATTAAATTGTCTTCCACTGCCGTAAAAAGATTTTAACTACAGCCCTGCAGCTAAACCAACCTAATTCTCAAGTAATATGCTTAAAATAAACACTACAGATAAAACATTAAGTTGTATTCAGGTGATATTTTATTATCCTTTCTAGCACAATTGTCACTTTTCTTCATTCCATTGTTAGCTTTTTAACAGCTAAAACCAGCATGATTGAGAAAGCAAGACATCCCTTGAGCTGGAGAGAACCAGCATTACCAAACAAGCTTTAAAAATATCATTGTTCTCTGGTTGCAGAGACACATGTGCATTTGCATTCCTACAGACAAATGTTGTCTATAAGGGAGGATTTATTTTTCTCTGTCCCAAGACATAAATTTCGTCTCAGTGCTCTAGTCCCCAGTACTCCCACACATTTCATTGGAAAATATACCTGAACTAAGACAGCAAGTTCTGTCCTTGGGGAGGCCAAGAGTAGGTTTTTGTCTTAGGTTTATACCAGCAGCATGTGGAGACAGAAAATATGCAATAAGTCAAAGAGATTTTACTTATCAGAGATTTAGACAACCATTTGTCAGTACTTAACTGTATTGCTGGATGACTCATTCCCATTTCTAATACCTAGGAATACAGGGCATGTGTGGGAACACAATGTCTGCATTGATTTTAATCTGCTCTCTTTTTGTACTGGCTACAAATAGCTCAAAACGAACCCAATCAGATAAGCAGGGCAGAAAATGATTGCAAAAACACATATAGTAAGCCACTCATGGAGGCCTCAGAGAGGCCAAGGAACACACAAACCCGAAAACACAAAGGTAGCAATGAACAGCTCATAAAAAGGTACAGTTTCTCTTTGCCATGGATGAATAATTCAGCGCGGGAGACTGATCCCTGTAAGAGACAGATTTTCTTTTTAGGTGTAGGACCAGCAGCTGTGTTACTCAAAACCTAGTGTTAGCAGCACATCCCTTTTTAAACATTTCAGTTTTGGATCCCAAGCTCCATGTCAAAGCAGGAATCTGGCGTTTACTCCAAACAGGTTGGAGAAGGCAGGCTATCCTGCTATTGCACTAGCAGTGTTTAAAACACACTGTGTGCTCTGCCCTCACTGAACTCCCTTTTACAGATGCCTGCTGCAGTCCTTGGCTCCCAAAGGCTGCTGGAAGAGTGGGTGTGGTAGACTTTTGGGAAAGAGTCTTCCTGTTATGGGAGAATTTTGAAGTCTTTGAAGTTATTTCTGATCCAAAATGAAAAAAAAAATGAAATTTTGTTATTGTTTTGCAAGCTGTTCCTCTGAAAACAACCTGAATCAGGTCAATTCAGATTTTTTTTTTTCAATAACTAGCTATTTGCTTTCAGTCTTGACATTTGCTTTTTTTCTTCACCTTTTAGTGAAGATCAAAATTTCAAAACTAAAAACTCAGCTAAAAGTACCAATCAAATCAATCTTCCTGTTTTAAAACTTTCGAAATACGCTCTGTCTACAATTTCAAAAGCTTCTTATACTTGAATATTCATCATAGAGCTATGTCTCCAGAGTGCTGCCATAACCTCGGCAAGTCAAGAATATCCAAAAAAAGTCCTTCCTGGTCTGGCTTCTTAACACATATTTCTTCTGCTGTCCTGAGGGTAAACCTTTGGCAGCCAAGGTAGAATGGGAGAAACAAATGTAGGATAACAGGCTCACCCTTAATCCAGAAGTGATGATAGGAGGAAGATGGAGTCATAGAAGAAGCTCATACAAGACAGAGATGACAACCTATCTGATGTTAAAATAGTCACAGAGTTGGAATAGCATTTTTGACTACACATATACAGCAGAAATTCCCTTTTCCACATCAGAACAAACTCTAAGTCCCCTAAGGGTATTGCAATTACAATGATTTTACATCATAATAAGTCAGAGAACTGTCAAAATTGCTATAAAGACAAGGATCACAATTTCATCTTGCCTTCTCCATGTGGCTGTGCATCTGCCCTTCATTCTTTCTGATAGGCAACTTTCCTTTTGAACCATTTCTCTGAACACAATTATGTGGAAAAATGGAGCAGCTCACAGAAGTTCCTGAGGCAGTGCCAGCCGAAGGGGGCATACTTTCCCATGGCTCAGAGTAGTCCTTAGCTACAGCAGACAGCCAGAGCTACTGCATCTCCCTCTCCTGATCCTGGAGCTAGTTCTGCTGACAACAGCCCAGGGCCCTCACTGCCACATCCCAGGGCAGTGCCCATGTACGCAGCTTGCCATCCTGGGACAAGCCTGATGTAATTCCTGTGTAGTTCACAGCAGGAGGGAGCGCAGTCTGCAGAAAACAGCCATGCAGTTGCTGTTTGCAGAGGCCCCCTGCATACATTTCCTGAGATCATCCTAGCAGAAAGTTATGAGCTTCCTCCAGTTTGTCAGACCAGATATGCAATATGCTCAGAACTGGGAAGGACAGTGTTGTAGTGTTATATCACAAAGACCCTCTCCAAAAATGTACAGAGACACTAGAAATACTCGGCCTCGAAAAGCAAGTGGGAAAGCAATTAAATATTTGCAGCTGTGGCAAGCCCAAGTAAAACTTGCCTGTATTTTCCATCTAGGATGGAATTATGATTTTAAAAAGCTATTCTGAAGAGAGCGTAGGGTTTCACAGCTTGAAGGCTTCATGTCACCCTGTGTCCTGTGATGATGACTACCTCTCTGTTTACTTCTGAACTGAATGGAAAGTTGCTTATGTACCTCCTACACTTTTGCTAGCATCCTGATCCTTGTCTTCCAGCAGCCTCAGGGAAAGATTATAAGACATAATGAGTCTCCACAAACTGAAGCAGAGAGCCTTATAATCCTATTCCTTGGAATAACCTGTTCTACAAGGGCAATGTATTTCCTTGATGGCAGAAAAGTGTTGTGGAACCTCTGTGAGGAAATGGTTTCAAAGCTGTACTCCAAATCCATTGCAGACTCCCCAAAGTTTTGCGTAACACCAGGGAAGCTCAGGGATTTCCCAGTACATCTTGCTTTTACTGGCAATCTTGGATCTTCCTCTGCCAGGCATGGATCTGCTGAAGTCACAATGATGGAGAAACACTTTAGTCTTCTCTGTACAGGGGAGTTGTTGAATACAAACACTAATACCACCTTGTATTCCACTCATTAATTTATCCAGTTTGGACATGTTCCTTCCTCACTGCAAAGAACAGGGCAGTGAAGACACTGAAAGCCACCAGGATCTTGTCTACTGCACAGGGGAGTTCATTAGGATCTGTGGAAGCCCCATTGTATGCAGATCTCTGGGACAGGAAGACCTGAGGGTCAGCAGGATGTCAGAGGAAGAAATTCAATAAGCAGCCACTTAAAACCCAATAATTCAAGAGGACTATCACCTTAGAAATCAACTAAATGGAGCATATTGCTTGCCAAATAAAGGGAAACTTAGTTATTTATTGTTTTAGTAAGGATTTTTTATTAAAGCAAACACAAAGTTTATTGTATTTAAGTAATAAAGATAAGGAACAAGGAAACTTCTGAGATTAAATAATCACGTTCCCCAAGAACTAAATTGTTGTTTTACTAAGTGTTTTCTTTCATTGTTAAAATGAAAGTTTCATTCTAATTAAACTAAAACCCCACATTTTTGGAACAGGCTACTAGAAGACTTAGATTTGGTGGGGAACGGGGTGGGGTGTGTGTTTGCCTGTAGCTGTCAGCTGGAATAAGTATCCTAAAAATACCAAAGATAAAGATATAAACACCTCTGACTTCAATCTGTACAATTTAAAATCAGGTTAGATAACTGCAAATGTATGGCTTATATTCCCCATCTCTGCACACACACTCAAGTTTACTAAAAATAAAAATTTCCTCTGATTTACAGCTGCTTTATTTTTTTTTCTGTTGAGCTAAGGGTTGATTCTCCACCCACACATTTAACAGCAGCTAAGTCTCAATTAATTTTAAAAGAACTTTAGTAAAAAAAAATATGTTGGAGAGGGAGTGAAATTACTGGAAATCAAGCATCTGGACTTCTCTAAAGTATAAGGGTTTTTCCATCACTCTAGAAGGTAATTTAACTTTAGCAAAAAAATAGACAATACCTGACTGGTTGATAGATTCTGGTGATTCATTTTGCATGTGGAAACATGCCTACTCTCACCATTTGTACTAAACGCTAGTCTGGTTTGTTCTCAAGCAGTATGAAATGGCAGGGTTTATAAATCCATAGTAGTTGCCAAAACTTTAAGACCAACCTAAAGCTGATGTAATATGACTTTCCATGGATGTAAGATCTCCAAATGGCAGGATACCTTCCTTCTAAGTGCTGAAATATCAGAAACTGAAAAAATCTGGGAATGGGGATGGGAATAGATCTGTTATACACCCCTGGAGACTAAACAAGCAGACTGGCCTTCCATAAGACCCCACGACAGACACTGGTGCGGGGCATGTTGCTGGTCTCCCATCTGGCTTGGGCAGTGCTCACTCCAGCAGACACATCCCTGTCTGTGAGTGCAGAGTGTACCCATCTCCCGGGGACTGTCCTCAGCTGTATAGCAAAGAGAGGGACTTGAAGTCATTCTAACAGGAAGCGGTAGTTAAACAGAGTAACCCTGAGGGAGAGATGTCATTATCCACATCAAAATTCAAAAGAAGGCTTCAAGGAGATGATCCTGAAGCGCTCACACTGAGCTCAGCCTCGGCGCAGAAGAAAAGTATTACCTCAGGCTCCTGTGTCACACCTAAGCAACTGAGGTGAAGCACATCTTTAGCTTTAAGCATTTACAATTTAAGCGTTAAACCAGTAATAGAAAAGAAAGAGTCATAGGCCAGGGATCCTTTGTCTCCCTCAAACCAGGGTCCCAATTGCATGGCTTGCTGCTCTGCGCTGGCCACAGCCTGGCTCCACTCCTGGCACCTCACATGCACAACATCACATACTTCCATGGGGTAAAGGCATGTAACCTTAAAGCTCACCCTTTATCTGCTTTGTCTTTGCATTAGAAAGAAATAGTTCTATTCCATGTATTTATTTTTAAACCATGTCACATTTAACATCCCAATGCTAAATGGAGAGATCAAAGCGATTTGTAGGGACTGTGTTCAGTCGAGGCGGCATCCGCGGCGCTGCAGCGAAACAAAGGGAAGCATGCGGAGAGACAGTGCAGGGAAAAGCCTCAGAAAACCTGCAGTGCAGCAGGATGAGTAAACTAGCTAACGAAACACTTGATATCTTTTTACAGCAAGCCACAGTAAATGAGGCATGAAAGAGTAATCTGGACATGCACTTAGTGAAAGGAACAGGCTGAAAAAGCAAGAACCTGTCATATAGCTTCAAGCTGTGATATTAAAAAAGAAATAATACATGAACCAGTTCAGGGTTAAAGAAAAAAATTAAGTATATTTGGAAACTGTGAAAAAAACAATTGAGGTATGATTTGCCGTTTCTTTATTTCACAGATCTTAAAGACAGGAGAGACCTGTGTATCATCTATTTTGACTTCCTGAATAATACAGGCTATTACATTTCCACTCCTCTTTTAATACTTCGGTTACCTTTTCAGGTACAGTTAAACTAATGCGATACTTCGCTGCATGAAAACAGGTACTCCTGATTAACTGTGTCATTGAACTACACGGTTAGGCTAAAGGACAGAAGGATTATTTCTGTCCTCTGGAGAATAAACAGTTCCGCTCCACAGGCAGAGGACAGGGAAGACAATTCAGCTCATAACTGAGGCCATGCTCGGAAGATAATAACCCACACCAATGACCAAAAAAACAAAAGCAAAACCATCATAACTGCAGTTCTTCCCAGATGCAAAATCGGTATTTTCCCCAAAGCTGGTGTTTGGCTAGACTTTAAGTACACAAAGAAAGATCATCAGTATATTTACCTCCAGAACAGGCTTCCCTGTTTTCATTGTGACCTCTGCTTGCTCTTGCACCATTTTCATCCTCAACAAATAGCCCTCTTTATCAGCTTTGGAGAAGTCAGAAGACAAGCTAAGCAAAAACCTAACGTAAAAATGGTCAATTGTTCTTAAAGAAACAGAAGGTGGAGAAAAAAGAAAGAAAATATTCTTCTCCATTTTCACAGGCAGTCATAAAAGCCCTGAAGCATAAGATTTGATTAAAACGATATCTTTATTTCAGCTGCAAGTGCTGTGGGCATACCTAAGGCAATGCTTAACCCCCTGTCCCCTAAATGAGACTCAGTGCTTTCCACAGGGCTGCTTGAGAGCTGCACTAGAGAGGACTCCAGCATGAAATATTACTGTGGACGAAGAGCTGCATCTCCTGTATTTACAGAGGGAGAAAACAGTAAAAAGGTGAAGTAAAGGTTTCAGAGTAAATGGAGGAAAGAACAGAGGAATTTAAGGCATCTAAATACACAAGAAGCTGTCCAGTCTAATACTTACCATAACAGATGACAAGACTTTGCTTAAAGTTGAACTCAAAAATAGAAATGTATGTAAATATCATTTTACCAATGTCAAACAGAAAATCCAATGCTGCCTCAGATCCTCTATTTATTCACCCTCACTGACATCTGGGTTGAACACCAGTATTCTGAGTGTGCTGTCCACCTTGACACAAACAAGATTAAGTACAGACAAGGTTGCTTTTCTTTTACTTAATACTCTCTTGTCCACACATCCCAACATGATATTAGTCTTTGTGATAAGCCTTTAACACAGCCCGCAGAGAGATGGTTATCCATGAAGTCATTATTTCTCCTTACTGACTAACAGGAAAACAACAAAACAAAACAAAAAGAAAAAATAATATAAAGAACTTCAATATCTGCTTGTGGGTACAGTCAGATGATATGATCTTCAGTTTGTGCTCCCAGTTGTACTACTCTGGCTGTCAGCCTACAAACATCTAAGCAGGTAACTCACACCACTGTGTACCATTAGACTGTCCTCATGATTTACTACAACTTCTTATGTCTTCTGCAGACTTGTTATTAATGATTTAAATAACCAGTTTATTTGTTGTGATATATGTAACAAGTGTATTTATTGTGTGATAGAAGTATCTCACAACGGATTTCTTTCCTGATATGTTTTTTAAAAGTGCCCTGTCATTGACTTCGAGCACATCACTGTTTTCATTTATCTTTTAAATGGCTTATTATTAAAGCAACCAATTTTTTGGATTTTAAGGAGTCATCAGTTTTCAGTTTCTTGGAAGGAAGGCTGTAAAAAAGTCCCACAGTCTTCTTTTGGTACTACCTATATGAAGGTGATGTTTTCACTACACCAATAATCATTTCAATTTTGTGGAAAATGACAATTCTTAAAGCTTTAGATACATTCATAATAGCTTGTGCTATATTCTGCTCACACAAGTGAACACATGAGATGAAATGGTGATTTGTACATAGGCAAACATCATGTCTTGTCCATCAGAATGAAGACTCATTATCTTGTACAAAGTGATGGACATCTTATATTAAGGAAAGACTGTATATGAGTATGAAGTTTACTCCCAGTCATATCAAATCTGCAGAAAATGCAACCTGTGGTGAAATTATCATGTGGAGTGATTTGGCTATATGTTTGTAGCTGCAATATGATGGCAAAAGGCCACTTTTATGTTGATCTACAATTTGTAGCATTTCACCGTACCGTTCTCTGAATTGTTCCCCCTTGGCACAGGTTCACTGCCGGTATCTGAAACAGATGAGCAGAGGAGAATCGGCTTTACTGGGCTGTTGAGCAAAAAGGGATACAGCACTAGGCACCAGGTAAAGAAGCTGGAAAAAGGACTGACCCAAAATACTGAAGTAGATACAAGGGAGAGCAAAAGTCCATTGCAGTGACAAACCCACACAAAGACAAGGAATCAGGATTAAGTGGTGGTTTCCTAGGGAAAATAAGCAAGGGGTATAAACTGCTTAACGTAATCCCATGACATAAAAGGAAAACAAAGGCCAACTGATGACCAAAAAAAAAAGGGAAAGAGAAAACAAGAGTTTCTTTCTTTTCTGTAGTGTCTGTGGTTTATCAGATACTACACACCTTGCAGAGCAGTTTAATTGGATGAAGAGCTCTGTGTTATTATCTGACCACATAATCACATTAAAGTTTGACTTACTCACTTCAACCAGAACAAGTGGGTAGCAGAGGGTCAGGGAATTATGTAAATTGGAGTGCACATTTCTCCATGAACCCTGAAAGGCTCAGACACATTTAAACTATAAGAAATGCTTTTTATCTTCTTAAAACCAATTTTACAAAAGTAAAACTCCATAACAGATATAACCAAATCTGTGTTGTTGACCTGTACTCTCTTAAACTAATCAGTGAGTAATACATGTCACCACAGAGCATGTTAGCTATTTTCAGCAGTTTTCTTGTATGTTATGAACTGATCTGAGGCTTATTTTAACTATACATAATGGCGGCTGTGGGATAAAGAATTTGAGATGTTAACACCCTACAGAAAATGGTCTCTTGTGGCTTTTGAGTACGTCATGCAATGGCTGCTCTGGACTGTAATTCTTCCTGATAAACATCTAATTCCCTCCGGTGCATGCAGGGACAGAAAGCGGATGCAGCCATGGTAAGAAGAGGAGATATACACTTCCCTGCAAAGTGGCAGTGAAGGGGAGGGAGGCAGAAGCACAGCGTGAAGCAAGATGTGCAGCAGAACCCTTAGTTCTCTCTATCAAATCTACCTGCCATCAGGCTGTGATCTCTTTGCATTCATCATTTAGTTTCTATATTTTTCTATGCTGTTTTTTGTAACTGGACTCACACTTTTGTCAAGATGCTACTTTATCTGAGCATAATGCTAATACCTCTTTTTGTCTTTCCTTATTGCATTTTTCACAGCTCCTATGTGCTGACCGGTGATCCTGGCCAAGAATGTCTTGATCACCACTTTTACATATTCCATGCAACTTAGAAGATCCCAAACCATCAGAACAGTGTGAGAACTTTTTGTTGTCTCAGTGTGCTGTAACTGAAACTAGATATACAGTAGTGAAAAGTGAAACATAAATGCAGTTGAAATTTTTGATCCTTTCCCTGTATGACTAAACCACCATACTTCCTTACTAAATTTGAAAGTTTTATTAGAGATGAAGTTGTCTTTCCCCTAATGTTCGGCATTAGCTGCAAGAGTTATGCACAAAGAGTTTTAACAGCCCAGTGAGATATAGCTTTTTCATTTTATTTTAAACTTCCTGCAATTCACTGTTAAAATATACCCACTGTTTAAGAATAGGAAAATATCAAAGGATCTGGGAATCCTCTCTGTGCAGGGCAAAATGTTGAATCTTCATGCACACTAGAGATACCAAGTTGCACTTTCACAGGAGTAGGGAAAGGACTGAAGTTAAGATGACTCACACTAAAGAGCTCTCACTGTCTCTACCACCCTCCCTCCTCTCCTCCCCTCTCTCCAGTTTGGCAGACAAGAAGGTAGGCAAGCTGGAAGCTTTTAGTTCTGCCTGATAGTCTAACAAAATACCTAGTGCAGATGCAGCGAGCCAGCATAAAAGCCTGGTGTCTGATTAGATGAGATACCAGGAGCCCAGAAAAAGATTGTGGTGCCTGCTGAGTTGAAACGGAAGTCAGGTTGAAAGGAGATGTTCCTCGCGCAGGCAGGCGGTGCAGGCATTGGGGAAGAGTAGGAAGTGAAAGACGAAAAAATGTGGGGAATGCTAATGTTTTAGAAGAAAAACTGGAGTGGATAGCAATTAAAAAGAAAAAAAACCACCCAAAACATCAATCACATACTCTAATCATATCACAAGGGGTGTCAGTATCACTAAAAGACACTTAAAGATATGAAGAAGTAACAAGCTCCATTGAAGACCAAAGAGGAATTTCAGATACTGCCATCCACAAGGCTGTATACAGATATATATAAAATATACATGCTAGGCTTAAGTCCCTCCCTTCCTGAACAGAGCTATTGCATTACCAGGCTCAGCTTTTCCATCATCTACAGTAGAACAGAACAGAACAGAACAGAACAGAACAGAACAGAACAGAACAGAACAGAACAGAAAAGAAAAGAAAGAATAATTCAGTTGGAAGGGACCTACAACAATCATCTAGTCCAACTGCAATGTACATCAGTTTTTTCATGAATATGTCAAAAGTATTAGTAAGTCTAGAATTTCACCCAGCTTGCTGTGATGTTTTCCTTCCTGTTTGATCCACAACAGAAATATAGGTGGGGATACTAAAACCAGAGCAAGAAAGGTAGGACTGAAAATACCACTGGGGCCAGCAAAGACAGGGAGTCCTTTACAGAGAAAAGAGACATACACAGTCAAGAAGTTCTTAATGAAAAGAGAACTAGACTACACCCACTGAAATGATTTGTCTTTGTTCCTCAATCTTATTACTTGCAAGTGGCTGTTCCATTTAATTATGATTAGCACTTGTGGGAGCCAGCCAGTAGTGGGTGATGGGCAGGGAGACACAGGAGTGCCTGTAATGCAGCAAGTGACTGATCATTTCAGGATCCTCCATGACCTCCTCTATCCCTGCTAAGTGGGAGGGTGAAAGTAAGCAATAAAAGGACAGGCCAATTTTTCTCCTTTTCAGTACTATGCATTCCACACTCCTAGACTTCCTTTAACTCCCACTAGACATTAAAAAAAATCATGATCTTAAATAGCAGGCTTTAAGAATTTTTAATTTAATTTTCTTTAAAAATAAATATTTGGAAAATACTTTTAAAGTGTTTGCAATCATGCAGATGAATCTTGATCGCATCACTGTTCAAATTCCTAGTCCCTGTGTAATTACTTGTGTAAAAACACCTCTTGTGAATAGCAAGTAAATCATTAGTGATTAGATTTTTTGGGATTGTTTTGAAGAGACCCAGCTGCTGTCTTTATGTCAAAGAACATCCATAAGGCACCAGTGATTAAACAGCATGGTATTTTTGCATGTCAGACATCGCTAGGATATTAATCACGCTCAGTGCTTTTCAGATGTGAATTGTGAAGCATCTCAGTGAAAAACAGTTACAGTCCCCATTTACAGCCTGGGAAGCTGAGGCACAGACCAAGTGACTTGCTTATCTCATGCAGCAAATCTGAGGTCACAGCCCTGATTCCAGCATGGGAGAATTTTACTTGGTTTCCTGCCTTTTCAACCACCTTTCATTTTCCAATTAAAATGCTGAGACAAAGAAAATGGATGGTTTGATGATAATGAAGGGAAAAAAACAAACAACAACACAAAGCAAAACCCAAAACCTTAAGAACAGGGCAAGCATATTGACAAGATTAGAAAATCTGAATTTAAATTAGAAAAAAAGTTGCTAACCCTTTGTAATCTTACCTTTTTTTTTTTTTTCCCCCCAAAGTAAACATAGCAAAGCATTTTCCAGAATAAACAGCTCTTCACTGGCTCTAAATCACCCACTGAAAAATAACTCTTCCGTCCAAAAATTGTCATTTTGAATCATAGGTCTATCCTCATTACTGAGCTAGATGTGTAGAAAGAGAGAGGGAAGATGAGAATTGCTCTGCTTAATTGTGATAGCAGCAAGAACTGTTTGGTATATTTGCAAGGCATGTGTTTTGCATAAAATATGATGGCTTTGCAAGTGACTCTCAGAAGTAATTTTTCACTGTTTATGTATAAAAATATACATATGAAACATTCATTGACGCGTATATATAATGTTTCATAAGCCAAATGGAACAACAGCTGTAAATCATTACCAAAATGAGAAATTAAAACCTTCTTTTGTGTCAGCTGTGTAGAGGGCAGGGAGTTATTTATAAGATACCCTAAATATATAGCTGAGTTTCCTACTGAACTAAAAAAAAAGTTACAGCAGCTACTCATAAAGCTGAGTCAGTGACTGTAAAAAGATGAGTTGTGGAGCAGTGCTGAGCTGGACCAGAGACATCATGGTGACATTTAGTGGTTACAATACCACTGGAACAGCAACCAACTCCTCCAGAGGAAGTGGTAATGTGCTTACTCAAATTTTCTGCCCTCCCTCAGGTTCCTGAATTCACAATCTGAAAGGCTTCAGCAGGCTTAAATCCGGAGACAATAATGCTCCTCCGCTTCCTTATGCAGGAAGCTTTAAATTACAAGGATGGATTATTTTAATTGCTATTCTTTGGGTTCTTTGCTTGAGCTATTGGTAAACATCTATGGCAAAATATATGGATATTGGAGTAATAGCTGTGTCAGACCATGATGTTTTGCAGCTACGGTATTACAAATTTTGCACCCAATGTTTTTTGTAAAGACTATTAGAGGTGGAAATATTCATAAAGAACTTGTGGGTAGTAGCTTTATGTCCTCACGTTAGTAAACTGCCCACTAAGTTAACCAGCATGTTTCATCAGTAAGCAAGTCTTGAAGATACAGAGCAAAGTCTGAATTGCAGCAAAGGAAATTCAGGGACCCCATAGTGCTAAAAGCCTGTTTCAACAATTCTTTTTTCTGCCTCCTTCTATTAGTAAAATCCTAGTGTGAGTGCTTCTATAAAGTAATAAATAGAGATAAGTTCAAGCTCAAATTCTGGATCCAAATGTGTTTGGATTATGATTTTTTCAGCTCCTTAAATGAGAATTTGAGTCAACACTGCTCTTACTAAGAAATATTTAGTAGAATTTAAAGGCATTGCTCTTTATTATGGGAATCACAAGTCATATCCCCCAGTGCAGAAAGAGATCTGCATAGTGGGGAATAAAGTGTCTTGCAATCATCTCTGAGTCTTGCAGGGCCCTTTGCTAACGGCAAACTTTTTCCAGGCTACCGACTGTCACACACAGCACAGAAGGGGACAGGGAATTCACTCTGTCCCTGTCTTCTCCAACAACTAGCCTGGCTGCCTCCTGGCACTCTTCAAATGTCAAGATTCTTGCTGCTACCACATCAGATAGCTTGTTTTGCCTTTTTAGTCTTAAGCTACCACTGCCTGCACAGGCAAGCCTGAGAAGAGAGAAAGGACAGGAGGGAAAAGAGAAGGAGTTCCCATTGCCCAAGAGAGGTTAGAATTAGTAAACCCCTTCTCATTTCTTTCAGCAGAGGATGCAGCTAGTTCTTCTTTCCTGCCCTTTTCTGAGAGCTTACACTTCTCCTCCTCAAGTCCTCAGCATCCAGCTCTCTTTCAGCCCTTAGCTCCCTAGACCTTCTTGCCTTTGGGTGTGAGGAGTTTGCTTTACCACAGAATGCATGTTCCCAAGCCACAGGTTGTAACAGTAAACAACACCAAGCTCTTACACAAAACTTTTTACTCCCTTAGAGCTGAAAAGGGCAGGCTTCACTGTCTCTGTTTTATAGATGGAAGAACTTACATTCAAAGAAGATCAGCTTGACTTGACGGGGTTCATCCAGCAGACAGGAACAGAGAGCTTCTTGGGGTCTTACTGACTGCAGCTGAGATGTCTTAGGTCCTATTTCAGTTTGCCTTTACTCACGTGCAACATATAACATACAGCTAAACTTCTGAGAGAACAGTTATTTGTTCTCCATCATGATTTTATGTCAGTTAAATTTCAAACAATGTGGTGCTGCACACAGGGATGCTGATCAAGGGCTGTATAAACTGCAAGGTTATTTTACCTCCCTAAACATGCAAACTGCTGTGTGAAGGCAAGAGGATTGCAGTGTACATGTGCACAAGTCCCAGTAGACAACTGAGTGCAAACACAGCAGATGGTGACAAGGCAGTAGCAGCAAAGAGATAAAACCGTCGAATTTAAAGCTAAGCCTAAAGGCAGCTCTACCATGCCTTCTAATACACAGCTATGAAGAGAGGGTGAAAAAGGAAATACTGGCTCTTTGGCACACTGCAGTGTTCAGAGTTTGCTCTGTCTCCTACTGGGCAGCAGCTGTCTCCCCTGAGCCACCCAGTAGTGGGTACGCCGGTGCCGTGGTGCACTGAGAGTACAGGCTTACAGGGAGGAAACCTTTAATTGTGTTTCTTCCCTGAGCTGCTCCTCAGGCCAAAAGCTAGACAGACCTAGTGCTTTACAAGGGAGGGGGGACATACTCAGAATAGGTGTAAAATGATGCTGACACCCACATTGCCCAGAACAGTGGGTAACCAGCTACTCCTTTAGTGGGTTACTGCAGCTATTAAATGCCAGCTGGAAAATCAGGGTGCTCCAAATTGTTTGGTGTTATAAAAATAAACAAAGATAAAAGAAATAAGGGAATGTGTATAAATTCAGTTATCTTCATCCATTTCCAGCTAACCGTTTAATCACAAAATAAAATAGTTGATTTGTATGGATTCGTTATAAGAGGAAGCAGCCGCAGACAAATTGTCTTTAGCCTCATTATTAAATATTCTAGAAAAGACAGGAAGCGAAGTCCTAATCTAATTGTGCTATAGCCTGATGCCAATAATTATGTATCCAATATGATAGCTAAATTACTGGATTTATCTGTCTTATCCAAAAAAATATTAGATCAACTTGTGGTTTTGGCTAAGCAATATTTCTTTGAATTTTCATAGTTTTATTCAATCCCTTTGGTAATTTTGCGAAGGGTTAAGACACTTTGGCTGGCAACTAGTTCTGGTTATAGTACTATTTCAAGGAGCAGATTTCCCTCTTGTTCTGGTCTAATTTACCTCTTCCAGGACAAAAGAGCTTCCCCATGGGAGCTCCTGGGTAAAAAGCCAATATGGCCAGCCCAAACATCTCATCTCCACACAGTACACTTGCAGGGTTTAATAACTTTTTCTGTTCCTCTCTTCTTTACAAGGCCTGACAGTGAGCTTGAATTTGAGCAGCACATAACCCCAGCTGCACCCATATTGCCTGTAAGGACTGAATTTGATCTTAGACCAAAAGTCTTTCCAATGTATGCCTGAAGGATCAGTTACCTCACCCCAATGCTGAGCCAGGGTGGAAGGCAACATACAGGCTGTGAAAACACAAAGGAGCTAACATAACAGCATAGGCATTCTCACTGATATTATAATATGCTTCCTTCATGTTCTTAACACAGGATTCAGATCATGAGTCAGGCCGGTTTTCCCCTAATGTCCTTCCCCTAGCACAACAAGTCTAGCTTAAAAGTTGTAAATAGATACATATGTACACATATATATAT
The DNA here is from genome assembly GCA_013396735.1 of Grallaria varia. NCBI lineage: Eukaryota > Metazoa > Chordata > Aves > Passeriformes > Formicariidae > Grallaria > Grallaria varia. The sequence goes on from VWZG01001524.1 coordinate 53,740, forward strand.
ATATACATACAATTTTTTAAGCAATAGAGTTATCTTCTTAACCTACTATCTTTTTGAACTATCAAACTTTTCCTTATGTGTTCTTGATTATAAGACGTCTATTCACCTTTCGAAAAGTAACAAATGAACATTTTTACATAACTGCCTGAATCCAGAAAGTGGAGAAAGCTACTAATTTGAGTAAAATAAATATGATACAATGAAAAAAAAAAAAAAAAGGCAAAAACATGCATACGGGTCTATGTGCTTTATTGGACTGCGTTCAGCCTGGTATCCATACAAACAATGTCATGCCTCCAAAAAAAAGGGAAAACACAGGGGCAAGTCCTGAAGAGTAAAGATATTAAAGAAATTTTGTTTGCAGCACAAACTGGGGTTTAAATAAATTCCAATGAAGAAATCCTGGCCATGGAGAAGTCAGTGAGGAATCTGCCATCATCTGTCCGGACACAACTTCACTTTTGCTGTTAAATGCAGTCAACTTGATATATTTTGTTATCACTTTTCTTAGCATTTAAAAAGTAAACTTTTGTGCTGCTAGTTCATTCATCTAAGATGAGAATAAAAGTTTTTCAGTAAAGGGAAGTAAAAGTATCATTTTGAATCACTGTGGAAAACAATGAAAATCATATTAAAACTAAGAACTCATAAATGTTTGCATCCCAAAGTTCCCTTATTAGGAAACGGAAAAAATTACACCATCCTTCTTGCCTACCTATATCTATTCATTTTCATAGCCCAAATCCCTTTGTAATACATTTTTCCCTCTAGTGACCTATTTACTTTAGAGTTTTTAGTAGTCATTATTTTCTAAAAACACTGCAGCAGTCTTAATCCTCCAGACATGTAAGACTTCACATAAAAGAGTAGAAATGTCCTTCCTACAGAAAGCAAACAAGTCACTTTTATATAAAAGCAGCCCTGACTAGATTAAATCTCAGTCACTAGAAGCTGAGTATAAAACTATTCAAGTCAACACCCATTTAGGCTCTATATTAAGCCTTTTTATCACTTGCTGTATTATAAGAAACAATAAACTGTTATACTGTGATTGCTACAGTCCTGTTCTCTGGGAAGTAGCTTAAATCCTCTTTCCTCCCCACATGCAATTTTAAACCCAGTGACACAGTCATTTCCTCAATGGTAGGCTTCTTGTATAAAACTCAATAAACACATTTTTTAAATGTAATTTTAAAATAATTTTTATGCATATGGTTCAAAGTGAATTTATGACTAGAGCATGTGTATGGAATATTTCAAAGTATTTATCTTGATAGCCACCAAGAACTTTTCTTTGACTTTTTACTTAATGTACAACGAAGATCTTTCATATTGTATGCATTTTTTAATAACTGAAATCCTCTATTTTGTACAGTCTTGAAGTTTCAAGGACAGAATTTTGGTGGAAAAATATATTTTATCTCCACATATCACAGTCTAGACACTCATGTTGACTGGTGGTTATTCTAGCTTTGGAAAGGCTGTGTTTTTATGTATCATGCAGACCTACTGATCTTTCTGGAGCCACTCAGCCTTTGAAGAAGTGCACAGAATTCTTTGTCTGAAATTCCAGACTTAGAAAAATTCGCAGTTGATGTGTTGCTCCAGTACTCATAGTCATGAAGTTAAGGATGACAATGTGCATAAGCATTCACAGCAGCAAACTCTCTAAGATCAAAAGTGAAAGAAGTATGACTTTGCTGGAGACAATAGGCATTTGCCCTATTTTGAGGGAAAGAAAAGATGCAAAAAAGAGTGCACAGCTCCTGGGATCTTTTGTCAATGCTCAGGCTTGCCACAATCCACACTGGGAACTGGGGCAATTTTTATACAGCAACATTGTTAATCATTGCAAAGATATTGCTGAACTAACTGGTGCCTTCACTCACTACAGTTACTTCAGTTTAAAGCTATAAATGAGCCCCAAATTTCTGCCTTTGCATTGCCATGACCTTTCTAGCACAATGATTCTTTGGTGCTCAAAGAATACACAGATGGAAATGTTGTCACAGAGAATGCTAGGATGGCTCAACAGTTTTTATCTGTGAAGTTAACTAATAAAACATCTAAACACATGCCTTCCAAGGAGCCCAGTACACATACAGTGAACTCACACCATAAAGCTTGCATTCCCAGAGCTTGCCCATCATTTGCTCTAACCAGAAATCAGTCCTCTTAACTTTTCTTGCCAGGTGGAGTAAATGAAGTGTTTCTTGCATAGACCATTCTCCTTTACGTAAGGGACATAAAATGTACTTCCATTACAAGACTGCCAGCTTGTCCGTGTGACATGGATTTTTGTTTTGACAATCACAGGTCAAGCATGAAAGTCCAAAGGACAAACTCTGATGGAAAAAAAACACCTTGCTCTTCCTGAAGAAGGAACTGAATGGCCCTCAGAGTCTCTAACGTCTTCCTGTAATGGGTGTTTCCAGACCACAAGTCATGTTAATAGTCAGTGTGGGTGATGTAGGAGCAAATTCCCAGCACAAATAAGGGACTGTGAGGAGCAGAAGGAGAAGACCGTGCTCTGATGATCTCTCCTCATCTGCACCTTCCTGACCTGGGTCAGTTTCAATTACTTCAGGCACTTGATTAAGGCTAGAAGATATCTTGGTTGTTTTCCTCTGGAGCCAACAGAGAGAAATAAGGGGCTCCCCAAGACAAATCAAAAATTCAGAATCAAAAAGCTCCTAAGCCCCTTGCTCCCTTCTATGAGGATATGGTATTTAGATTTATCCAGGCATTAGTGGGTACAATAACCTCTACAATTGCTGTTGGATGTGGAGCTCATTTGAATGTCTCTTCTTTCTGCACTAAGAGGCATACACCTGTAAAAGCTTCTGATTTGCACTTCCTTTCCAACACACTGTAAATCAAAATCTTTCCAGGGAGTGCTGCCTCAGAAGGCATATTCATGCTGCTGATTTTTTTCTGTTTAATTGTAGTATTTTGCCCACATCCCTCTTGAATCACATCTTCTTTATTACAGGCTGTCTCCACTTTTCTCAAAATGACAAAAGCCAGACTGCAAGTCAATGATGAGACAGCATTGCTTGTTTTGCTCTCATCATGGCTTATTCCATAATGTGAAGGTGGAGCAGGTGATGTGTCTATTTTAAGGCAAAGGGAGTTCAGTGCTGGCTCCCGCCCTGCTCCATTACAGATTCCCTATAAGGAAACAGCTCAGAGGAACGGAAGAGACACGGGAGAATTAATCACACAGCTCCTTCCTGATGAGAACACAAAGCTCAGCTATTAGCTGACTTCAGGTAGAAAGCCCTGGGATTTGCTGCAGAAGAGGCTGGGGGTGAAGAGAATAGCTCAGGGATAGAAAGCCTCAAGTTAAAGGAGGAAAATTATACTGTTTGAAAGCTTCAGCAGGGGCACGGGAAAGCCCCTGAAGCAAAGACTGAGCCACTTACTGGTATCTCAGGCAACATTTTAATAAGCTCAAATCTCAGGAAACAGAATTCTGCAGGATATAATTTGAGGTTCATTTCAGTTCTGAGAGAACCTGAAGCAAAACTTAGCAGGGTATCTCCATGGGAACGTTCTTTCCAAAACCATACACTTTCCACAGAGCAGTATGACCCTCCACGCACCTGCCACAGAGACCTCTCTCAGGGAGTCTCTTTGCTGGTGAGCAGAAAGGTGGTGACTCAGATCAGACAGGAGGAAGGTGCATCTGGCATGGTGAGTAATATGCCAGAAGGATGACAGAGTTGAGCCATTTGGTGAGGAAAGGCTATGGCTGTCTTTCCATGGGAAGGTTTTGAGCCACAGTTTCACCCCCTGTGACTGTAGACAGGCTGAAGAGGTCGCAATGCGTAACAGTTCAGGGAGACCAGCTGGGCCACCACAGAGGATCAGAGACCAGCAGAGAGGTCTTGGCTGGGTGGGAGAGGAACTTGCGAAGGGAGAAAAGTGTGGGAGCAGAAGACTGAAAAGAGTTGACTGGCTGGTGGGGACCAGGGAACAGTGTCCTTACAGGATATTTCGAGCTATTGCATAGCCAACAATCGTGTTAGAGACAATGTCCCAATCTTTCAAAGAAGCTAAACAGCCAGATTGCCAGGTCTACATGATTCTGGACTGCATAGCTGCCTGTCCACCTTCTGCAGGTCTGTTCCAGTAGCTGAAACAAACTCTAGAGGGTTTGGTGACACTGACTGCTGGGGTTCACATGAGCCCATCACAGTCTACCTTTGTCAAAACCCACAAGCCAGATTTCTATCTGTCCCAGGTGAAATGCTGTGTTGAAAACCTTTCTAAATCCCAACCTCTCTATCTGCCTCCTGCTCCCTATAACTGCATATCTTCAGATTTGTAAATTAGCAAGTGTACCTGAACAGAAATGCCGAAACAGCCTTTCTACATATTCTTGAAACTACGTTTTGGGAGTTGTTTTATCCTGCTATTACCAGCTGTCCTTATCACCTGACACAACTGAATTCTCTTGGTTACTCCTTCAAAGAGGGCTATAACCCATGTTATCCCTTCATGAAAGCAAATTCACCTCTTAAACGAGGATATAAATACATGGTTGTGTCCCAAGAAAAAGCACAGACAGATGGGAAGCAAGATATATTCTGGGAAACCCAAAAGGTGATGAACATTTCATGACTTAAATTAAATACAAAAGTTACATGTATGTATCTCAGTAGGAAAAAAACCCACAATGAAGTCACAAAGGGACTGATCCCTTCCTTGCTCTCATTCTGACACCATGACAAAAAAAAATCAGAGTCATATGGATCCACTGAGAACACAAGGACATGACCTGCAGTCCTGCAGTTCCAAACAGCCATGACTCAACTTCCTGCACTTGAAGGAGAGTCAGAGCAAAAGCATTTTGGAGTCATGTCGCTCAAGTTAGAGAGAAACCATTACATGTTCATTGCAAGTCTCCGAGGTGAATTTGGTGTATATGGTTCTAGGTCTGATGTTATCAGATGAATTCTCAGGAATTTGAGCTCCCCAAGTGCCAGTGAAGAAGCAGCAAATGCTCTGAGCACCTGATGTCAGGAAGCTCTGAACACACACTGATGTGTGTATTCACTTTGTCCCCTTTCAGTACAAGCCCATTGTGCTGGGATAGTGTGTCTTAATGGCATATAAAGGAAAAACAGAACTTGTGACCTGACATCAGATTAAAAGAAATGTTTAGCAAACCTGATGCAAAAACTATTTGGAAAACTTGCCACAGAACTTATTCATCCCAACAACTCTTTTCTCTCCCCTCCAGCCCTCTAAGTAAATGTCTCTCTTTTTTTTCCTCGCCTTTTTTTATTCTGCTTTCTATTTCTAATTTAAAACAGGAAACAATTGCTTGCCAAAGGATTTCTTGGTACATTATGAAAAATATTATTACAAATTCTAGTCAGGGAAATGCTACTTTGAGTAACTGTCTTATTGAAAAGAGGGCAATGAGAAAGAAAATATTTACCCCACACATACTTGCCTCTTACCCAGAAGAGAAAAATGTCACAGCTAGAAAATTACTGCAGCCCAAGAAGAAAATCATCTTATGTATTGCATGGAAAGCAAAATTAAGCCTTCCAAACTCATGTTGTGAGCCAGGTCAATTCTTCAGGCAGAATGGGGTGATCTTGGAGTGGTCACAGGCAACAAGCCACATCCCATGGCAGAAAAAAAACAACCAACCAACCAACCAACCAAAAAAAAAAAAAAACACCAAACCAAACAAACAAAAAAACACACACACACACAAAAAAAAAAAACCACAAAAAATCCCCCAAAAAAGAGCTAGAGAAAAGTGGCAATCTTCAGATGTGGGGAACCATTTTATTCATCACGTGATTAAATCAATTGATCTGCTAGATACCGTGAATGACACTAGATCATTCAGGGACTGCCTCAAATTCTCTCACAGTCAGAGACTGCCCTTCTATTACCTCCAGCTGGCTTTCAGGCCCATAGATGCTGTGCATTGAGATACACTGAGGCCGCTATGCAGGCAAGTAAGCCCATATTTAACTTATTCCATGCTAATAGCCCCACTGAATTCCCAGGATTGCCCCCACTGCTTAAATACTTGCTTATGTGCTTTGCTTGGCTCATTGACCAGAATTTCAATAGTATTGTTTCAGAAATTAATTTGGCTCAACTTCTACTGAAATGCTGCTGATATTTGAAGATGTTTGAACAGAATTTAACACCAGTTTCACTGTAGACAGAGAATAGCAAGCAGTAATTATTTCTCTTAAAAATTTTCAGGTGAAGGAGGCTAGGAAATGTTAGTTTCTACCCAAAGCATTACAGTTCATCATTATGATCATGCCTGACATAACGGGAATTTCAAAGCAGGATTTAAAAGGGGCAAGCACATATCTATTGATTACTAAGTGCCTTGCACCAATTCTTACCTGCAAGTGTTTCATTTATTGTTGGGAAAAAGTTGCAGTGGAATTGTCTTTTCCTTCCTTTTTTTTTCCTTCTTTTTAATAATTCCCATGGAAATACTTATTTAGGATGACCATTATTTTTTCATGAACACGGTTGTAAATATGTAATGGAACATAAATATTTTGTATTTAGACTAATAAAAAATTCAGTTCCATAAAAGATTTATCCCCACTAAAAATAATTTGGCCTCAAATAAGAATCAGTGGCAGTAACATATGAGGCAAATGTTTCTTCAGTAAGAAAAACAGAGAAACTAAGCAAATACTTCCAAACAGGTTTGTCAGGGATTTGCACAAATGTAAAAATGAGTTTACATTACATGCACCTACACCTGGGACAACAGGGAAGAGTCCTTAAAATATCTTAAGACACTAGCTTAAGGGCAGGTAAACTCCGATGAAAAGACAGTGTCCTACAAAAGTGTCCATTAGGGAGAATTAGACCTCCCACGTTAAAATAATTATTTTATGGAAATATAGCTACAGAAAAATACATTGACACTCTGCTTGTAGCCAGTAATGTGGTCCTATCTTCATTTAGTTAAAGCCTACATCTCTTGAATGGTCTGCAAAGGTCCCTTCCACCCCAAACCATTCTGTGGTTTTATGATTCCTACACACCAAACAATTTTTAGAAACACTAAAATAATTCCATATATGCAGTTCATTGGCCCATCCCAGACATCATCCTAAGGTAATCCTTTCCAGTTCTCACCTGCTTTCACTGCTATTGAACTCCTGTCATCTCATGTACCTACCTATGAGCAACCACAATTAACTAACACAGCTCAGATTTTCAGTTCAAGTACTTGAAACAAATTCTGTGATACTTCCTACAGTGTAAAAATAAATTTTCAGGAGTTTTGCAGAAAATTATTCATCCCTCTCTTAACATTTCTACTTTAATTGTTTTTAATGTCATCATTGTTGGGCAGAGGTGTGAACCACAATAGTAAAATGAAAACAGCCTAAGGAATCTCTCTATATGAGTCAAACTGAAGGAAAATGCCTTAAGGAGTACTGTATGGCATATTTTCAGTGTCAATGTATTTTATCTTTGCTAAAACTGAGAAGGGTGCTTCAGCCACACACTCATGGCTGGTTTATGTGCACTGGCAGCAGCTTTATGGCAGAAAGCCTGGACAGGCAAGTCAGGGACTGGAAAAGGTATCAGGGCTTCAACCACTGCTGGAACACAGCACATTCCTGCAGTCCTCGCTGGGCAGTCCTCCACTAACCATGGACAGCTGATGCACATTACAGAGCTGCTTCATATCCTTAAGAAGTGATGCACTCCAGAGATGTGTAGCTATAGAACCTCACTCTCTGGAAGCCTCTGGGATTTTAGCCCTGTGTTAACTTTAAGACTTCCTCTGAAGATTAACTGGTTAATTTACAAGTCGAGTATATTCTGCTCCAAACAAAATGGCAGACACAGAGAGAATTGCTCCGGTCAAGCTCCTCAAAAGCACATGGGCTGAAAGTGTTTGATAGGCTTCTAGCACCTATTGGTAAAATGAGGTAATAAGCCAAGTAACTATTACCTCCTGCAGCAGACCATGAGAAACAGAACAATGTTAGTCCCTTACAACTCTGTATCACTCCTGTCCTGTGCCCAAGAGACTTACTTTGAGAAGGACTGAAGTTCTCTGCCTCAGAAGCAACCTGGTGAAATGGCAAGTACTATTTAAAAGAGAATACTCCACACATCGTCTTTCATCACGTTTTGCTCACCATTGTTTTGATCTATTGGAAGGAATCATATTGTATCTGGTAAGAGCAAAACATTCATTCAGCTTTAGAATGGGAAGATTTTCAAAACAAACTTGAAATTTGTTAACTCTAGTATATTTTTGAGACAGATGAAAACTGAGGGAATTTAGAGTGGAACTTAGTGAAACTGTGTTATATGTTATTCAAATCCTTATATTAACTAATTCCTATACTCCCACATTGGATTTTTGCATGCTGTTCAGGTTGCGTGACAGTGTGACAAGAGAGGTCTCTAATAAGAATGCAAAAAACCCCCCTTCCTACAGATATTTTCTTCATTATATTTACAGATGGAAGTATATTACTGTCCTCTGGAAAATCATAAGAATGTTCATAATAGGTGCCCTTTTAGCACTAGGGCTCATGTATTTCTGAAAGGAAAATGTACAGTTTTCCATTAAAGGCTCCATCCACCCTGCCCAAAATCCCATAAAGTGCAATCCTAAGCAATGAAAATGTCTATAACACTGTAATTAATAAAAAGAATCTGAAGAAATTACAGATTTATGAAGCTACTGATTTTGTTGTAAAAACATTACTGAAATTAGAGCTTAATTGCTGCATCTTAATGAGGCAACCAAAAAAGACAAAGATAAAATAATTACTTCTTGTTGATATCCTACATATTTGAAGCCTAAAGCAGAATACTAATATTCCAGTCACAAGTTATATCAGTTCTGAATTCCACTCCCTTAATATTCACAGATTTTACTTGGACATATCTAGTTACATAAATCCAAGAATTTTCTGATATTTACAGCTCATCAATTCCATATGCAAACTTATCAGACTGAGCACATCTGTCTAGCATATGCCTTTGGGTCTGTAAAGAGACAACTTGGAAGCACAAGCTGCAAAACTATTTCAACTATTCTTTTGCATTCTGAGTCAAGGTTGTGTCAGGAAGTTTAAGAGATGCTGTCTGGTTTGCTGGTTTTGTGAGTGGCTATTGGCCCTCTGTGAGTGTGAGGTTCTCACCATGATGTCATTAGTGAGTTGCTGTTCTCTGCGATAATTCCTGTATCCCAGATGCTCTGGCCTACAACTTTACAACAGAATTAAGGGTTTTCTTTTAATGCATGGTAGGCTTGAGAGTGGGCAGACAGAAAAGCAATGAGCTTTGCTGTCACCCCTTTCAAAAGCGCTAGGTAAAATACTTGAAATATGAATATCTCTGTGAAAGCAGCACGTACAGAGGAAGACATCTGATTGCTTGATTGGGATTTGAGCACTACCTGTATTTCACTAGAACTGCATGTGCCCAAATTTATACTTGTCCTGCTAATGGAGTTTCATACTTCTCTCGGTGACTGTCAACTCCAATGTTTTCTATTTCCTTCAAGCCTACATGTCTCTAAAGAGATACAAGGGGAAAAAAGGGGGTCAGACAAAGGTAGATTTAGCATTTAAAATTTCGGGTTTTTTCTATCAGGTCAAACTAAATTTCCAGTTGAAGCCTTAAAGAGTGAGAATGGGAAGCAGATTCCTCTCCAACTGAGTTTAAAATGAATGAGGATTCAAGGCAGTGCATCACTGGTCCCTATCAACTCCAACTGGCATGAAGCAGGAGTTAGTACCACAAAAACTCAGGCTATTGCAGAAGAAAACATACCAGCTTGGTTTTGATAAAACAGATATTTTGATGAAGGACTTCAAATAACCTGTGTCACTAATAAAACCGATAGGCATTCAAGTTTCTGTCAGAAACAATGTTTTGGTGTAAATGAGGAGATTCAAAATGCATACAAAATTCTCAGTGGATACAAGAAGGAGCAGGGAAGGGAAGTTCAAGAAACAGTCCTTTTGAAAATGAACACAATTTTTTTCGTTTTTAATTCCCCCCTCAGGAGAAGGGGTTGCTCAAGCAATATTTTTCAAGGCTGCAAGTAAGAGGCGATAATAAAAAACGTCATCTTTTCTAGGAGAATACTGATTTTTTTACACTTAGAACTGTGAAAGTTCATGTTAAGGTGTGACTTCAATTGTGGTAGCTCCTTAGAGGAAGGAGAATGTTGTAGCCCAGATCTCTGAGGCATTAAACATACCCAGGTCTAGCATTCACTTAGTGGTCATTGATGGAAAGCAGTTAGTCCAAAGAGATATGTGACTGAAACAGTTATCCAATTGTGCTTTGTTAGGAGACACAATTTACTTTTGAGTAACAGACAAAGCTTTCTAGCTTTCTGCTACCTATTAAGGTTCAAGATTACATCGCTACTGAAAGCAGATACTAGTTTCTTCACACAATTTTATCAGTGTATTTCTGTACTACACTACAATACCCCTTCTGTGCTTCTAGCAGTTTTTTTTATGAAATGGGCCTGTCCTGCATCTTGGACAAGTAACTACAGACAGACTTAGTTCATTCACAATTTAATCTAGATGTGACCATATCAAGCCAGTACAAAAAATGTCTATTTTGATATATCTTTTTTCTTTGTTTTGGTTTTACTTGCTTCATCATACATAGAACATCCAAAGAAAGAAACAGAACCAGTCAGAGATCATCTGTTAATATCTTTCCAATGTATTCCAACTAAAAAAAAAAAAAAAANGCAAAATAAATGAAATTTCTGCTTTAGCCAAGCAGACATCCCACCCGAAATAACTGGAAAATGCCCTGAAAGACTCCTGAATTTCAGTGAGCAGGTCAGGGGATCATATGTCCCCATGTCTATTACCTCAGCTACACAATCTCATTCTCTACATGAATATTTTGTATAGTTCTGTATATGGTGCTCTGGGTCAAAACTACCCTTGGAACTGAGCAGAGCAGATCCCAAGGGAGTTAAGCCCATTTGTTTATGAACATCAAGTAACCTGGTCAGGTGGCGTCATCTGACTGTTCTTGGCCTCCCATAGCAAATGCAACCAAAAGACTCTTCTGCCAAGAACAGAAGTTGCAGAAAGTTATTATTCCTTATTTGCAAAAGAACTTGTAACCTTCAGTATTTTCATCAAATGGCTTATTAGTATTCCAGTGTAGGTTTTATTTTACTTTAGGGATTGCACCACCCCATTCCTGAGTACTTTGTTTTTCCTAACGTGTTAGCTGCTAAACTATGTATTTAAGTAGAAAGGAAAATATTAGGTCGTTTCCTCTGTGATAAGAAAGGTCAAAATAAGCCCCCAGTAAAGCACTGTCCACTCCAGAGCATTACCTAGGCTTGCATCACATCACTGAAAAAAATGAACGTGCAATATTGGAAAGCTTTTTTCCATGTGGTCTTTGCACAAAACAGTAGCCTCTTAGTTTATGTAAACTAATGATAATAGTTGCCTTTGAAAACCGTTGCAGTTGTAATTTAAATTTACCTCAGTATTCATAATTGCCATACTTAGTGTACTGTTAAATTCAGCCAATCGGGCAGACTAAAAGTTTACAGAGCCTGATAACGATAGATTTATTTTACAAGGGATGTACAATTTCAAAAATGAGACTTGTCTCCCAGCTGGTGACCATCTGGCATCCGTGACTGTATGTTTGAGTATTAGCCTAAGTCATTATTGTGTCAGTCTCACACACACACAGACCACCCAGCACCTTACTGGCCCTACTGCTCAGTGCCATAACAGCACCTTTGTTTCTCCCTCAGGAGTGTCGTTTGTGTGTTGCAGACTACCTAAGGGCTGTTTCCTGCCACATGTTCTTTGGCCTTCTGCAAAAACATAGTCCCTCCAGGGGGAAGACAGAGTTTTAATGTTGCTGAAAAAAACACTTTAGGAAATATATCCAGAGCTATAATTAATTACATCAATATACATTTCCAGTCCCTTTTGGAATCTAATTATATTCTTGCCCTTGACTCTCTGTAGCTGTGACTTCCACAAGCTAATTACAGGTTGGCTGAAAAAGCATTTCCTCTTATCTCTATCTCAGTTGTTGTTTTGCACATTTTTATCACATCCATCTCCTGATATGAGGGGTCTGTTTCCAAGTTTCTCAAACACTTTCAATTTGTTTTGCATAGCTCCTCAAAATACTTTCTTCAGAAGACAATAATCTTTACTGTACATAAAATGCCAATGAGGACTTTTCTGATTTATAGAAGAGCACATTAGAGACCTCCATTTAGAACGTAAAAAAAAAATTAGCTGTGTGTTTCTGATCTTGACATCAAACTGAGGTAAACAGTGTTGGCTGAACTATCTGTGAAAGGGTCCAGTTTATTTTTTTGAGTCATATTGATTCAGCATCACTCCTACAAGACATGTTTTTATGATACAGAAATTTCTGTTGTTAATAATCAGAACAAAGTGTTGCATAAGTGTTAGAGATCTACACTTTAATTCAGATGCAGGCAGTCCTTGGTAAGTGGTAGGACATTTTCTGGCCTCTAAATAGAAAGAATCTTCTCGGGCAGATTTAGTAGCTCCTAAAAGTCAAGGCCAAAATGCCTAACCTCTATCATGTGCATGTTTGCATAGCTACAGCTCTTTATCCCTTCAAGCAAGTACTCTCTCCATTCTGGCATAAATTCCTTTTTACTCAAGTTGACAGATAAAACATTGATTTAAAAATATATTTCCATATCCAGGCACATTAAAGGTACAGTTTCTGTCCATATTCAGATTTTTCAATACAGACTTATGAGAAGACTTGACATCACCCACATCTTTACATATTTGATTTATTTTGATAACTTATTCATTTCTCCCTAGTCCTCAGCACCAAATAATAGAGGAGAGTTCAATGAACAAGAAACTAAAAGCAGGAAAATAGGGACTTAACTCTTGCCTGCAAAATAAAGTAGAAATGTTCACCTAGGAGTATATTTAAAAGGCATTAGCAACATTAGAGCTATATATTAGAAACAGATATGTATATACAGACTATCTCCATCTTGTACCTCATTTATACCTTCTCATTTACCATGCATGATACTACTGACATTAGTTTCTAGCATCAGTGGTTGATGCTACAGATTTAAACACCATGCTGAAGAAAGTTACTTTTGGCTGAGACCTCTGTCAAGTGGTGGGGCCACTAGTGCAGACCAACATACCAGGAAATTTCCTGTGAAAACACATGGAGGAAAACAATGAGGAACTGCCAAGGTCCTGACAGAATGTCCGAAATTTGTGTGATAAGATGTGCTATGTAGGATTTTTACAAGGATCCCTTATGATCACCATTCAAATCTCAAGTGGAAGGGAAAGAATCGAACAATGGCATCTGTCTCACAGGAGGTGTGGAAATGAGTTATAACAAAATAAACCACTGCTGAATGGGAGGAAGAAAAAGGATTTTAACCTGGCTACCAAGGCCTTGGGCAAGCACTGTGCAAATAGAAAAACTTGTAAACAGTAAACACATCTTTGTAGTTCTGAAGCCAATTAGGTATCTAATTGCATGTTGGGACCTTATTTATCCAGCAGCATGTGTGGTCGTTGTCTCCCTTTCTTTGGAGGAAGATCAGTCAGACTGCCACATCCCCTCTTTCCTGTCCCAAGTAAGTAATCACATCAAGTTCTCTACAGCAGAAAACCCGGCTAAAGAGCCCGAGGTCTCAGGAATACTATCACTGATGTAGTAGAGGTGAAACCACAAGCAGATGTCACTTTAGAGATTTCCCCTCTCCTGTTTCCATCATAAAACTACAACGTCCCTGCCTGCCCATTTGACTGTCACTCCTGGTTCCTCAAAAATCCCAACAAGACTTTTTCGTTTGAGGGAAACAACAGCAGAACTATCAGCCACAGAACTCCAAGACTCGTTTGAGAATCTCTAAAGAACACACATCCGTCTGCAACAGCACAGCTCTGTCTTTCAGAGATGAGAGGGCCTGGGGCCAGGCAGTTCCACATACTTATGAAGGTCAGCTGTTGTTTACTGAAAGAAGTATTAGAAATGGGATTGCAAAAGAGAAACGGGTTCCTTGCACAGGCCCTGAAGCATGGGGGTCTGAGGGGAGACAGTCATAATAAATAGCAGCATTTCATGTGGTAATTTCCCTAATTTTCATGAGTCAGAAAAAGTCCGTTTGAAAGAGATGTGGTAGCAAGTGCTCCTGGCACTGGATAAACAAACTGATTGCTCCAAAGGTAGGAGGAGCTGCCCTTTGTTCAGTGAGGGGCATAAATGGTCCCAGCTCAGAGAAGGGCGTCACCTGGAGCCTGGCCACTTTATCAAGGACAATCTGTGCCAAGCCAGTCAATATTTTGCCAGCTCTGGTCTGCATTTCTAAGTAACATCTAAATTCTATGTTCATAATTTCTACAAACTTACAGGGTGGTAGTTTGGAACCTTATTCATCTATACTGAGTATGTTTTGTTTGTTTTTTTCTCACATAAATGTTCCATAGTATCTCCATCTTCTAGCTTTCTTCTCCTCTGAAGTAGATAATGGATCATTTTAAAGCATCTTCAGGTCCAATTTGTCCCAAAGTCCACTGCTGTGTGAAGTGCCATCAGAAGGGAGAAAAACTCTGGTGTGTCTGTGTAAGAAAACAAGCAAGAGTGCTCCAAACTGCTCATTAGCTCTTGGCATACACTTCCATAATCCTCCAAAAGTGTGTCAGTACACTGAAGTATTTCTGATGACTCCATGGTACTCTCTGCCCGAGGTGGGGAAAGCAGGCACAATGACGGGATTTTCTCACAATTTTTAAATCCAAGGAAGGATGTAGCTTTTTCCTGTTGGGGTAATTTCCAAGAGCAAGAGTCATAATCTCATTTCTGGTGTGTATAACCTCTTGAGTCAGCAATATCTTACCCAAGCAGATAAAAAATTAGTTTTATTTCTTTTCTGGGTGCATTTAAGCTCTCTACTTTCTCTTTGCTAGCATATTCAGTGGGCATCTCCCACAGCTCCCAGGAATTTCAAAACAGGTTAATACACTTCAGGACTGACCTGAAAACAGGCCCTGAGTGGTCCTTTAAGTCTCTCTTAATGGATCAGCTTTGGTAGGTCAAGTTACTGACGATGCACAAATACTTGGGTTCATTTTATTCATTAAGAATAATCTTTTTGCACCATTATTTTGCTAGAAATGCACAGATATTAGATGGTAAACAGCAAAAATAGGATTCTCTGCAGATGGGCATATTGCAGAAGCAAAATGAGATTGCATAAAATCACACCCTCTCAGTTCTTCCCACCAGAAATAGAGAATTAGTAGTCTTAGCATATCAAACAAGAGAAGTGGTGGCCTGAAGGACCCAGCAAATCAGATTAATTCAGCTCAAAGATGAATTTGGTTTTAGCATTGTAATAAAAAATTAATCCCCCTTTTATGTGACAATTTTAGGTTGGTTATCTAATATAAACAAAGTACCAGCTCTGATCTCAGGTGCTGTAATTGTGGAGCTGAACTAATTCACAGCCACTGAGATCTTTTCCAGCCTTCTATTCCAGGACCAAGAGGCATAACAGATTGAATATAGCTACAAATAGCTATAGGCTCTGTCCTGTTTTCATGCATTTATGATTTCATTTTAAAGTCAATGCTGCTATAACATTGTTTACTGAATGTTTAATTTGCTGAGCACACAGAATTCCAGCTGAAGCTAATGTGAATTGCAGGTGCTCAAACTGCTGAAAAGTAAACTGCCCCTTTTGTATTTAAATGTATGTTAATAGGAATCCATCAGGTTGCTGTGCTTCCACAATGATTAAAACATCAAAGAAGTCAATAAATACATTCATAAATAAATAATTACTCATGGAAAAAAAAACCCTCACATTACATTGTACTTCCTGTCCTTCATCCCAGCTCTTCCCAAAGGGCTTGAACAAAACTTCCTGACGTCAGTTAAAATCTTTCTTTCGCATTTAGCAGACTTTGAGTCAGGCTCTGAATGCCTGAGAAGAGACCCGAGCCTGTATGACCGAAACATATGCCAGTCTAAGGCACTATGCTCCAGTGCAGGAAAAGCATCAAGGGATGGGATGTGGCACCCTGAGTGTGGCTTTCCCAGCCCAGTGACACAGCAACAAACCCAGAGATCTTGGCTTGTAGTGAAGAGTCCAGTTCACAGCAAACCAGGACAGGGCTGTAAAAACACATTTGCAGGCAGGGTCTGGTTCACCCTGCCAGCTCTGCAAGGCAGAGCTCTTGGGCTAAGCACTAGGCTGTGTTAACAGGATGTCAGGGGAGATTATGTATCATTTCTACCATTCATTTCCTTTCCTGGACTTCAGCCTAACTCTTCAGTTCTTTTCAGGACATTTCAGAAAGCATTACATAAAGTGAAAACCTCAGGCTTGCATCTAAAATCCAAAATTAAGCTGTTATTCATATCTCCTGGTCACCTTCAGATACAGATAAAGAACAAACAATGCCACTGGCCAATTCACTCGCCCGCTTTTTGGGGGTCATCCAGCCTTGGCTATGTGATGGAGGAACTGTTCAGGCATTAGGACCACAAGCAAGGGAGGACCTAGAAAGGAGAAAAATTCTCCCCTATCCATCACTGTTTAGTGTAGCAATGCTGTGTAGTAAATTTGCAGTTTACACAGTAACTTCACAGCCTTGTCTGTGGCAATACATCCTTCAGCCATCCCCGTTGCCTGACTCCCCTCAGCATACATCATGGAGAGGGTACAAGGCATGAGGGTAAGGAGGTGCCTGCTTTAGAGCAGGTTGATGAAGATTTATAGTTGTCGGAGTAGCATAAGCTATTGCCCTTTAATATTTTTTATTTCTTCATCTGTGAAGGAAATAGAACATAAATGTAAATTGTGGCCTTTCTTGAAAACTTCCAACATGTTCATTTCTTGGCCTTGCTGAGAATGAGAACTCAGCCGGTGTGCTGTGTGCAACCTGGGACCAAGTGTTCACCATGCCTCTCTACAGCTTCAAAACCGCAGACTTCTGAGCGGAAATTTTATTTATTGAAGGGTCAAGAATGTATTGTGAGTCACTGTGTTTTTCTGCTGTCTGCATTAAACTGGAGTGAAATTGAAATCATACTTCAGTCCTTATTCAAATGCCTTTTCTTGGCAGGAGGAAGGGAAGTTTGGCCTCTGCACTCTGATTGGCAGCGTGCTGCTTGGTTGGTAGCTAGCACTCAGCCTTACTGGGTCCTCCCTGTTGTCAACAGGACGGATCTTTTCCAACAAAAGCAACATCCTGTCAGCTACTCCTTCTGCCAGGAACCTGCCTTTTCCTCCCCCGCAATTGCTCTCTTTCTCCAGGTTCAGGCAAGAAAACAGTAATGCATGAAAGTGAGTGAGCCCACAGAAGGAATAGCCATCAGACCTTAAATTCATGCTTCCTGTGGGCTGTATAATATTCTTCTCCATTCATAAGGCCTGTAAGAGCGAACAAAATGCAGCCTCTGTCTTTAACTCATAAGAAGAGTTAGATAAAGGGGAAAAATACTTTCATGTGAGGAAAGATAGGGATATATTCTTAGGACTCTCTCCACATATTTAGGAATACTGTCTTGGTGGTGCAGCTACAGGAATGCCATCAAGGAAAACAGAGTTATTTGGGACAGGGAGGGCAACCAGCCAGTGCTCAGCTTCTTGCCAGCATCCAGCATTGAGAGAAGATCCCACACTTTAAAGTTCTTCTAAAGAGCATATGATAACATATTTCCAGACGTTAGAAAACAGCTGTATAGAAGTGGAGCATGCTGGGAAGAATGGGAAAAGGAGGAGGGAATGAGAATAACTGCAGAGGAGGTTTCAGTTTCTCATTGCAGGCTGGACAGGTAATAGTCCCTTCTTTGATGATCTCTTCTATGGGTTTCAATATTCTCTGTCTTTAGCACAGCAGATTTGAAAAGACATCAGAGAGACCCGATCCATCAAAAAGCAGGGGGAAACAGAGCCACTTATGGGATGCAACTAGGAGAGTGATTATGAAAGTTCTTCCATTAGCCCCAAGGAGACTCAAGACCTCGGCCTCTGCAGGAGAGGGAGAATACCAGATGTTGCCAGCCAAGGAACATGCATATGTCTCTTCATAAAGGAAGAGGGAAATTGCTTTCTTTCACAAGGGCAAAGGCTGAAAAGCTGACCTAGAAACAGGGGATAACACGCACAATGGGGAACATGCAAGAGAGCTGATGACAGCCTTAGGCATGACTTCAATATAGCCTAATAATTTAAAGGAATGGATTAGCTGAGAACATCCCATAAAGAGTGCACAGTGTTTTCAATTAATACTTAGGTATATTCCATGATTATAAAATACCTTTGGGCTATCCATTTTTCAATGACGTGTCTATATTAATCCTAGACTTTTTTTTCACTAAGTGATGGCTGCTACTGTCTGCTAAGAATGTTCTGCTTCAGTAAACTTTGATTTCACTTGCAGTTGTGCATTTATTAGGCAAGATTATCATCATCCAAGTTTCCAGGGTTGGGAATTCATTTGAAAAATATGGTCTATTTGCATTTAATTATCACATATTTACTGAGGAAAAATATAAACACGCCTGTTTTAGGCAAGGAATGAAGCCAGTAACGTACTGCAGACTTGGGATTGTGCTTTTTAATATAATCAAACTACTGTTATAAATAATTCACAGTTTCCACTGTGGAAAAAAACTGAAGATGGTTTTCCTGGTAGGTTGTTGTGGGTTTTTTTCATGCTAAAAAAAAAAAGGATATTTTACAAAATACCAAACTTACTGAGACAGATTCTTTGTAGCACACAAGATATAGTTAAAATTCACCTTGAAAGAGGATGTAAAGGAGAAAAGAATACTCTCTATGAAAAGTAGCTACCAATTCCAGCTTCTAGAAGAAGAAAAAAACTAGAAATATGTTTTTATAAGACACCAAAACTAAACAACCAGATGACAAGATAAGGAAATGTCAAGTTAACTTTTGGGAAACAAATCCTCTGCTGAAAGTTCACGCAGTTCCAGTCACTGCACAGACATTTTATGTTGTCCCCAGTATAACTGACTCACAAAACGTAGACGAGGGATTCTGACTTTACATCAAGGCAGAGCTACTGAACTGGTATTAGACAAGAAAAGCAAATCTCATGGCATTTTAAAATTCCTGCATGGGTTATTTCCTTGTCCACCTGCTGTGGTGTCCTCTGTACAGATTTTGGTGAACTGAAACAGAAAGAACAATCAGCTTCCTTTCAGCAAAGGACTTTCATCCTTTCCCAAAGAGCTGGGAGACTGCCACTGACACTTACCAAGCTATTAGACCACACCCAGGACTCTGATTATACTGGGCTAGAAAAGATAGACCCTGTAGGGTACTGGTGGGCTGAAGGGTGGGTGCTTGCTGCCAAACCAAAGAGCAAGAGGTCTGGGGGCAAGTATGTGGGGTTGAATTGAGGGCTTATAAATTGGTGATGACTAATGCTGAAGATGTCAACAAGGTTTGTGAGGCATATTGTGGGGCCCCATGGAGGTGGGTAGAAGCAAATGAACAGCTGCTTGGGCTCTGCTGCTAGCCTAGACACCAAGCTGACACATAAACACACTGCCAGAGAACTAAGCAAGTGTCTTTATAATATTTGAGATGTACAAGACATGTTGGTGTGACAGGCCTTACCCAGACCTTAGAGAACATCTGAATTTTCTCAACAAGCAGCTGAGGGCTGGGCAGGCTGGCCCAAGGTGCACCAAGCAGGGCCAGACACCCATGTTTAGATAACAGAATCCCACCTAAAGTGAGGAACAAGGGTATTCCTTGGTGGCTCCAGAACGGGACCCTGCAGCCAAGAGGCTCTCATATTAGATGAGGAAAAAGGAAACAGGATGTACATGAAACCATCTGGGGAAACATTCCATGTAATAACAGCCATGGAAGGCGCAGATGACTTTCACAACAGTAAATTCAGAATTCAGCACAAGACATCCTCAGACACCAAACATTTCAAGCTGATAGGTCCCCTGCTGCAATCTTGTTGAATTACAAAAATAAATAAGTATTGCCTAAAAGTTTCACTTTAAGCAAGTCCAAAGTGGGTTTACCCCTTTTTAGTTTGATTTTGAGACCCTTAGAATTTTGCTTGTAAATACGTTTATTTCTACTGGTTTTATTTTTTGTTATTAAACAAACTAATATTAATGCCTATTACTGCTACTGCAAGAAGTATAACGTTCCCTTTCATTATATTGCTCTTTTCTATTATATTGCTACTTTGCAGCTTCCTTCCTTGTTTTCAGATGGTGTCATTGTCAACTTCGTCACATCTGTCTTCCATAGTCTTGAACCTGGGGTTTGGTATATCAAGTAAGATTACAATTTCTCTACACTGGTGTGTTCTTCCAGAGAAATCAACACTCATTGAGATTCTAACAGCATGAGATAGATCCAATTTTATATTTTTACTAAACATTTCAAGAGCCTCTATCCTTGCCCTAGCCACATCATCCCTTGCTTTTGAAATTACTTGCAAAACAATTTGCTACTTCTGAATTTGATTTCTTCCATCTGTCTTTTTAAAAATTAAAAATTTTATAGGAGTATATATGTTGCCAGAAGCAAGTGAATTTATACCATCAGCTAAAGACTTGTGACAACTCGAACTTCAGTCCTAGGTTTAAAAGACTTCATTGCATAACCCTCTTTTTTTTTTTCCACCTTCAATTCACCACTACTGTCAATAGGTCTACTTAGGTGTGTAAGATGCATTTGTATGAATAAGTACTTGCAGTTATGTCCCATGAAGAAAACAAAACAAGCTTCAGGCAATTGGCCAACTGATTGTTAATGACTTGACATTATGCAACTCATTCTCCACATGAACAATAACATTTATTGTATTGAGAGTTCAGGAACTAAGTATAACAGGAACCAGCAAGACATAACTAAAATTAAAGCAAGGCAGAAAGGAAAGCCATGGCAGTTATTTAATTTCCCTTCAGAAGTGAGATGGGAAAACAATACCATTCCTTCATTCATTCTTCTTCTCTAAAAAGAAAAACAAAACAAAACAAAAACACACCACACAAACCACACAGATACAGAAACTTCAGACCCAAGGTCCTGGTTTGCAAAAATTTAGCTTCTGCCAAAAGGGCATAATTAAGAGCATGGGATGACTCTATAATGAAAGCAAAACTGAGGTTGAATATGAAGTATCTCACCCCAGTATCCACTGGGACTAAAGAGAATGGCATTCTGAGGACTGAAACTCCCCCATCTTTATGCATACCACAGTATTCAAAGGGACTGAGATATAGCAGCCACATAGAAAGACAGCAGGAAAAAATGTATTGCTCTTTTTTAAAATTGTTTTTACTGAGAAAGTATCTAAAAGATTAATTCCTGTCATCTTGCTCAATAAGCAACCAGATTCTGAGAGAACAAATGGTCATTACTTTTGATGAACAGTAAGAAGTTCCAAAGTTTTTTAAAATCTTTAGATTTTCATTTAGAAATTAGAAAGAAAAGTAATTCAGTGGCCCAGTAGAACATCTAAAATGAAAATCTGGTCCCATTGAGTCTGACGACTGGGCTTTCATTCTCCTTGGCCAGTCCAAGATTTCCGCTACAGAGCTTTTAAAAAATCCACGTAAAACCTGGGCTTAATTTTCCTAAATATTGGTGAATGTTTGTAATTCTCTTACGGTATTCAATCAAAGATTCTTTACTTCTCAGAAAACATATGACTGATTAGAATTGACAAGGAGTCAGAAGCAGAACATATGCCTCTAGTTCATGTTAGTAAATTTGTTTTTCTGATTGTAATAGTACTGTATGTAAAACCCCAAATTGTAAGACATGGGCAATACCCCTAAAGGTAGAGAAATCGGCCTGATTTTAATCTGAAATAGCTGGGGTATCCTGATGCTGGTTTAAGAAGGAGTTTTGTGGCAAAGACAGTTTGTCCTTCAAAGTGTTTGCTCTCTTACAGCACCTAGTCTGCAGTATATTGAAGAGAAACAAGACTAAGAAAGTCAATATACAAAAGATTTAAGTCAGCAAACCTATTCCTCCACCTGGAAAGTATCTTGGATATGTATGGCCTAATATTTAGTCTCTTTCCTGATGGTGATTAGTAATTAGCAACCTCTTACTTGGTTGACCACATGCAGAAGTTATCAATTATATTGGCCAGAAGAGATGAAAAAATCCCTTTTGTGGGCTTTCTGGCTTCTTCTCAGGTAGAAAAGTGGTGTAACAATTCCCTGACATACAGCATTTCACAGGCCTGTTTTCAGATGTTCTTGGAAAAAAAAACCAAAAAACCAACTAAACAGCTGTGAAAAAAATAAGATACAAATTCACCAGCACCCCACCCCTCTACCCCCCCAAAAAAAAAAAATTAAGCAATGATCTTCTTAGATTGAATTTCATTAGTTTGGGTCAATTCTTCTTTTATCAACATGGCTCACTTGTTGCTACCAAACATGCTTTAATACAGCGTATTTACAAACTCTCTAAAGCAGAAAAGCAAAGCAAAGCTGTTAGAATGAGCTTATTCTTACTGCATGCACACCAGTCCCACTTCAGCAGAGAAAAGCCTTATTGTTTAACAGATTGAGACATACTAAAGCAAAATCAAGTGACTTGCTGCCTGTTGAACAAACTATTGACTGGAACATTGTAACTCATGCTGTTTTCAAAAGGCCAGATTTTACCAAATCTAAATGAAATTCTGATCAGTGCATTCAAATTTGATTGAATGCAGTAAGAGTTGGAGATGCTGGTTATGCTACAGCTTAAAGCCTAAACTGTCTCAGGACAATTACAAAAATCAAAAATTGCCTGCTCTTTTCAGTTTCTGTTTGACTTTTCAAACATGTGGGGAATAGAAGGGGGGACATTTCCCTTTCAGACTGTGGATTTCGAAGAGGAGAACGTGCAATAGTGGTTTTTCTCTAGCAAACATTTATTTAATCAGATCACTGCACTCCTCAATTCATGATTCAGGAGCGGCAGCACCTTTCATAGGACAGGGGGAAGTTCAAAGGGAGCAATCATAGAATCATAGAATCATAGAATTGATTGGGTTGGAAAAGACCTCAGAGATCATCAAGTCCAGCCCTTGGTCCAACTCCAGTCCGTTTACTAGATCATGGCACTCAGTGCCACGTCCAATCTCAGTTTAAAAACCTCCAGGGACGGTGAATCTACCACCTCTCTGGGCAGGCCATTCCAATGCCTCATTACTCTCTCTGTAAAGAATTTTTTTCTAATATCCAACTTAAATGTCCCCTGGCAGAGCTTAAGCCCGTGCCCTCTTGTCCTATTGCTGGCTGCCTGGGAGAAGAGACCAACCCCCACCTGGCTATAACCTCCCTTCAGGTAGTTCTAGAGACTGAGGAGGTCACCTCTAAGCCTCCTCTTCTCCAGACTAAACAACCCCAGCTCCCTCAGCCTCTCCCCATAGGACTTGTGTTCCAGTCCCTTCACCAGCCTTGTTGCTCTTCTCTGGACCCGCTCCAGCACCTCAATATCTTTCCTGAACTGAGGGGCCCAGAACTGAACACAATACTCAAGGTGTGGCCTCACCAACGCAGAGTACAGGGGAAGGATCACTGCCCTGGTCCTGCTGGCCACGGTGTTTTTGATACAGGCCAGGATACCATTGGCCTTCTTGGCCACCTGGGCACACTGTTGGCTCATGTTGAGCTTCCTGTCAATTAGTACCCCCAGGTCCCTTTCTGCCTGGCTGCTCTCCAGCCACTCTGTCCCCAGCCTGTAGCGCTGCATGGGGTTGCTGTGGCCAAAGTGCAAGACCCGGCACTTGGCCTTATTGAACTTCATCCCATAGGAATCAGCCCATCTCTCCAATCTATCCAGATCCCTCTGCAGAGCCCTCCTGCCCTCCAGCAGGTCAACTCTCCCTCCCAACTTGGTGTCATCAGCAAATTTGCTGCTGATGGTCTCAATCCCCTCATCTAAATCATCAATAAAGATGTTAAACAGGACTGGGCCCAACACTGACCCCTGGGGGACACCACTGGTGACCGGCCGCCAGCTGGATGCAGCCCCGTTCACCAGCAATGTGAAGCAGAATTGGGAAGGGAAAGGAAGGGCAAAATGAATACGTTCAGATCAGAATGATACTGGATGACTACGGAGACTGAAGCTCTTTCTATCAGTTTGCTGCATTCCTTCCACCCAAATTTTTATCTTATTTCACTTAGGCACTGATACCATCAGTCACCTGAGTCATTCTGCCCTGGAAGCACCTCAGTGTGAAAGCAAAATGAGGCATCTGCAACGTGCTTCTTTTTCACTAGTGGTGCGGCTTAGCCCTGTTTATATGAAAGGGACAACACAGAGCAGGCTGATGAAATAGCCCTATGTCATGCAACATGAGAACTCTCCTTACCTAGCTGAATAGAAGAGACCACAGAATGGACTTTGGCTTGTTCGGTATATAAATAAATAGATATAAATATGGAAGTAATTTTGAATTACACTCATACAAAAATATATTTCATTCTACCATATAATAATTTTAATATCTAATATGTAGTAT
Organism: Grallaria varia; assembly: GCA_013396735.1. NCBI lineage: Eukaryota > Metazoa > Chordata > Aves > Passeriformes > Formicariidae > Grallaria > Grallaria varia. Next base: position 78,303 of record VWZG01001524.1, read on the forward strand.
ATGCTATTAATTATATGCAATATTTGCATAGATATATAATGTTAGTAATAAAATTTTAAAATATTTCATTCATAAAAGCATATAATAATATAGAATACTTACAAATTAAATAAAATATTAAATTATGAAGTAGTAAATTGTTCAGCACCGTGGCTCAAATAATAGCGAAACTCAACATCAGGCAGTTATTTCTGAACACAGGTCTGGAACTTAACAGCTATCTCCAACATGTCATGGGCCAGAAATGGGATCATTACTCCTGAAGGTTCCTAGTGTGAAATGGCCAGCTAAGGATTTTTCAAGTTGCTCTGATAAAGCATTTATTATCTTTTATTCCTGATATTTGGGATATTTTGCAGGGGAATACTGAGTTGCAAAGCAATAATGTATAGTATTAAATCCACTAAACCACAAAACTCCTAAAAAACACTTCTCTTAAAGGATATAATTCCTGAGAGGCCTAGAAATTAAATAAAAGTTTAGTCTCCTCTTCTGTCCTTCTGTATCTCACCTGGGGTGAACAGCAAAAGTTGGCCTTGAACATAGATACCCAAAAAAAATAGTGATGGCATGGAAAAAAAACACATTTTTTTTCACAGGAAAAGTACTCGGCCAGGCCTGCATTCCTTTCAGTGGCCATATAAGCCCTCAGCAGCTGAATGAAATAAGATTATAACACAGTAGTTAAAGTTGTGCTTACAGCGTTCCTTGGCTTTTGCAATTCAGTTCAGCTTCAGCACCAAAAATAACAAACAAGTCATGCCTCCAAAACATACACAGGTTGTTTAAAAACTCCGAACTTTTAAAAAAATAGCACATCTGAAAATACTTTATTGCATTTCTGCCATTTTACTTTTCCTGTACAATCATAAGAGACATAACTATGAAGCTTAAACCAGGGACAGAAGAAAACACTCCAGAAAGCAAGGCCTTAAAAGAATACTAAAACTACAAAATACTTGTTAAGAGATGAGAGAAGAAAGCACTACAATACAAGCTGGAAAGATGTCATGTGTGAATGCATGAAATTCTTGAATGTGTTGACTGGGAACTGTGCATTTCTATGGCAGGTGGGACAAGGGACACGTTAGCTAAAAAAAAAAGGGACCTTGGAATGTAACCAGTTGTGAGGGGGGAGGAGAGAGTGCTCTGCATTCTTCTTTGCCTACTTTCACATTTTAATTTTTTTTAAAATAAATTAACCTCCACTCTTCTCACCTTATTTTGCAACCTTCTCTTTCTGAAGGCTGCTCATTTTGAGTAGAAATATGAAGTAAAAGAAACCCCAGTAGGAAAAGTAGTTTGTTATAATTAACCTACCATAATTAAGAGAACAGTAAATGTGTATTTCATTAACCTCCAGCAAGCACTAAGTAAGGGCAATTTGCCACAATATTGCTTTACAATAGCATTTCCTACTGCAAGAAACACCATCTGGGTTTATAAACAAGAGGACATCACACCTCCACCTTATGAAGATAATGAGTTTGCCCTCATAACACTTCTTTTCCCATGAAACCATCTAAAGGTTGGGTTGAGGGAGTGCAGCAAAACCGAGGTGCAGCTCTGCCTCTCAGAACTCTCCTAAACTCCACAGCCCTGCACGCAGTGGGCTGGTGCCCAGCCGGGTCTGCCAGTGCTGGCTTCAGGTGAAGCAGACTGCCTGCAGCCTGAGGACACGCTTGGAGAATTCTTGCTCTGGAGTATTTGGAATCAGGTCCAAACGCTGGAGATGAATAAATAGCACAGCTCATTAGGGTGGCACAGGCACCTTGCAACCAGAGCTTTGTGACTATGACTATCATGACAAAAGCCTTGTTTCTGGCAGTATTTCAACTACTTGTCAAGACTGAGGATAAATAAATATATTCATAAAATAAACAACAGCAATAAACCCAACAGGACTGTACAAAACATCAGTGGGGGTCAGGAAGGATCACTGTTGACAACGTCACACTCCGTTTGGTTTTATAAACCAGTAAATCACGTTTATCGAACCAGTAAATTTAAACTTTATAAAAAACTTCTGCTATCTCTTTTTATTCTCATAAATCTGAAGAAGATGATTGCTTGCTCTGAAGTATAGTAATATAGTGTATAATGTAATGCAGTGTTTGATATAACTAAAAATATTATTGCTTTAAAGAAAACCTTCAGAAAATATACTGGATGTTTTTCTTGAACTGATACTCCAAAGTGTTTGGGGAGCATTTAAAATGATAAACAATACCTCAGTTTACAAGATTTTTATGTGACCTTTTTTTTAGAGCAAGACTGTACAAGGAAAATTATTCCATTGTTTTCATTTACCCTTAATAAATTATCTTCTGAGCCCAGTTGCTGAAATAGATTATTATATTTTGCTTTCTTTTCAAAAGGTGGGTTAAAACCTGCTTAGGTTCCATGATGGGTTTTGCAATATTAAGTCAGTTGCAGCTAAAGTTCATAGATAAAATTTGTTCCCTTTGTACAAAAGAACCACAAAGAATTCAATTAGAACACAGCAGATGCCTTGTCTGAAGAATAGGAGGCTGCTGATTTCATAAGATAGGACATATTGTACTTGATCCTAAAACTATTCAATCATTCTAATATATTAGTTTTACATCGGTAGTCAGAAGGATCTCCAGTCCTAGGCATATCCATATGCTGCTATATACAAATACAGAGAAAAAAAATCCCCTGTCCTCATTCCAAAGAACTTGCAATCCTAGTTCACATTTTAATAGGATTAGCATATGAAATTATATATTCTACCTTATTATCTTTAAATGAATATTTTTGAGTGTATAAAGATACCTGCTTGTACACACACTTCTTTTATTGCCTTTTCTTAATGTCCTTGCTCAAGGCCCATGGGAATCAATAGGAATGAAAATTATTACATTTATTTTCTTAGCCTTTGTGTCAGGCTAGAAGTAGGATACAGCCCTCTTGATTTCTGGTGACTATTATGTTGCTTTTATATTTGAGCTACATGTTTTTGTTCCCGTTTTAAAAAACAAAATAGTTTTTGGGTGATGGGTGCAGGGCATCACTCATCTGATCAATGTCTGCTTTGGGATGAAATTAATCACTCTATAGGTTCCACAGGCTGGGCTGATTAGGTCTTCATGAACTGTCAGGACCTGAGACATCCTTCCTGCAGAAACCTAAAGCTTAGGGTGCTGAACGCCTCCTGGGGGTATTTAAGGAATCCAAGAGCTCAAACATTTAGTTCACCTGTTATTTTTTCTATATATGCACAAGGTAACACAGATTCCCAATTGCAAAACTTGTATATTTGCATGGATGAGGATTTCCCAAAAAGGTGAAGGACAGGGTGCTGCCACCTCCCATCAGCCCCCTCCCTTTCAAACAGCAGACACAGCTTGATGCAAATCTCTAGCCTACAGAAGAGCCAAACCTTTTCCCAGCTCTTGCTGCTGAAGAAATAAGCTGTGATGCTCTAAAGCAACCGAGGAATATGTCATTATTTCCTGCTTCAGCTTCTTACCCAGCCTGGTGCAGAGACATGCGAGCAGCAGAATGTACGTGCCCACCCCCTCCCTCATTTAGGACTGTTCATTTATGCGTGTGCACGCACAGCCTCCTGCACACATGCAGGCACACAAACTCATCCATCTCCATTCTACGTGAGACCCCATTGCTAAAGAAAGACAGAGAAAAAGTTCTAAGCCTTTTTTTACTCCGAGTGCAATTTTGCAAGAGCTGCATGTGCAATTCATCATGTGTGATGGGGTTGCAACATCAGGCATGAACCAGTCAATCTATAGAGAGCTGGCTTGAAGCAATTCATGTACTGCACCGCCATTGGCTACAGATTAACAGGCTGCCAGGTTTTGTTGCTATTTTGGTGGGAGGAGGGAGTGAAATATATCATTGCTTGGGTATTATATGTACCGAGGCCAAATCTTACAGATGTAGTCTTTGTTATACTGCTGGTAACTAGCAGGGTAACGCAAAGATGGGCATACACCTAACACCTGAGCTGCACTAAATGTATGAAATGTATTTTTTCATACATAATTTAAAACCTACCATTACACTGCTTTTCATTGTTTATAAACACACATTTTCACAACCACACTAAAATAAAAAAAGACCAACCCAAACCCCACACGCTCTTGAGATGGGTATGTGGTGGCTTGAGCTAGAAACCAAGCTCTGGTCATCAGCTGGAAGCCAGACATCCTTTGTTGCGTTCACATGTTTAAATCCCAGGAAGCAAACACATTTCAAGCGACCATCATGGCACTGTTTCCATCTTGGCTTTTCAGATTAAAAAATTAGTGTTAGATCCTCAGCAAAACTGTAACACCAAAATAAGTATTATGTAAGGGCAGTACATAAGTAGGTTATAGAAGGGCAGAATAACATCATAAAGGGAAAGTATTTGTGACTCATTTTTTCTAATTCTTTTAGGAGTTTTCTTAATGTGCAGTGCACAATTGAAATAAATGGAAACTTTAAGAAATATTCTACATAAGACAGAGTCCAAAAATGCAGAAGGTTATGCAAGGCTAACTGTAAAAATAAGCAGATGAGTCCTCTAAAATAATATTGCAACATTTTTTTGGCTTCCATTTATTGGTTGCCATAGGATTTTTAGCCAGTGAGCAACTGCTAAACACAAGGCTGCCTCATACCATAGCCTGGCTTTTAAGAGAAGAAAAACATTAACATTGTTTAATGAACAAAGTTTTCTGGATAAGTACTAGCAAACGCTAGGAACTTATTTTCCTACTGTCTAAAACCAGAGAGATTTGCAAGTGTTATATTTATGCTGCTGTGCCCAATTTGAATCTTCCTCTCTGACAACACACAAAGCTCTTCCCCAAATAAAAAGCAACTTGTTTTTGAGGGAGGTTGTAGGGGGAGAAAGTCCAAGACCAAACAGGTTAAAGTGCCATGTACACAACAGAGGATCACAAGGCACTTTTAATGAGCTCTTTGAGTTACACCAGCTGCTTCTGGAGCCAGAGTGAACATCCACTGGTGGACATTAAAGTGAAGAAATGGAAAATGCTTTTCTAATGCATTTAATTTCTCTACTTAGCAGGTGGTTAAGTGTGCTCCATGTAGCACATCCTACATGGAGGGATAACTGGAGGAAAATAAAATAGTGACATGCTATAAAACATAAATAATTGCATTTGCTCTTGATATTTTATTCAGTCTCCTAGTACATCTTGATGTATCAACATTCATCATTACTATTTTTTATGATGCTGATTTATGCTTTCTCTGCAGATGAGTTTATTTCTGTGTTTTGTCCAGTGACTGATAGATGTAAAAGGCTTAAATCACGCCATGTGTGCCCGTGGCTGAGTGCTTATTCACATGTTACATAACGGTCAGGCTCCTTTGGCCTGAAACCCTTCTGGGCCAACAAGATTTGCAAGCTTGTTTCACAAGTGACCCTTTCTGAAGAGGGAAGGAGAGGACTTTTCCACATAAATTACACACGTAATTACATTTTTTAAAATAGCCTAGTGCTGGCACCTAGGAAACTCTCAAGGTAATGACAGAATAGTGTTCTGAGCCTCAGGTTTACAAAACCTAAAGTTTTCTGGACCACCCTACATAGGTGTCTGTATAGATGTGTCCATACACTGCCATCTGAGATGTTCTAGGGCACTCCACCACATCACCAGCTGTCTCTTCACAAGAGATCCTTCTTCCATAGCTTTTGTGTCACATCCAAAAGTCTTGTGTAGGTGTCTTGGACACCTGGTGTATCTCAAAGGAAACAATACATTTCTGTGTGTACAAGTGATTTGGGGCTCTGGCAAGGAGGGACGATTAATCCCATTTAACTTTCGACATCTATGCCTGAGCTAGTCATGCTGGGCTCCTTTTATAGTCAGCAGAGAGAAATATAGTTGTCAACATTTAGCTGGACAAGTCCTGCCCCCAAATTCCACTTGTGTAAGCCATTACTCCCAGCTTCAATAGCATTAGATGGTCCAAATCCTGTCTTTGTCCTCCCTGTAAATGTAAAGCTGGCAGTGGGTTTCTCTGTCCCTCTGTGAGGAACTTAAGAGCTGAGGTAGAACAAAGCTTGGGCTTGGCTATATGACTCCAGAAGCGCGGCCAATCTTCCCTGCTGTGCTCTGACAGAGTAACCTTTTCTTGTGAAAACAATCTTGGAACAAGCTTTGAAATTGCCCTAAGTATCACAGTCTTTGGTCTAGTTTGGCAGCAAGAGCACTATGATTTCCCCCCAGGACAACAAAGACTACAGTCTACCTACTAACCTCATGAAAGAAGGTCTTTCCCAGATCTCTGAGGATTAAAGCTGGTATTGATTCAGCTGACTGGAACTCACAGCAAATTGATAGTGTCAAGAGGCTGCAAAGATGTATTGAAAGATGTGGTTTCCACTTCTCTGAACAACTGGCATCAAACAGCTACAATGTTGGAAGCATTACTTATGGATGGAAGCAGCAACATTTAGAGTCTCTTAATTCCAACTACCATTAGAAAGATGATGAGAACCCTTCTACCCTTTAGGACACTGGTATTTGTGAGATAGATAGCCTTTGAATATAATAGACAAAACACGCATTTCTCCCTTACTTCTATGGTGTCCTCACCAGGGTGGCCTGTAAATGCACTCCGAGTGACCTGGCAGCACAAACCCCATGGCAGCAAGTGTCACTTACAATTTCAGTTGTTCTAAATAAAAGCAAAGTGTATTGGCAGGGTGGAAAAAGTCAGAAGATAAAATTGTTTAAGCCAGTGATGGAGGGATTTTCATCTTTGTTCTGTAATTTAGGAAAACAGATTACCAAAAGTCTATGACTGCTTGCATAAAATACTGCATATCTGCCACATCTGTTATCTTCAAGACTTCTTTATGGCCAAGACTATCCAAAACCTAAAATCTTAATTTCTCTAAAAATTACTAACTACAGAAAATAGCGATGACGTTGTTGAAGGAGAACTGTGCATGAAGGAGCAGAGCTTGTTAAATTGTGGCATTTTGCAAAATCAGTTGTACAACCCCAGTATGCTTGATGGAAAAAATGAGGTACAGGCTAGCCCTTGCTCAACCAGCAAATAAGTAGAACTCAAAATACCACTTGGCTCTTGACAGGTTGGCATGCAGTATTATTCTAGAATAGCTCAGACATGTTTTTCCTACAGAAGGGGCAAAGGGCATTTTCTTCCTTACATTTACCTATGCAGAAAAACTACTCATAAAGGCGGGGAAAAAAAGAGGAAGGTGACAATCACTCTGCATCTCCTGTGCTCTGAGGACATAAATGCAACCTTGATCTCGTCCTGGCTTTCCACACGCAGCTAAATTTACCCAGGAAAAATTTCATCCTGCAGTAAAATGTGGGTTATCCTCATGGCCTGATCAATCAGCAGGGATGAAATCAGGCGATGTTGACTACTCCAGTTTTATCAGCTGCAGACAATAGCAAAATGTCAGTGGATTTCTCTGAATCACGCATTTCATGCTGTTGATGTTCCTTTTTTAAATTAAAGACAGCACATTGAGAACTTTCTGACAAATCTCAATGCTGTCCTGAGGTTACATGAGATCACTGGTTACTCATGTTAGCAGCTCCTCAGACAGGGAAAAGACAGTTCTACACAGTACCAAGAAAATGGATTTGTTAACATCTCTCATCATGTTGAAGAGGAAAAAAAAAAAAAAGCCTTTTCTTTCTCTGCCATAAATTTTTTGTTGCAATCATGCTACTGCTCTTCCAAGATACGTTCCTTTGACTGAATTAGAGAGTTTTTAAAAAGTAACAACTGGTAAAATATGCATGTACTTACTCATCTTGAGCAGCTTGATTTGATTGGCCTTGATTTGAGCTACCAAGGAGAGTAGGCACGTTATGTAACTTTTGAAGCAATGTTTATTCTAATCAAAAGTTTGTATGTAGTAAAGTCTTTTTACCCCAATGCAGCTGGAGCCCTGTCAGAAACTCGGTACCCTGAAGAGCTGCAATTTTTACCCACACATACGCTCCCATCTTACAGCAGCTCTAAAGGCATGGATCAGGCACATTTCTTATTAATGTGAAAACTAAAATGTTTAATTAGCAATTAAAAACACTTAGAAATCACCAATAATCTGTAGCTGTGGTGATTACACATAGGAGAAAGTAGAAACTAACAAAATATGAAGTAATAAAATCCCATTGGTGACCAGTAAGCATGAGCTCCCCACTTCTAGCAGGCTGATACTGAACTCTTAAAATTAAACCACAACTGCATGGAATTGAACACTTTTTTTCAACCCATAATATTCTATTTCTGGCTAAAATGCATGTCTCAATTTTACCCTTATCTCCAGTGACTGAATTAGACCAAATTTTAACCATAAACTGTTATGAGAGAAACAATGAACTAAGTTGCAAGAAAAAAAGAATCAGGCGTCAGCATGAGCAGACACTTACCCACCTCTGCCCCGTATCTTGAAGAACTTGACTTGACCCATGGAGCACCCTATTGCCAGGTTTCCTCTTTCCTGCAGGTATTTGCAGTTGTGGGTGGACATTTCTGTCTGTAACAGCACATTTAGTCACAACTGAAGGAAGGTACTTGCCTTCTGTTGCTGCCCTCTGCATCTCCAGCACACTCCTGCAGATGGGGGAAGCAGAGGCAGCGTAACCTGGGCTCCAAGTCACGCTCACTATGGCAGCAGCTGGTGCTGCCTGCATGCTCTGGGCAGCAGGCAGGGCAACCGGCAGGGTATAGCGGGTGGGCAGCAGGCAGGGCAACAAAGGGGCAACAGACAGGGCCAGCAGCCTCCCACCCTGCTGGTCACTGACCAGCAGCAACTCTGCCTTCTTTGCTGACCCACACTTAGGTGAGCAGGCAGAAGAGGATTATCTGTACTCTGTGTCACAGGGTCCCTTCTTACTTTGTTGGGCTTTGGGAAGGCCAGAAGTTCAGACCTGGACTCGCCTGTAAGGTGGGGCTGCCCAACCCCCACCTCAAACAAACTGTGTACTCAACACTGATGTTTGGAGATTCAGATGGGAAAAAGTCAAGCCCAGTGGTAGCGCCACAGATTTTCACAACAGCCTTATTGAGCACAATGTGTTTCAGTCTTTCCAGGACTGACTCCGATGTCAGAGGGCAAATGGAAAACACAGACAAACACAGTTTCCTTCTTTGTGTTCTGCTTTTTCAGTACCCATTTTGCCAACCTAATCAGATGGAGATAAACACCTGGCAGTATACTGTACAACTGACGTCAGCTTTTTGTGTGCTTGGAATGATGTCAGCACCAGCTTTCCATGCTTTAATCTCTTGAGCAGAAATAAGTGCAGTAGCAACTAAGCTATTACTTTCCACAAGCTGCCATGCCAAGATTATTTCCTTTTTCCCCTGCTGGCTATGGTTGCTGGGTGAAGCAGGCAGGAGAGCCAGAACAAAGGGATCCACTCCTGTACTGAGCCAGTTTTTTCGAGGAGTCTAAATGAGGTTAAATTGAGTAATAAAGAGAATAAATGACACCTCTCAGCACAGAAGTCAGGCCTATTTAGGCTGTTAAGAAATTCCACTCATTTACATCAGCACAAATAATATCAAATTAATTTCTCCAAATTTACAGTACCATCACTGTAAATGTATTTTTCCTCACATTTACATACACTCACCAATATACTTAAAATTTGCCAAGTCAAACATGGTCTAGTGTTTCAAACTTTGTTACAGAGGCCTCTGGAGAGGCATCTCCAGAGGACCACAATTGCAAGCTAATAGCCTAAATTTGCTTAATTCAGAAGTCAAAAAAAGACAAAATGAAGGCACAGAAACTGGTACCAAGAATGTAACAATCAAAAACGCTGGGAAAAGCAAAAGTCAGTTGCAGGACTGGCCTGATTTAAGTTTGGGAGGTTGTTTTTTTTTAAAGAAAATTTTCCTCAGATGTTTTTCCTGTTCCAGGAGAATTACACAATATTACAGGTCATTTATACTCTGTTTAACTTACACTTTGGTTTCAATTTGTCTCATCATGTTACCAATTTTCAACATTTGTTTCTACTGAAAGGACAGTTACAAGCTAGTTAAGTTGCTAGAAAGACTGTCACTTATTAAATTAGCAAGTTTTTCATAGAAAACTTAGCCAAAACGTTAAGAATAAAGAACTGACCATTACTAATTCTTTTGGTATTCATTATGCTATTAGTCACAGAGCTCACTCATACATTTCCAAATTTCAACACAATCATTTCAGGATGAAGAGTATTTTTTTTAACCTTCTTAATAAATTTTCCTTGGCATCACATTTCATAACCTTCCTCTCTGACTACCAGGAAGGTATGGTTTGTGGCTTTAGGGGCTTGGGTTGGGCTTTTTTTCTTTATTTTTTTCTTTTCAGAAACACAAGTTTACCAAGGTTATTTCATCAACAGGAGAATGCATTTTTAACTTACTTGTTTACCTCTGTAACACATGCACACCTCAGTGAGGCTAAGGGATCAGGTTATATGACATCATGGTGCCAAAGGAATAATTGTCACTTGTTCGTGCAGTCCTGAAGAAAAGCTTGTAGCTCAAAATCACACACGCCGTGCTGCACTGACAAAATATATAGTAGTAGAATATAGTTGTGCTAAAAATAAACTCTTTTTTTTCTTTTGTCAGTTGGGAGCAGTAGAGGAGACAGGAGGGATGGAGGGCCTCTGCTCCCTAAGTCTGCCATTGGGTCATATTCTGTGAAATGTTTTTGTTTGGAAGACATGGCTTTTCACCCAGCATCCCTGTGAGATGATCATCCTTTTCCCCAGGACCAAGAGGCAGCTAAGACTATCTGTCAGCCTGCTCAGCAAAACCCTGCAGCCCACTGCAGCTGCTGCCCAAGTTGAGGGTTGAGCAGCACTAAGAAAGCTGTCTTGAGGCATTTCAGCAGCAAGCAGTGCTATACCTGCACTCGACCAGCAGTGCCCATGAAGTAGTAAAAAAAGAGCCAGAAATCAGCTGTTTGAATCACAAATCTCCCTCTTGGGTTTCACTTTAGGGACAAGGAAGCTCCAAAAACAAGACTTCCCTTCAGCATTTTATAATGCTGACTTCAGTTGCCAAAGGATTCCTCTGCAGCAAGACTGAGAAAGCTTTAGCTTCAAGTAAAAAATTCATTGCAAATGAGCAATCATTAGTCAGCTGCATTTTTCGTTTAATTACTGGCAGTGAAAAACCAAGCATGCAGGTTGCTGGAAAATAAGGTCTAACTACTGCCACCCAAACAGAACAGAAGCTGTTCACATAAGTTTTAGTGGGGGAGAGGGAAATCCTCAGTGTTCCCCTTCTCTCTATGACTGATTACAATCTGCTTTTTTCTATAAAGCACATTTATTGTGGGAGTTTGATTTGAAAGAATTTCAAGTAATTTAAACTTTGGCTGCAGGCATCTAAATCATTTAAAAACTGATCTTCAAGTGTTTCTACATGTTAATAACATTTCAGGTTCATGCTATAATCAACAGTTTTAATCCTCAACCTACCAACTCAAATATTCAACACATGCCAGGAATTACCTAGGAGGAAATCATGTAGTACAAAGTTAGCCAGACTGGCAGGAAACCCTACGCTAGCAGTTTTGGTGCAATACTCTTGCAATGGGGAGGTTTAGGGCTTTCATGTTTCTTTAGGGGAAATTGTCAGCCACTCTTAGATTTTTCAGACTAGATGAAAACAGCCTGCATTTTAGTTCAAATCAAAGGCCAGTTCGAACTGTCTTTTCTTAATGGACCAGGATTCACCTGTCCTGCCTCACATTCACAAAGCATGTTATTACCTCACATGCACTTATACATAATGTCACTATCTGCACCTTTTAATTATTATTGAAGATGACTGATAGAAACATAATCTGGCCTTAAATAAAAGACAGTAAATTGGGACATGCTAATTCAGATCCATCCTTTCTGGAACTGAGGTGAAAATGCAAGATGCACATTCCTCTGGGATTTTGGAAAGTGCAAGTGTCAGCTCACTCCATTTTGCTATCTCTCTTCACCAGCCAAAAAGACTCCAACCACCAAATTTCTCACTATATTTCAATACCCTTCTGGGAAAGGTAAATGGGCTTGTGATAAGCCAAAATAAAATAAAAGCCAGTTTTATTCATAACAAATGGTAAACTTTTTGATGAAAAGGCTTGCAGTGTTACCTTCTAAATGTAAGTGCTAAGCTTGCTCAGATCATGCTCTGGCAAGAGCTTATCAGCAATATAAAAATATCAGCTAAGTGATCCTACATTCACACATTCAGGAAGACCATCGTTCACCACTGAAGTTTAGTTAAATATGCACAATTTTATTTATTGAAGAGATTAGGACAAAAACATTAAACCAAATACATGACAAAGCACCAGAGGCAGTAAAACCCCACCATGCACATCACCAATCTTTCCTCCTATAAGGTACTTACAAAATAAAAAAAAGTCCTTCTTGACACAGCACCATCTTCAGAGTGTAAAAACAATACTCCTTTATATTCTTAGTTACCAAAATAGAACCAAGGCAGGTCAGCTGCAGCTAGCTTTGTCTCTTGATAAAGAACTGTGAAACATCCTCTTGAGAGTGGGACCATAACTTTCCTGCAAGGCAGGCAAATAGCATCCATACGTCAAATGCCAAGTAGCTGTACGCACATGCCACATACTATAATTAAGCACAAATTCAAGTAACATTTACATACTACAGAGTCCACATGTACCTACCCAAAAAACATGACCACTTCACAAAACGTATACAGGCAGTAATATCAGAACAACTGAGGTACTGGAAACACAAATATTTATGCCAAGAGATTTCAATATCATACAGCAATATAAAAGCAGTAATAAAAACATTTGCCAGTCTAAATCAAATAAAGCTATCTAGAAAAAAAAAAAAAAAAGAAGCTAAATAAAAAGTTATTTAGGGACAGAAATACCTGAACAGAAAAGAAGTGTGTTAACTACAGCATGTAACATGTCATCCCAAGTCAACCCGTAATTGAAGTACTGGCTTAATACATCACTACTGTGACATTTTCTTCAATAAATAGAATAAGTCTTGACAATACAAAAGGTGCATATTACTGTGTATGTTTCAAGAGGAATATCTGTAATATAAATGTTCAGCTTATTAATACCCTCTTATTTCTTAGTCTGGACATAAACAAAAATCAAAACCAAACAATTCTTTTCCCAAGTTGAAAGGAATTAAAAGTAAAAACCCACAATACTCTTCTTCAATAATAAAGAGCCCTCTATTTACATGTGGGCCAGTCAGTAAAGAAGAGATTGGTTCTCAGATAAAGACACAGTTAAGGGCTTTCTGCCCTCTCTAGTCATATACGTGCAGCATGGCAGATATGGAAGCCAGTATCTCATATCTTTAAAAAAAAAAATTATACAGTTTTCTTCTTCCCCCCCCCGCCCCCCCCTTATAGCAGTAATGCATCTGGAAGTTTGAGTTATAATAGCTTCCTGCAACAAACCATTTGACACAAAACAGAACAGCCTGTTAAATGACAGTTACTTCCCCTTAAGGGAACAAAGCATTAAAATGTCATTTCCTGACAAGAATATTAAGTAGTTTATTTAGAAGAAATGAGTTGAAAATAGCTATCAAGAGACATGAACTGAAATTTTGTTTGTTTTTAGCACCCACTTTTCATGTCCATCTTTGTGCACCTAATTTTTTTTTTATTAATCCCATTAATTATTAGACATCCGATTAAAAAAAATGTAAGCCAATTGTACTTTCCCTGAATAATGGCTGAAGTTAAATATCTAACAGTGCGATGCCAAGATGTGAGCTGAGGCAAAAACGTTTTTATTTGTCATGAGTTACCACTGTTTTTAATAGAACAGAAACAGGAGTGATACAGCTGCACCAGAATTGGCATGTGCAGTCTCCTTGGCTCCAAAAAAGGTGAGAAGCTACAATTGCTCCATGCTGCCTTTTCTCCTCCAAATCAATCTAACCTGATAGCAAGCTCCCCCCGCCCCCCCAATCTGTCCCCATGCTACATTTGTTATATTAGCTCCTTGTGGAGGTTCCTTCTCAACCCGAGGACCTCTGAGTGTCTTTTGCTACCAAGCTAGGCTGATGCAGGATGTGATTTAATGCGGTCAGGAAGGGCTCCTTCATGTGTCCATCTCCAGGTTGTGTACCTTCTGAACACCAGTCTTTGTGCTCAGTTAAAGAATGGGTCCAAGTCTTCTTCCATGTTGACATCAGGCACCAGTTGATCTGATACTTCCTTAGCACCATATCCTGAATTCGATACATTAAAATCTGTAGAAAACCATGGATGGTCCAGAATTTCCTGTGAAGTCAGCCTTTCTGATGGCTCCCGACGCAGTATGCTACGTATGAGGCATTTTGCCTTGGGGGATAGAGTTTCTGGAATGTTAAACTGCCCACGACGGATCTTGCTGAAGAGGGAACTAGGCTCAATGTCATGGAAAGGATAGCGTCCAACTAGCATGGTATAAAGCATGACACCTAGACTCCATACGTCCGCTGCTTTGCCAGAGTAGCTGCCATTTGTGTTCAAGATCTCTGGACTCACATAGGCTGGGCATCCATGCTTATCAGAAAGAGAGTCATCATTTCCTCTTAAAATATAAGCATCTTCTAGGCTTTCCAATTTCACTCTAGTCCTGCGGGTAAAAAAAACCAAACAAACATCAAGGTAAGCAAATATCAAATACAAATTCCTGGCTGTTGCAATTACATGGTTATAAGAGTCATACTCTACAAAATTCAACAACCACAGGAGTGAATCAGTTTAAAATCCCACTCACAGCAGTTGTTACAGATAGTTGATACCATCTCTTCCATACTGGTTAGAGATATTTGAGATATACAAGTAATATTGCCACATATACAGCTACAACATTTCAAATACAGTTATTTCCAGTAAACTCATTAATAAGGTCTTAAAAAGATAAAAGGAACTGCTGTACTCATGCATTTGGTTAATTTTATATAGATGTGATTTCCAAAAGGAGACATAAACCTCAAGACTTCTTCTGTGTTGGCTGCACTCTAATGTACCACGTAGGACTCATGCCCACAATACAAACCCAGCCCTAACTACACAAGGTTATTTTGACACCTTCATGCTGGCAAGCAACTCCTTGCACCTGTAATTCCACCAGCTTTCACAGGAATAAAATGGTCACTCTGACCCTAAATGATCACCCTAACAAACCAACATTTTCCTTTATCCCAGCATTAAAGAAGAGCAATTTTAACAGATTTAAGTCTTCCCAAAGACACCTTTGGGCAAGGGAGATCAGGTGAGCTGAATGCTGCCCAGGTTAACAGCAAGCTTATCTACCCAGCCAAACCAGAAGACTTCCTCCTGTTGGAATGAACAGAGAGACTACCAGAGGACTTGCAGAGAGATGACAGGGATGCCTTATCTAGACAGCAAGCTCTCTTTGCCTGCAAAGCACTGCAAACTCGTCATTGTGTGCAGTAATTATCTCTGCAAGACAGTTTTCTTCCCTTACGGATATCACACAGGAGCAGAAAAAGTGATGCAGAGCTGCTTGTCACAGCACTAGATGAACATAACCTTTCCTTTCGATTCTCACGGCTAGGGTCTGTACCTATATTTAAAAATCTGTCCCTGTTGGAGCCATCCAAAGGACTGCCAATTACCCTTTAGACCATTTGACAGCAACGGATCCTTTTGAGAACAGAATCAATGCAACAGGGCTTGTCCAGTGCCTTTGGATGGCACTGATCTAGCAGTAGTGCAGGCTTTCTTTTCAACAACTTGGGATCGTAACTCAACTTCGGGTAGTACTGTCCTTGTTTCAATCCCACCAGTCTGTTACAATCACTCTGTGTCATGGCCTGTTTCCATACCACAGACATTCACAGGCAGGGACTGAACTTCATCCCAGAAAGCACAACTCACGTCTCCTGACTAAAGCACATCATTTAACTGGCACTAAAACAGACAAGGAAAACCCTGTTTCTTAAATGTTTACTGAAGACAACATTGTTTGAGCTTGAGCTGCAAAAGACATCTAGGCCAACTTTGGCTCAGCCTTGGTTCCAGGGCAGCTCTACCCTATCTTCTTTGAACCAACAGAAGAGCACTTTATTCCACAGAGTACTTGAGGAAACTCTGCCATAAACTCTCATAATCACACTTGGACCTTTTCTACAGCTAGAGACGTTTACTAGCAGAGGTGAAAGCCCCTCTGGCAGTGTGCCTCAAATGAGGAAGTCATAAATACAAAATTCAGAATACCTGGCTCCCAAGCACAGTGTGTCAGGGCAGCTCCTTCTCTCCTTAAATAGGCCAGTGTTTGCTCCTCCAGGTCGATGCTGATGGGCTTTGCTCAAACCACTTGCTTCCTCATTAATTACCCACTGCCAGCCTAACAGCACTTCTGGCCATGGACAATCCCCTCAGTAGCACTCAAACAATACTTCACAGCACCAATGCCTCACACATGAAGCTGGCTGAAAGGAGAATCTTAACTACGATTACCAAGACCACAGCAATTTTCTTCTGTACACAGCTCAGAGGGTCCACAACAGGAGAGTGACTAGAGAAGAGTCCTTTCACAGTGCTCAGCTTCAACATGTTCCTGTACCTGCACAGCATAGGGAGAAACGCCCAGAGGAAAAAAAACATACCAAGGAGGGCAGAGAACAGAGAGGAGGAAATGAAAGGGAAGGCAGGGACATGACTTGTGGTTCCATTTGCATTGCCCACCTCAGTTTTTCCACAGAAAAGCATGTGTAGCAATAAAACAGTGAGGCCAGCTACTCAAACATGCATTAAGTCACTGAACTGCCAGACAGGAAAGCATCGACTCACTTCTGCTAACTAACAGAAGCAGAACACACACACAGGGAGCAGGGCAGAGTATGCTATTTATAAACAACTTCCAGGAGGGAATTCATCCCCCACACACGCTCCCCTGCCATCCCAGTGTCAACAGCGGTGTAGGGAAATGCTGTTTACTTTCCTATCTGTTTTACATTTCTGGGAGCTGCCAAAGAATTTAGAAAAAATGGTTCAATGCGAAGCTTTTATATTACATAAAATTATTGGAATTCCTTAATCTCTCATTTTCTACAACAGACATGGTACAAAATCACAGAGAGCAGATTGCAAGGTGTGTCCAAAAATTTATCCTTTCTCCAAGAAGAGAAATAATTTCTTGATAATTAAAAAGGAGCAGCAGACAAAAGCCATATCCTCCTCTTGCTTTCCTTGCAAGGTGCTGCAGCCTCCACGCATGCTACAGCAGGTTTTGTTTCAGCATGCAAATGGAACAGCAGCTGGCCCTTATCTGCCTGCTCCTCTGTAAGCTGTGGCCAAATGAAGAAAACACTCAAACCAGGTTTTTCATCCTGCTCAGCTGACAAGCTTTGAGGAAACAAAGGGTCCCAAATTAAACAAAAACAAAACCTTCACCCCTCCTCCTCCTCAGCCCCCAAACCCTCAACCAGAAACACCCGTGGGTGTAGGTGCAAGTGGTGAAATGGCTCCTCTGCAACCATGCGGCGCTCCCAGCGCAGGTACGGCGCTGAGCTCGCATCTCCTGAGTGTGCACTGCCAAGTGCACAGCCTCAGCGTGACTTTCCCCTCTCCCAGTTATACCAAGAGGCAACCTGGGTATTCCCGAGGTCATTTGCAAGGCCTAGTGTTTTTGCATTAGGTGACAACACAGGTTTACCACCCTTACAGCAAGGAGAGCACAGGAGCGTGGGAAGGGCTGGCCGGCACGGTGGCTCTCCAGCTGGCACAGCTGGTGATGGAAAGCACTCGTGAGATGGTTCTGCCAAGGGACTCGCCTCGGCTCTGCCAGCGTCCCTTACCACCAGCCAGCACTGGGGCTGAGGAGACCCACTCCAGCCCATTTTTACCAGTGACAGACGACTCCACCCACCTGAGCCTCGCCTACAGAGCACAGTCTGTACGGTACCACAACTGGGTATTGCGCAGGTGTAAATGGCAAGTCTCACCCCCCTTTCAACAGTCATTTCCCGTATTTTCAGGCAATCAAAAAGGAGCAGCCTGGCTCAGGAGCTGCTATTTCCCACTGAACAGACCCATCTCTGTGAGAAAGCTTCCAGCTCTGGCTGGCCTTCCTTTCCTCTGCATTTCAAGCACTGCCTAAAAGTGCCCTGTTTTCTGCAAGCCAGTGAACTTTTTTTTTCAGGGCGGGGAAGAGGTGGGTGGGGCAGGAGAGTGGAGTGCAACAGAAAAGAGGGTATTCTAAAGTCTAAATACCCAGAAATGCAGAGACATGCTCAATGAGACGCAATCTCTCTCCTCCCACATGCCATCTCTCAGAGGAAGCACTGAAATCAAACAACCAGGAAAAAGAATACAAGACAACAACAACAAACAGACCCTGAAAACTGCAAGTAGATTCTGAGAGTAAGAAACTCCACAGCAAAGGATGAGGAGTGCGTCCAATTGCAGAGTAACCAGGCAGCCCTAAATTTGACATTTGCTAGGCATGGGACAGACAAAACCAAATTTGAAGATGCGAAATCACAATCAACTTCGAAGTGCCTCCCACCACACAGCAGAGAAAGGACATGCAAAAATAATGCTTCTTTGTTTTTTAAAGCCACATTTCGAAAAATTCTCATTCTGTAAATAATTAGCTCACATCAGTCAACTGAAGGACTCCTGCAAGAGAAAAAAAGTTTTCCAAAAGCACCAGCATTTGAGTTCAATAAACATTTGCAACAAAATTAATCCCTAAATTTCTAATGTAAGCTACTGCCACAGCCATATGAGAATCACTTTGTACACATACTGTAGGGCAACAAAGACTTTTGTCAAGGCTTATGTAATTACAGTACATAATTTCAAGTTTTAATGCAGACCCTGAATAAGCACTTGGAAAAAGAGCATTATGCATCTATCAGATCATTGATAAAACACTGCATTAGTCTAATGCATTAAAAAAAAAACAAAACAACCCTGAATCATGGCTATTTAAAAAGGGGAAGCTATTCTGCCTATGAATGCTTTCCCATTACTGGTGAATGAAACCACAGAAGTGCAATCAGAGGGCAGCAGCCGCACTCGGACGGGAAATGCGTCTTTGTCCCCATAGAAACCGTCAGGGAAACCCATGAAAAACAATACCACTCTGAGTTTCTTATCAATATGCCATTCATTACTTGACTGCATTCACACTTTGCTCTTCAGTAATGTAACAAAACCTAATCAATTAAATGTCTTCCAGAAGATTCTTCAATGTAACTTCCTGAGTTAGCACCCATCTCTGGCTTTGTTGCACGTCCTACAATTTTTTCCGACTGATTCACATTATTCCTCCTTGCAGAGCTTAGGGACTACTGGCAAACTGCTATCTTGTCTTTTGACATGGAAGCCAGGACTTTAAGAACCCAACATTCACACTTGATCTCCAAAAGAAAACACAATTTTCATACCATAATCAGTGCAATTATTCAGAGGGCTCTAAGCTCATAAGGTAGGAGGAAAAAACCCCAATAAATCTGAAATATTTAAAGCAGAGATAGCAACTAATAGTCTGAGTTTTTCAGAGGAAAATATCTCCACTGCAGTGAATTAGCAGCCAGCAGTAAAGGAGCCTGCGCCTGAATCAATGAAAGCAGTTGCTTCTAGTCTGTCCCCAAAGCCATCTGTATGAGAAATAACACCTGAACCACAGCTGAGCCACCGATATCGTTTCGGGAACACTAACTGCAGACCAGACCTACAATTTTTGCACAGCAACACTCTCCATATGACAGCCAGATCAGGTGTTTGGGGAGGAGATTGAAGGAGCCATCCTGCTACGGACACTCCAGGTACACTACCCATTTGTTGCTCAGGCTGAGTCAAATTAGATGATCCAGATTTACAGATTCTATGCAGCAGACTCCAGAGATCAGAAAACAACTGTCATGGCCATCTGAATTGCCATTTTATTAATACGATATTGTGGGTAAATATAAAATGGCAATTTCTAAAGGTGCTTCATAATATTCCTCCTGTGTGTGAAAACTGAAGGTGCTCAAGCAATATTATCTCATATTTCAACATTACTCTGACTGAGGCCAGGAATGCCTTTCCCTAGGTAGAGGCACTCAAGCCATTGACTGCCCAGTAGACCAGGGACTGCTCCTATGTGGCCAATAATTCACAGGTCATTTAATCAAGGTCAGTTGCTCACACCCCATCATAAAGATGAGAAGAGAGTCCATGCAATTAAGAGTTACAAAGAGGTTAAAAAAAAACAATAAAAGGGAAGCTCGACATTGGAAAGAGTTATCTTTTGCTAATTGTTTGGGGGTTTTTTTTGGTTTTTTTTTTTTTTTTTAACTAAGGGGATCTCCCCTCAATAATGTAGAAGTAGGCTGCCCTCAGGGAGCCAGTGAGGCAGGGAAGGCAGCTAAGGAAACCCTGGGCAGATGATTTGCAGCTTGGTGCAAAGACTTGTTCTGAACTCACAGCTACCCATCTCCAGGGGCAGCGAGGCACACAAGATCAGGGGGGAAATGTTATGCCATCAATTTAAATCCTGCTCCTTCCACCAAAAGATCTCTTTCCAGTGCATAACAGCACAGAGCATGTGAGTTCACCACACAACATCCTACACAACTTCAGGGAAGAAAAAGCCAAACTCTGCACAAAGGCTGTCAGACAAACAGTCTCTTGCATAATGAAACAGGCTCAAGGATATGTTTCGAAAGACAACAGGGACTTGCAGGCAGCACAGGTTTACAGGATGAACCGTGTTCCTAAGGGAAGATTCCTTCACTGGTACTTCCGCAAAATGAGGAAGCCTCTAAAAATTTCATCTTCCCCACCCTTCCTCCACAGGGATGTTACCAGCACACCCAGTCCTGCCTGCACCCCCTTCCTGACATGCAGTACCCAGCAACTTAGAGCTTTTAACTTGTTCTGGTTTTGGGCTTTTTGTTTGTTTTTTTTTTCCTAGAGAATTTCACTTAAAAATACTCTGATGCACCTCCAGAATGGGCTGGTGTCCCAAGGACCTCAGCTTTAGAACATTCAAACAGGATTGCTGGGAACAGCCTGTCCTGTATGCCATACCCTATATTTCTTCCATGCCCTTATTGCCTAAGGAGAAAACATGTTCCCCAGAAATTAAGTACGGTAGTGATGCATATGTTGGGATATAGGCTCTGAAATCCAATGCAAATCCTTCCACAGAGGGCCTCAGTCATAATACTCTGAGCAGTCCACTTTTTGATAAGTATCTGGCTCAGGGCAGCTACTTCACCTCACTTTCATCTCTTTAGATCACATTGAAGATCAGAGCTTTAAAAGGCTCTGCTGTCAACCATATGCTGTGCTTACCATCTTTTATAGGTCTTTTCCTATGACATGTGATGAAGCTCCACGGGGAAAGGAGACTACAATTTTATTTTGTTAGCATAATTGCATGGTGTGAAAACAGCCCTGCATTTTCTGAGCCTGGGATGGGCATTCACCATCTCTAAGACAGAACTATGCCATTATTTCACAACCCTACAGAAAACCTTTTGCTTAGACATCTGTAACTGTGTCTCCAAGCAATTCACATCTACCAAAAAGCAGGTGCTTAAGACTAAATAAATCCCAGGTTTGCTCCTGCTTACAATCTCTGCCTTTCCTCTCCTTCCCAAGTCTGAAGCAATCTCCCAGTGCGGTAACAGTGGCAGAATTTCACGCTGACAATCCACTGCAGCTGTGGTTAGCTGGGCTCCTGTCTCCCTTCCTCACCCCCAGCACAGACATCCAGACATCCTTAGTCTCCACTGACAATCATCATGGAGTATTCTACACGAAGTCTATGGATGGAGGTTTTCAAGTCTTCAAAATGACCAGCTGTTGAAGTCAATTTGAGATGTGCTAAGACACCTCTACTTTCAGGGACTGGGAAGCACCTTTTAACAGAGAGATCAATCCTGTGATGGGCATCTCAGGACAGGTACCCAACCATGACTGGCATGACAGCCAACATGTTATACAGCATTCAGCTTCAGAGAGAGTGAAGATGAAAAGACAAGGCCCCACTATGAACCGCATACCAAAGGATAGCACAGTTCAGGGGGTAAATTCTCCTGCAAATTCCGATGTTGGGTACAACAGCAAAGGTTCTTGCTACTCATGGTCTCACTCACAGGCCTTGATCTGACTCAAGGTCTATTGGAACTCCCATCCTCATCCCAGGGCCAGCCAGTTTTCCCTGATCTTTGCTTTAATTTATAACCTTAGGTGCAACACTTAAGCTTCATGACTATCCATGCCCTCGGGAGGAGATTTAAGCACTTCTCAGGGCTGGTATGATGTTCACTGTCTTCAGACAGCCTCCCTCTTGCATCCTGCTGGGCAGGGCATCACACACCCAACAAATCCAAAGTGCTCCCAGGAACACAGTGAGAAAACAGAAACTTAGTAATCAAACCACATAAAGGCAAAAGGGGGCACGACCCCTTCAGTGGAAAACAGTTGTGCAACCACTTCTTCTTCTATCCTAAGCCTGACAGCAGAGATTTGCTGCTTGTGAAGAAATTCACCTTCCTCCCCATATTCTAGGAATAATAATTTCTGGTCTGAAATCTGACCTGTGATTCTCCACTTTCGGAGAATTTGTGCTCTTTGGTCCTGTGGCCCTATTCAGGATAAAGTGCTTAAATGATGAAACAGATGAAGGCTGGTTTTACTTCTAAATCTTCTGGTATTTAAAGAGCACTCCTAATTTTTTTTAATTTCTTCTACTTTAGGACTGCCTTTCTAGGACTTCGAGAAAGCGTTAACTTACCTGTTCTCCATGGAGTCATAAGGAAAACAGCAAGTTCTAAATCCACACTGGAAAAACTGCTGATCACATTACATTTCGACAAAAGGGGTGAAAACTTACTTTTAACTATAAGAAAATGAAAGGTCTATGTGGAAAAACGTTGGTAAATGCATTCATATTTTTGAGGGTATCAGATTTGTATCATGAGGATTGTGAACAATATAATTAGGTCACCTTAAAGCATCATCCACTCAAAGTTGAGAAATTCTAGAAGACAAAAGGAAAAAAAATATTCTAAGAGAACCAAGTAAATATGTTATGCTAACACAGGCTTTCTAAATTAGTGTACTGTACTGGCTGCATTCCCCTGGCACGGAGCAAAAAGTGTCAAATCATATTTATTTTCATTGAATCCCACCTGCCTCATATTTACTCAAAGAACACAGGAAAATTACAATATCTAAATACCAAAATTATTTTAATTTTCCCTTCAACAAGTATGATGAATGTACAAGGTCTTTAAGCTTCAAATATTACGACAGCTAATATTTTAATATAATTAAAGGCTTAAAAACGCACTAAAGAAATTAATAATTCCCTGACAGCAGAAACGTTCTTGTATTAAGCAAATCATTGAAACAACCAACACAGAAATGCTTCATTTAATTCTGAGATCTTCGAGATGGCTCTTTTTCAAAGCATCTGCTATGTATCAAACTGATGAACTGCTTTATTAGCTCTATACTGTGTATAGCACTATTTTCAGCACAACCCAAAAAACCTGAAACATCATTATGGGACATCAGCTAGGAGAAGGGCACAGTTGTTCTACCCAAGGGCCAACTATGAGGATAAACTATACATGGAAAACAGCAAAAACCATGCCATGAACACGGAAAAAATACTCCAAAGCAAGAGCTTCACAATAACATTGACCTAGCTTAATACCCACGACAGAAAAATAATTAACAACACGACTTGAAGCAGAAAACACACAAGACCACATGTTTTATCATAGCTTATCTCCACTGTTTTGGCTTCAAGTTTTATTCTGAAGTCTAAGGACACAATTTTGGAAGTATTCAAGTATCTTAAAGGTACTTTGGAAAGTCTGTTGAGACTCAGCATGGCAAGTCAGTGTTGTTTTCCACATTTTCAGTGTTCTGGAAGTCCCTGCGCTCACTTAATGGATGTGCTGCTGCTTGCTAACCCAGTCTTACAAAACATTTCCAGCCATGTTGTAATGTCTTAGAATTTCTGCTTCATCAAGATCAGCCACAGGTTTATGGACTTTAACTCTGAAGTTTCAATATTACAAGACTGGCTATTTCACCTATAGTTACAAAGGGATCCACAGACACAGCTCCCCCTAAAAACCACAACTGCTAAACCTTTTATACAAAACAGAAAACCTATGTGGCATCAGAACATGTAATTTTCATGGAATGCAATGCACTGTATCGTCAAATTTCCTGCAGTTCAGGATTTAAAGAAGCTACAAATTACCTTGAAATACAGACAAGTTGTTTCTGCTTCCACACAGGAATTCGGACGTTAATTTTAAGTGCTGATTTACTTACACACGTGTAAACACACCATCACAGTCCATCTTTAATTTAGCACATTTAGAGAACATCACTAGTAAGATTAGGACGCCTACAAAATGCTCAGTGCTACCAACCTCCAATACTTTATTTCACCTTCTTACCT
The DNA here is from genome assembly GCA_013396735.1 of Grallaria varia. Taxonomy (NCBI): domain Eukaryota; kingdom Metazoa; phylum Chordata; class Aves; order Passeriformes; family Formicariidae; genus Grallaria; species Grallaria varia. The sequence goes on from VWZG01001524.1 coordinate 102,760, forward strand.
CCCAGTTCATTATAAACATCCCAAGGCACAATGATTTGCAACGTCCAAATGACACGCATTCCTAGCGGTGACATCAGTTTGGGCAAAGAGCACTCGTGTTGCTGCTACATCAGGAGCCTGAATCTTTGCAAATTCCTGCTGTAACTTAGATAATAGAAACGGGGTAGAAAGAGTTTCAATGCTGCATGCACCTGCCTGAAAAACTCCAGGAGCTCTGTTTTTATATCGAGCTACCAGGATATTATTAGGATCAATAGAAGGAGATGTACTAAGAAATGTTTTAATTGATTTTCTTTTTTAAACAAATGGAACTGCTTCCATATATCGTTCACATTCTCTCTGGCTCCTCCAGGTTGGCAGCTCTCAGCTAAGAGCAGACAAGCATCTTACCAAAAAAAAAAAAAA